>OY755089.1:9442076-10042076 GCA_963576655.1 Gastrophysa polygoni | reverse complement strand
TGTCCAAAAACTTCCTTCAATATCATATTCGGAGAATAGAATATTGCAGAATGAAGTTAATCCATAATCAAGAAGACAAAAAACTAATTTGAAAGATAAGACAAAATTTTCGGGTGGAGTTTTTTTCAGGAATTTGTTACAGCATCGAAAATCCCGGGAAAAATCCTAAGTTCTTGCGACAGGAATTTTCACGACGCTTCCAATTCGTTCTGTTGATTGATGAAATATTAATTATGGTAATACATTTGGTATGGACCAAAGTATCCGAAAATTTGAACAGTTATATGAACATTTATTTCCAAGGGTATTTCGTTTTGTCAACAGTGCTGACAGTCAAGGGTCATTACGAGATGGCCATCCTAATTATTCGAGGATACTAAGAAAACTTCGAATATAAAAGATGCGTCTTTCATTTCTTCATGAGTCAGGTTATTTCAATCGGTAGAGTCCTGGAAATACACCTGAAAAGTCACAAAATATAACAACATGGGTTCCTGAATATTTGAGATTATGAAAATTATGATAATCATCGTGGTCTTTTCACCTTGGTTTCTGTTCATTTGACCTTTTCCAATACAATTCCTGCATAGACTGCATGTCGTCTGAGTTTGTTGTTGAATTTTTGATTCGATATTTCTCTCTGCTAATATTCTTTCTATGATATAGAGATCCATTTCTTCTTTACAAAATTTCAAAAGTGTAAATACCTTGAAATTTTTGTTGAATAATTATCGAATATTATATTGAGATCGAAAATTCATGTACCCAAAAGTGACCCTATAACCTCTCATTTCTTCTGTTGCTGTTATATAAAATGGTTAGTAATGAATAATTGTCTGTTCTTCTTTTGCAATAGCGATCTCTCGACTTTGCACCAACGCCCCTGAAATTTAACTAGTCGAGAAACTATGATGAAAACGTCCATGACTCAAGCGTTATTTGAACCCCCTACGTACCCACTGGGGACTGTCCTCGGGGTTGTCTAATGATCATATTCAATTTGGCCTACGAAATGCATTTTGGTATTTTCGACTACAAGGTGGTATATTTTTATTTCATTCAGTTCGAATGATACTCTTGCAATAACTTTCCGTAGAGTATAAATTCGTACTGAGGGGCACACACTGACTGAATTGGTGAATCGGAAAAAATACTGAAAGATATACAGATATTGGTTACTTCGCACATACATAAGAAAAAGTTTCTTATGCATTTCAAGTGGACATACTTGAGCTACATAATTCTGATTATTATCATTAATTTCCAAATGATCATATCGATTATATTTTATACTTCAAGTGATAGCAAATTTCGTAGAATATTATCAATGGTGATTAAATATAGAAGCAATATGTCAAAACAGTTTATTATTGTAATTGTGAACCTACCTTTATACGAAGGCATAAAAATAAAACAACAACGCAATATCTTAATATCATATCTTATATTTATCAAGGATATAGGGGAGGGAGATGAACTAAAACTCATGAGATATATGTGGATAACAATAGATGCTATTAATAATAATAATGAAAATAAAATGCTGTTTTTTATACGATGGTAACGAAAAACGACAATTGAATGACAATATAATAATTGTTTCGAAGGGCGGAATTCATAAGATACCCGTATTCGAAGACACTGGTAACAGCTCTTCCATTCAATCCCGTACTCATCTATTGGTATGATCACGATTCATATAATTATATAGTTAATCATGTGAGGTTAATCGATAGATGTAGACGTAGACAAAACAAATATACTAAATTAACGCCTGTTGATATATGAGTCAAATATGGTGAGCATGGTTGCGATAGAAAAATACAAAAAGAATATGATATTAAATCAATTATTTCGTGCGACAGACATAGAAAGAGCAAATGGATGCTGGGTGGCTGTTCAACTAAATAGTTTTTATTTGATAACTTGAAATTTTTTAGTTTTGCCAATTCTATTTGACTGCTTGCTGATTTCGAATGTTCATCTAATAAGGAGCAAAGTATATTTCAACAACATTTGTTATGGAATGCAAATTTGCCATTATCATCATTCGATGACTTCGATGTCAAAATTTATTCAATGTGCCATACTATCAACGGCAACATGACAAACGTCAATCAGTTATGGAATGGAATTTCGAGCACCCTCTACACGTTAGGTGTATCGATTAACTGCTTGATAAATTTTATAACTCAATTCGTCCACTTGGTTGATGTGAGATCCATTTCATTCACACTGCTACAGAAAAAAAACATATCATTCTGCAAAGCCCAAGAATTGAAGATTTTTTTTAAAGAAAACCGCTTGGCTTTCCAAGGATTCAAAAATGATAAAATATACAAGGAGTTCCATGTGCTATAACGAAGTTGACGTCTACTTCCGGTAAGCGAAGAAGTCAATAGCTGACGGCAATGTTTTCAATCGAATCCGACATTGGTATTCATCATGTGATCTCAGATTTCAAAATTATATTCTGAATAATTTCCGACGACTCTGTAAAGAAAACTTTCTGTGAATAACCTTGTATAGGTTTGTGTACCACCGTTTGAAAAAAAAAGTGTGATGTTTTGGTAAGTCAGGCGGGATGCGGGATACTTATTCTTATCTTGTGTTGACTGTGTGATCGTAATCTCTTGATTCTTTTTGAATTAATACTCAATCATTATCACGATCCCGAACCAATTCATACTTATATTTCCATGAATTTATAAACTCACCGCATCATTCCAGAGTTATACTCTCTTTGTTGTAATATTATTCAACTGAGTTATCTTTTTCTATACTGTACATTTCATTTCATCATCATAAGAGTACATTTTGAATACAAGGGATGTCTTAGTTTTCTGACTGCTTATGTGCAATATATTGAATCATTGATTTTTTTCGATTTTTTTTTTGAATGAATGTAACGTCATCGATTCATTATTATTAATAATATTATTATCATGCTTTTGGAATAATTCTGATGAGAATAATTTGTAGGTTATAAAAACCAACAGTGCCCTTCAAATCTGACTGATAAATTTGAAATCTTCGGAAAGGAAATTTGTCAGACATCAAATTTGTCTACGGATATGGATGTCAACCCATTATCTTGCATGCTTTGATATTACTTCTATCGATTTCAGATTTTATTTCATTCATTATCAACGAATAGAAAATAGTTTTGGAAATAATATAAAGGGTGTCTCAAGTCAATTGTTCGGCACCAGTCAAATTTTCATGTTATATTTTATGTTACTGTTATACAGTTAATTTCTTTGAAAATTTCTACAAATATTGGAGAAAGTCATAGACAAAAAAGATGTTCATTTTTCACTTGGATTTTCAATCATATGAATATCAACAATTCAACTATTCTCCATTGACTGAGAAACATCATATACAGGGTGTCCCGAAAAGATTCCGACAAACTTCAAGAGGTGATAGGATCGAAACAAGCATTATGGCATAAATGGCATAAATGGCATAAATGCCCGCAAATGAGCCGTTTGGGCTGGAGAGCTAGAAATCTGTTTGGTACTCATTATGCTGCGCAATTAATGAATATCACTGTTCAATCATCAATTTTGCTTTATTATCAAATAAATCATGGTTTACAATAATTGTGGAAAATGTTGACGGTTTACTAGCAAATCCTTCGAGGTGCATCTTTGGATCCCAAGGTAAGAATTTTCGAAATGATTATGTTTATGATGAGGAAATGTTTTTGCACGTGGTCAACAAAATTAAAAACCGATTAAAACAACTCCTTTGATTATTCGCGTATGATTTAAATAGTTCATTTGATTAGTTTCATGTGAGGTTTCTTTTAATAGTCAGGTTCAAATCCGAGTTCAAATCATATTATGCTTCTTCCTATATAATAATAATGAAAGAGTTCACTGAAGGATTCGAGGAAATATCGAAACATTGTGTAAGTAAACGAGAACATAACTGACGACACTCTCAACAATCATGTCATACACAATATTATTGCAATAGAGCACTTTTCAATAAATAACAGGTTATAGTCGGTGGCAGAAAGTACGAGTTAGTTTCTATCAGGATGTAATGTAATACAGGAGGTACCATCATATTATGTGACAATAAGACAGAAAGTTGGTAGTACAATTCAGTGGGGCTCAATAGAACGTAGTTCATCAAAGACAGATAAGGTAATCATTTCAGTTCATTTACATATTCCAGTTTGTAATTATTAGTTGAAAATATTGTGAAGAGCCCAAGAACCAATCAACCAAGAAACCAAGAACCGGAATTTGGGTTAATGATAATGACAGCTCAAAGTATCAGAATTACAAATGGGCGCCCTCTTGGTGATGGGTGATGGGTTGAGTAACAAATTCTATATATTCTCGATATAATTCCTACAATTTGAGATCATTCGCATGTATTCACAAATGGCACCGATTTCTTCTCTCATAATTTATTACTAATTATTTCTCATAAATTGTTTGGCATAATCAGTGTCATATAATGAAAATGGATTTTCTCTGGGTATAAATCAAATCAGTAGTGTTATAAGTTTTATTCGACAGGTCTTTCATCGGTTATTGGAATTTCGCTACTGAACTAGACTGAACTGGGAAGTGTTCCAGTATTTTATCTTCCTGGCTATTTTTTTGCTCATCGTTATTTTTTCTTCATCGTATATAGGCTATGGCAGTATACTTTCGTTAGGCCACGTATAATTTGAGGTTCTCTTTGCTCGCATTCTATTTCTCAAAATTGCAAGATTTTCCTTCCTCGTTTTTTTTCCATTCTAATTGTTCTTTCACATGCTTTTTTTTACCTCCATCGCGCATCACACTCTTATGTATTTTGCTATATTATGGTTCTGAATTTTTCTTTGTTCACTTTTGTCACTCTCTATACATAAATGTATTTATAATCTGAATGAATTAAGATAACTTTACTCAGAATTGATAAGACTAGGCAAATAAAAACATGTCTATATAGCATATCAGTGCACGATGAGGAAGTGTTCATGTAAGTAGTGAGGGTCAAGAACTTTATTTAGATACAAATAGTATTTTTGAGTCTTTCATGTGTCTTTTATGTGATAATTGAACATCATTGTTATTTCTCATTATCATTCAACACCATTCTTTATCTCGTCTTGGTACTAGTAATAGGAATTCAAATAGGAATTCAATAAAAAATCAAGCTTGCAACTGAACATGGGAGCGTTTTTCTCAACTCTCTGTAGAGTTACTGAGTGTAAAGCTGATGTAGACTGATTCGTGGTGTTAAGAAGTATCATTCTATCACCCATATAACCTCGAAAAATGCAAATAACTCGAAAAGTATAATTACTTTCTTACAATCACAAAGTGAACAACAACCAGGTTTAGCATTGTCAGCATTTGGTTCAAGATCTGTTTTGAATTCAGATTATTTGAAAATGTAAGACTGATGTTTTAAAACTTTGCGTATGAGCTACATATTGTGTTTCCTCATATGCAGCAATGACATGCAACCGAAACCTGGTTTTTCATATTGTAAAAACACTGGCAGCTATACAGGCAGTTGACAGACTTGACCGAATTAATATTTTTGTATTCGTTAAATAGTTTTTCCGCCTATCTCTATCCAAAGTATACATTTCCTCATTGTAGAGAGCAAAGTCGTACTTTTCTGCCCTAGGGAGGAGAAGTACTTTTCCTCTTTAGTGTCAGCAAAGTACGATTACTTCAGGGGGATACCACCTCTATAATAATGTTGGTAATGAAAATATCACGAAAATTGCGTCTGCTTCAGCTCTCACTTCTAGTGGAATTCAAATAATCACTGCTCAAAACTGCACGTTTAACATTAGTATAAATAATTACTCTGCCACAAATTACCTACCTACTACTTAGTTTCAGTTCTTTAATAAATTCATGAATAAGATACTTAAGAAAGTCTTATTATTTGACCGTTATTTGAGGGATGCGACAAATCATATGTATAACATGGGGGTAAAGTGCCATTTCCTCCTTTGAATGATTACTGCCCGACGCGTAGCGGATGGCAGTAAACTTCATCTTCGGGAGGAAAAGTAGCACTTCCCTCCCTTGTTATACAACTATTATTGCTATTTTTTTCAGTATGCACCATGATACAATTATACTTTTTCTGATACTTTCACGAATTGATCATGGACAATGAAAATGTTCACGTGGTGAGTCGTTGACTCATTGAACGCTCACTGTTCCTAATATCGAGATGAAAATTTACACCTTTTGTTGTTAGTTACTTGGTAGGCAGGTCAGAGTCTTATCATGCCATATCATCAATATTTCCCGTCATTGAAAAAATGTGATTGCTTGAACGTTTCCTATCCCTGCATTTTCTCATATACATATTTGTTGCAGATGAATTATTAGGATAAACAACCTCCATGTTGTTGCAGTCTCCAAAAACAAGAGGATACTTCTGTAGAAGCAGTTGACGAATTCTCGATGAAACAATCAAAATGTGGATATTTTCGCTGATTGTTTTGTTGGCCGCTTCGTGTTCCTGCTTGGCAATACTTGAAGGGCCAAATGTTTGTACTAGACAAGAAACGTGAGTAATATATTTTTAGACACCAGTTTTGAAAACCCTTCTTTCCGGCCTATCTTTGGGCTGCTTTACAGTACTAGTTCGTAAGAATTCCTCTACAGAAAGGAAAAACACGATGTTCCTCTAATATTGAAGGATTTCCTTTCGTGTTGTCAAAAGAAAAAAATCAAAACATAGGGGCAAATCATGTCACGCGCTTTCACAATTTCACTATCAACTCTATCCATTCGATGCAGATTACTGGTTTCTATTGACAGTGAAAATAGTATGAACCGTTAGCTTCAAAGTCACTTGTTAGTTTTTATAGTTTATCCAGTCTATTTTGACTTAGTTGAGGATCGAAATTTTTGAAAACTCAAGATGGTGCCTCTGAGATGTCAGACAAAAAACATCATGACGTTTTCAAGGTCGAGAATCACAAATCAGGTATATACAAAATGTTCCCCCGATAGTCCCTGTATAAGTACTTATCTAATTTGTTTCGAGTGCAACATGCTTCAATGTATGAATATTCAGTGTTCTGAAGTTATTCAAATGAATGAATGAGTTTCAGAATGGGAAACATTATCAGCATGCAGTTTTCTCTTCACATTTCGTATAACAATTAGCACTCAAATTCTCAAGATAATAACATGTATATTACGAATAAACTCTCTTACGAAGCAGTTTTGGAATAATAAGTATTTTCCTTTATCGAATCGTGTTCTGATTAACAGCAGACGAGTCATCAAATATCTTTCAAATGTATCATAAAGCTGGATTTATAAACGTGACGTTGAAGTTGCTGTTGCCGTTGCCGTTTGCCGTTGCAGTACGTCTGAAGTCCATCTGATTCATTTATAAACTTGACGTTGTAGTTGTACACAATAATAGTGACATCGAGGTGACAACAATCGACTATGAAATAACAAATCATTAAATTCGCGAAGAAATATCATTTGATACTGACCTAAATTTATGAAGTCTATTAGTTGGCTGTTGAACGGCAACTGAACGTCAACAGCAAAAGTTAAAACATGGTTATCCGTGAACGTCAACGAATTTCTCCACAACTTTCAACTTCAACGTCAAACGAATTTAGAAATGACAGATGCCATTTTATATATTTCAACTTCGAACGGCAAACGGCAACCTCAACAGCAACGTCAACGTCAAATTTATAAATCCAGCTTAATGATACGAACATAAATTATAAGAACGATGTACAGAACACTGGTGGAGCTATTCTGCCTATTTGCCTATCTAACGTCTTCAACCAAAACTCTAACGTACAGCTAACTTGGTAACAGCATTTTATTCGTTATAGCGGAAAATCACTCAAATGTCAGTTGTTAGATGGCGACACAAAAATGAAAACAAAATCAGTATTATTGATAATTAAACAAAAAGTGTTATAAAAATGTCGATTCAGAAGTAGTAATTTAGGTTTCTTCTCAATTAATGATCGAACTACATAATTACAATCTCGAAACATCAACTGTTTGTACAGAAATCTGTAAATCTGTAGATATTTCTCCCAGTATTGTTCCTACTGCATCTGAAAGTATATAAACTATATATAGAGTGTGCGCTCTCAACTCGCAACACAGCACACACAGTACTTTCATGGCCTAATTGGTTGCTAAAGAGGCCGATATTTCAAAAACGAATATTATCCAAGTTTCGTTTCATAAAATGGATAGCCTAAGGTAAGAAACAATTTAATCGATATTTCATATAGGGTAGTTAGTAATTTGAAGGCGAATTTTAAAATTTTCGCTTTTATGATTCAATTGCTCTCGATCACATCTCTTTGATTCATCGGCAAGGGAGTGAAATTGAAGACATTTAATATAGCTCATTGTTCTATATGAAACAGTGGAGAAAGAGTATTTTTGTATTATAGGAGTGGAAAAACATCTATTTTCGTCATTGTGATTCTTGAATAAACAATAAACAATTCGAATTCATTATATCAGTAACATTGCCTGGTCTGCATTATTCAAACAATTGGTTGAAAGTTGACGATATAGACCGAGAGCCATTGACATGAAATCCCGATTCATTTAAAGGTACCTATGGTACCTATTCAGGGGTTGATTTAAATGAGTTATCAAAGATTAAACATGGTAACAAGACGAATTACCGAAATTGTTTGAATTATGGGTTCCAAACGATTTTTAGAGAGAGATTCTCTTTTCTTCGGTAGTTTATATAAAAAAGACATCTTGATGTGAGCGAAATGTCATATTTTTGTTTCAAACTAATCGTTTTCAAGTATCTAGTCATTCACTGATATCACCAAGCGATACCATTCAGATTGGTAGCCATACTGCTGAAAAGTAACATATCAGCCATACATTTGATAAAATACGATAGTAGTGTGATATTAGAATATCTTCTCTTCGTAAGCTCTCGTTAAAGCAAATATCACATCAATATGCTATTCAATCGATCTTCTAAAACGGAACTCACGTATTGATGTGAAATAAAATATGAAATGTGAATCAAAACTTTTAACGTGAAATGTCTAAAATTTTCGAGAGTTCTTGAAAATAATCTTCGGGAAAATTATGCTATACTTATGGTATAGTGCATGGAGTCATACTCAGCGATCTAATTTTCCGAAACCAGTTCGAGTGATTCATATTCATTTTTTGAAATACCACTCTCATACTGAATTTTCATTTTCTTCGAACATTTCTTCTTCCGAAGCACTCACTGTCTGTCTCCATCGTCTAGCTCGGAATCCGACGCATCTTATTTTTTTGTCTCTGAAACCGGCCCTGACTATGGAGATAATAGCCAACAACTGAAGACTCAACATTCCAATAAGACTTTATCATTGCTGAATAGTTTTCACGCCAAAAATTATCTTTTGTATCACATAAAAAGTGAATTGTATAGCTTTATATCTATTCCATTTATGTCACTGTATCTCGCATTTTCAATTCTCATTGAAACCATCGAAAAGAATGAAGTTAAAAAATATCAAAACATCATATCTGGTATCTGTTATGGATCACGATGGTCCCAATATGTGTTTTCAATTATATGTGTAATGCTTGTACCCCACAAACTTTCGGTAAAAAGTTGTGTGAAATATATGATGAATTATATGAAATCTTAAATTTTCTTATTATAACCTATTTGACCCGTCTCACGGCTATTGTTTAATCGATTTATGATTCTTTCTTCTGGAAATATCTGGTATCAAATAGGCTGTGAAAAACAGTTTGACATAAACTACATGAACATTACATTTCTGTCATTGGCTACTGGTCGTTTCTATGATGTTGAATAATTTCAAGACATGTGCGGCGAGAAAAAGTCTTTTGTGCAAAATGTGATTCATTGAGATTGAGAGATGAATCAACCAAATGCCACACATTTATAAAAACTGTAAGATAAAAATATATATTTGTTCCAAACATGAAGGACTTAGTAAGCATTTCAGGAAAACATCTGTTTCATGTTATACATATATTTAGGTACCTACTTTAAATTATAATCATTCAACTATCAATGTTAAACATGAGTAACACTCTAGGATATTCCATTAACTGACTCATTTCCAACGTTTTAGAACAACTATTATAAATGAAAATCTGCATGAATTATAAACTATAATTGTCTTAGTAATAGTTGCATTATTCACCCAGTAAATGATTAGAAAGAGTCGATCATTACCTTTATTGTGGGAACTGACCTTTGAAACCTATGGAAATATCATCCATTTGATTCGAACACAATTTTGTTCGATAATCAATGAACTGTGACAAATTTTTCTCACAGTGTTTCAACAATAGAGAATATGAAGGGAAGAGTGCGAATAACCTTTTGTCTATATTGCTTTTCCCATAAGTTTCACTAAACGACTGTATGTAAGTACCTGTAATTGACGAATTTTTTAGCTTCCTCTGACTTTCATCTCAATTGAATGTGAACATGTATTATAATAAGGGGGCATCTACTGAATTCTCCATTGTATTCCTGAAATTGAAATGTCAAAAACAGAAGTGAGTAATTGAATAACATATAAAAGTATAGATGAAATGCATTTTGAAACGTAAGCATATGTTTCATTTTATGAGAGAGAAAAAGCAGAGTATTTCGAATAGTTGGTCATGCATGGAGAATATACCACAGTACTTCTTATCGATATGATGATATCGATATGAGGAATCTGGAAATCATCTTAATACCTTTCGTTTTCATTACTGATTTCTGTCCTCTTGACGTATTCTTCCTTCTTTTTCAATATGCCGGGATACAACAGGAAACTATAGAGACGATAAAATTTTTGAATAATTCTTCACAACTGTGTTGTTCTCCTTATTATTTGTATGATAAATACATCATTTGCTCGTGTGGACCAACTCCAGAAACAAGCGAAGTTTTTCAATGAATTGAGACTGAAGAGCTTCATCACAGTGTATTTTCTAGGATAGAGAAGTGAATGTTATAGATGCATATGATTTCAACAATGGTAAAGTAGTGTCACACATTTGAGCATATTCAAATCAGGATACGATACTTGCTGATCCTAGAACCTTTACAGGGCATTCGCCTGCATCAATGAAATCGATAATGTTGTGACGTAATGAAGAAACGACCCAGTACCCATGTTATACTGAATAGATGAACTTCTTCATCAGTTGAAATCATTATCAGTTACTTAGGTATCACGTAGAATCTACCTACATTCATTTCTCTACGGTACTATTATATAGCTATATCCTCATGTATACCTACATGAAATACGATACGTTGGAAACGAGGTTGGAAATATATGATGAATCGAAAAAAAATATTAGCTGATAATAATACGCTCATTTTTCTCACATCAGAATGATAGATTATTCATTATATCAAATAGAAAGATACATTTTGTATTCAATGAATGTATACTTATGCAGACTTCCAACTCATACTTCAATTCAAAAATGCTGGATCAAGAATGAAAGTCGGCAAAATGTTTTCATGGGATTTTCCGAAGGATTTTCTTACCTCCCCTCTAAAAATGAAAATACAATATATAATAATAATTTCAATATGTTTCTAGTGAAGATGAATCAATTATCATTTTCATTGAAATTGATGATTGAATTGAAATTCGTGGAAGTTTTCTTATTATTTTAAGTTTGGTTAAACATGACTATTACATTTGATGATATCAAATGTTATTATTTTATTTTCAGATATACAGTGACAGTCAGAATATCTGAATCACAGCCCTACCAAGAGAGAGAATACGTTTGGTGTCTCAATTTCCCCCCAAGATGTTCAAAATACAAAATAAATTTCAGAACAGTGTTCAAAACCCAGAACTTAGTTAAAACGCGACCAGTTGAGGACTGCTGCAAGGGCTATACAAAAAGCAATTCAGAGGAACGTTGCATCCCAGTGTGCTCAAAAGACTGCATCCATGGTACTTGTATAGCACCCGATACCTGTAATTGTGAGACTGGATATGGAGGTCCCTATTGTGATATTTGTGAGTTTTAATATTTCTTGATATTGTGTTTTCCATTCCATCACGTCATTCAACCTGATTTCGAAATCATGAATCACAGCTACCTGCACTTGATATAGATGATACAGGTGAACAATTATTCCAAAGCAAAGTGAAAACATCAGCTGTAGGTTTTCAGCTTGTTTGTTTTTAGTCGACACCGCTAAGAACTTCGTATATAACTTCAATATGTAGTATCAGCATTGAAAATATATTAGATGAATTGAAAAATTGTTTATAATATTTTTTCAATCTGGAATCAATGTAGAGCAATATTAGAGCTAATTTCGGGACACTGTCGCCTTAGAAGGCATATGGGTGTAATCAATATGGCAGAAGAAGTATGACTGTGCAGATTTTCCAACAAAGAGGTAGAAACAACAGTGCATGTCCTTTGCCACTGCAAAGGACTAACCAGACTACGATTCTTCTGTCTGGGCGAAGAAAAACTCAAAGCCTCAAGCTTCATGAGCTGTCCAAGCTGGTAAACCTAATTAAAAAGGTAAAGCTAGACAGCATACTCTAAGATAACGGAGTTCCCACGAGAGATCTAAAAAGGTCGCAGTGGGCGAGGCCATGATTGCCAACTCCCCAACTAAAAATAATGTGAAGCAAAAAGCGGATCTCAGAATGTTGGAAGTAGGAATTTGAATAAGATAGGTTGACATATTTTTCAACCGTACTGAATTTTTACCTCTTTGTGACACATTATCAGAATGAATAATCAAATGGACTATGAAGGTAAATGAACACATATTGCAATACTTTCATGATTTCAAAATGTGGGCTATGGGAAATGGGCTATCGGAAATGAAAACTGTTTCATTTTCTATCGATACTTGAAACCTTAACTTTTTTCACATCTCCTTTTCTCACTAGAATAATAATTAAAAAATAAACATTCCCGAAATTGGTTACATATTCTCTCATACACTAATTTGGCGTTCTGAAATTTTCCCAAGCATCCTCTAAAGATGCCATTGCTGCTCTAATTATGTAAACCATTATTTCCTTGATGAAAAATAACGTATCGTGCTCCGCTCAAGAGGTACGATCAAAATCACAACCCAATAATCAACCAGCGATATTCCACATAATATTTTCATATATATTGGTTTTTGATTCATGTGAATCATCAAAATATGGATAGATATAAGCTGGTGATATCAGTTTTTGACCCAAAAAGCTCAATATCAAATTGAAATGTGGAAGTGTGATGTTGACATGACTATTATATATTATGCGAAGTGGAACAGAAATAACAGTTGGAAACCCTTCCATTCAATGCAAATGATGGTAGTTATGAGTTCATATGACCTATATGATCTACCATGAAAAACTTGAATTTACAATAAGAAATGAGTTCAAAGTTGAAAAATAATCTATGTCGATCACAATTGTACCATTTGGCCAGAAGATTTTTCAACAATGTACTCTGTTATCGACCTGTATAAGATTTCAATTATTGATCGGGTTGGGCGGAAAAACAGACATTCTGGATCTCTCGCCGATCATAGAATGAATTGGATCTCGTTCGATACAGAGAATTATATATATATATATATATATATATATTATATATATATTTTTCATTCTTCAAATATAAATAAAATGCAACATATTCACACAAATGCAATAGATTACACCTACTATCTGAACAAACAAACACTGCTGCATAAGAAATGCCAGTAAAATATCTCACCAGTTATACGATTTTGTTATTTACTGTCTGTAAGTTTTTCGAGGAGGTGGTACATTCATTTTCCAGCTCTTTGTGGGATTTTCTCTCCTCGTTTCTAAAATATAACGTAGAAGTTATTAAAAATCATTTCAATATATTTGTAGTAAGGACAGATTTTGTGATCTGCCCCAAAATGTCACTTCACTTGAAATTAAACCTTTAGATACCTGAAAGAGAAATTCTCTATTTGTCAGTGACACCTTGTTTTTGAAAAATTTCGAAATACAAATATATTTAATAAGAATAAAACCTCTACTTATCTTGGTGGACGTTTCGAGAACGAATCTGCTCCCGTTCTCAACACAATTAAAATATTTTACGCTTCCGTTCCGGAAACGTCCACCAAGATAAGTAGAGGTTTTATTCTTATTAAATATATTTGTATTTCCAAATTTTTCATAAACAAGGTGTCACTGACAAATCGAGGATTTCTCTCATAGGTATCTAAAGGTTTAATTTCAAGCGCAGTGACATTTCGGGGCAGATCACAAAATCTGTCCTTACTACAAAAATATTGAAGTAATTCTTAATAACTTCTACTTTATTTTTTAGAAACGAGGAGAGAAAATCCCACAAAAAGCTGGAAAATGATTTTGTTATTGAAGGTAGATTATTTGAAGAATATAATGAAGTCCAAAAGGCAAAATAAATAGTCCAGGACGAAAAATTTATTGAAATTATTATTATTGAAATATACCTGTGATGATTTTCTTTTTGAATGCCCAAATGTATCATTCAATCTCATAATATCATTTTAATTTCACGTTCAAGTTCTACTGCTGTTGCTGTTGGGATTTTAGTAGAATAGGTTGGTATACATGTGTAATATTGATGTAAATCATATGAAATATTACTTTTTTGTATTGAACATTTTGAATTTTTCAGTATGTTTGTTAAATTCTATGAAAAGTTGAGGAATTGTTAAAAAAACATATATATATACCCATGTGAATATTGAATTTATTCTAACAATATCTGGATAGATTTGGAGTTTGTATACTCTCAAATACTCAATATATAATAATAATATAATAATAATTATCAGTGGATATGAATGAGAACAAATATGTACAATTTCAGCTTGCCCAAAAGGATTGTGGGGTAGAGAGTGTCAACATCATTGTGAATGTCAGAATAATTCCACGTGTGATCCATTCAATGGTGAATGCCACTGTTCCAGAGGTTGGATCGGAAAACATTGTGAGGCAAAATGTGATAAACACCATTTTGGACAAGACTGTTTAGAAAAGTGTAGATGCGAAAATGGTGACTGCGATCATATATCAGGGGAATGTAAATGCCATGCTGGATACATGGGACCTTTGTAAGTATTCTACTACCAGTACTATACTACCATACTAACTACCAGTTGAATGTTAATTTACCGAGAATCCTGATTTGATCTTGCAAACCCTCAGTTCAAAATGAAATAGAACGGATTATCATATTTATATTAATGAACAGATGCCAAATGTATATTTACTACTCAGGGTATAAGCATTTGTTTTTTTAATCAGTGTATTCAGACGTCCTGTATTTACTTAGGTCTTTTGATAGTATTTTACATGGCTTTTCCAGATATTTAAATATGAATCAATCATGAAAAATCGATTCTAGTCTCTGAATATAGTTATAATGACAAAGTTTTCAAACGTTTTTCAACTCCATTCCAACATATATTACGAATATGTCCTGAATGAGCAACATATTATGTCAACTCTCATGGTATCCCAAGAAATCTTCAACTATATTTGCAGTGCCTATATCAGATAATATTGATAGAATGTATCCTTATCAAGCAAATGCAATGATTGAAAAAATAATGATAATCTCCTGAGGATATCCAGTTAATTCCTATATATCCTTCTTGTTTCATCTTTATTCGAAAATACACTTTTATCCTGATAGCCAATGAGATATTCCAAAAATGAAATTGTCTCATGTGTCCTGAATTTAATTCAATATCAACATGGTTTCACTGACCTGGTGAAATGCTCATCTTGCCATAATTTAATATACATGATATAATGATTTTTACAGACGAAATATCTCTGAAATACAGTTTCAAACTATCACAGAGTAGACAGAATCAATAAGTCCTATTGGTCCAGTTTGTAGTCGAAGTGAAAACTGAAAATTGGTATACATTAAAACAGTCAAGCGCATTCTTTCGAAGATATTTTCCGCCCTACTTCCATATGGGAAGGACAAAAAGAAAGAACCAACTTCCTTATTTCAAGTAGAATCATACATGTCTCTTCACATGGATCGAAGTCGTATAACAAGCTTCATCTCCGATGTAGAAAATTTTCTATTAGATCCAGATATTAATTGGTATTTGAAGTATTGGAAAACATCCTCATCATTTTACCTTTTATCATTGGTATGATAGTTACAATACAAAGTATCCCTTAGAGTAATCAACAGATGCTGAAGTGAATGAGGTTCAAAGTTCAAACATTACATGTAGATCATATTTGATAGTATGCTGAGAAGAAATCAACAATCAATCTTAGAAACGACAAACAAGTAATCATAGTGTGAGTACGATAAAGTTCCAATAACCCGAGCCGAGGGATATAAGATCCCAGTGGCTGTAATCAGAAAGCGACTTCTTCAATATTTGTGTGGATGCAGTGGATTGAACGAAAGATTATTTTCTCACCAATTGGATCTGATGGTATACCTCATAAACGGTTTGAAATACTGAATAATCTGGGCATATGGCAGCCATATTGATATCTCATTAGCTCCGCAACGTCGAAACGTATAACGTGGCCATAGCAATGAGGAGAAACCAGAATCTAATCACAATTAGTTGCTACCAAAGATATATTATACATATATTCTCTACTAGATCGAGATAGAAACATTTGATGCGCCATGCCATTGTATTGAGAAATACGACATTTTCAGTTATTTTCTTTCAAATCGTCTCAATAGTGTGAGATTATTCACTCAAATCTATTGTTTAACGAATATTATTGATCCATAAGTGTGTTAAAACAGAGAAAAGGGACTCAGTTTTACTTGCTGTTCAAATATTAAAAATTGGTCTATAATCCTAGTTGGATCACGTCAAAGAAGGATTTTGAAACTTCGTTCGAAATGGTGGTGTCCTGTTGAGCGTATCGCTGTACTAATAGATTGAAAAAATAACAGAATAAGTATATCCTTTTATACTTAAGTAATTCCCAAGAGAAAGGAGGAGGAATCCAACTAATGAAAACAGCAAAGGAGAGAGAGGCTACCAGCAGTGAACAGCTGACTGTTGGCAAAATTGCACCTTTCTTTGTTGCATATCCAGACGAATCGATAACTTTTCCTTATGTTCGTTTCAATGTTCCACAAGTCGATGAGCCAAGGTTGCATCTAGTAAAGAATATATAATATCATATATTTGGTTGCTGCGCACGTTCTCCCTTAACCTAGAAACGCTCAATGCCCTGAGCGACGCGTATGTTTTGTGTACGGATCTTGAAAATATTCGAGCTGGTATACTTTGGAAGCATTTCACTTCTCGTGTTCGTCTGTTGTATGTTTTGTGTTTCAATTTTGTATTTTAGCTATGGATGCCGTTAAGCTCATTATATGTATCTCATTTTGACGCCTCATTTTCAAATTAATTAAATTGGGCATACCTCTGGAATTCTCAGTTCTTTCTTATTGTGACTCAATTTGTCTTCAATCAGGCCAGTTTGTTGAAATGGCTAGCATGAGAAAGTTAGGGACTAAATGTAAAATAATATCCCGTTTTTATAATACCATTTATTTTATAGATGTGATGATCTCTGTCCTATTGGCAAACACGGAAGCGAATGTAAATCCGAATGCCGTTGTCAGAACGGTGGCACATGTCATCCAGAGAGTGGATTCTGTTACTGCAAAGATGGTTGGACAGGGTCTGTCTGTGCCAACAGGTGTCGATTTGGTTTTTGGGGGTTCAACTGTTCTCAACCATGTGACTGTTACAATGGCGCTAGTTGTGATCATATTAACGGCTCTTGCGAGTGCCAACCTGGCTTCACTGGTGATAGAGTAAGTTGGTATTTAGTATTTCTTATCTGTAACACATCATTTATTTCCCTAATTTTCAAAATAGTACAAAATCTATCAAAACTTGTAGTCTTCAACTACATAGGGAATTTGATCATTGTCATTGACAATATGAAAAGTAAATCATTTTCATCAAGGCTACACAACAGGAAGTTTGTTATTTCTAACATTTTCGTGACTCAGGAATGTCAGGAACGATATTTCAAATATAGATTGGTCCAAATCAAACCCGAAATTTGGAGCTTCGAGTGTTATTCTAGAAAAGTGAAAATCATTGAGTTGAAACCTCATCGCATACAGACTAACAACATAAAAATGAACATTGCACTGAGTAGGGGGATCACTAAGAGATAGAGGAAACCTTGTTTATCGAAAACAAGAGATAAGAAATAAACAGAACCGGCAAGGAAGTCATCAGAATGAAATGAGTAGAGAACTAAAAGTATGGTTATGGAACATGGAGGATGGTATGATGGAGACCAGGCATGTTTATGAAGACCTGAAATAATGTTAGATCACCAGACAAAAGAAAATCAGATGAGGTCAAATTAGAAATCGTAATATGCATCTGATCTGATTTTGGAAGAGATGTGAAATGTAAATTGAACAAAATGAAAAAGAGAATACAAATATGAAATGCTGAGAATCAAAACAGATTATGAATGATATAGAGAAAAAATATATAATATATAATTTAACATCATATACATATTGAGAATGTCAGGAGAATGATGTGGTGATGCAACAAATATCCATCATTTGCTGAATCTACTGAATCTAAAGGCAGTTTTTCGATGAAACGTTTTATGGAAATCATTGAATGAAATATGTCATACAATGTTTGGTTACTGCCGCATACGATATTGAAATGATCTGTTATCTTGTGCTTCATTATGTACCTACTTATAATAATCCATATTCTTTGTGAATCAACATGTAAAGCACAAAATTCAATCGAATAACAAAAAAGTGCTTGTATAGTAATGAAGTAAATGTTGATACTAAACTTTATTATTTCGAATAAATGGCAGAAAATGGCCACCTTGCAGTAAACATTTCCCATAGTGCTGAAATATATGATTCTCAATCAACTATTATTTTTAAACTTCAGTGCTTGGATGTTTGTCCTGAAGGAACGTATGGATCAGATTGTTCCAAGAAATGCCAGTGCCAAAATGGTGCTAAATGTTCGAATAGAAACGGGACCTGTACCTGTTCTAAGGGATGGGGAGGAGAATATTGTCACAAACGAGTATGCCCCGATGGACTCTTTGGACCTAAATGCCAGCACATGTGCCAGTGCGATAAAGAAAATACAGAGATGTAAGTTTCTTGAATACCTACTGTTTTGCATAATATAATTTTTTTCTACTGCACACTATAATAGCTCCAGAACACACCATCATCTTTACCTATATTCTACTTCAAGTCAATGATGAGATTCACAATTCCCACTATGAAATAATAAAAAAAACTCACCATGAATTAGATTCACATTTGGAATGTCATTTTTGTGATTGGTGTCATCAAATTTTACTTTCCAATAACATTTGACAGTATAAGGTTCATAATATCAGTATAAAGATATACAGGGTGGCCCATCAAAAACGCCCTTCTAAAGAGGTATCGCTTGACCCCTCTTCCCATTTAAAAAAAATGTTGGGGTGACACCCATACTTAGGGGGTTGAAGGTTTTACTATGCTTGACCTGTTTTCGGATTTTATCGAAAAGTTCTTTCCCAGCCTGCAATGCCTTGCGGTACGTTTTCAATGGGCCACCCTGTATAATGAACAATACGTCCTAAAAGTAGAGGAAAACGAATACGTAAACGTCATAAAACTTTGAAACATACTGACAAACTTTGAGAGATAATAAGGAACTTCAAAACAAGCATTCTTTTCGAAAATATAGCACTTTGGCATGAAAGAGTATTTTTTGTATTATTTAAAAAAAAATGTTCGGGAGGACATTAATAAATCACTTGTTGTTCAAGTTGGGATTTGTTTTATGAACAGATGAATGATGGTTCGTATTAATTGTTCAAAATGTTGACCATTTGCTCCAATTATTTCAGTCATTTGGATATGATTTGAAATATTTCATTGCTCTACAGTCCAAACAACTCATTCGCAAATGAAAAATGTTCGTTTTGATGTCCCTTATTTACAATCAATGTTTTTTGTCAACATTTTTTTTTTTTGGCTCACTCTTGATACTGTACTACTGAGAATGATTTCTCCTGTATATGATTACTATTGTATAAGATATTACATATACCTGTTCAGATTGAGATAATTACTGAGATTTGACCAAACTATAAAGGGTATATCTTCATGACTTAACAATAAACAACATCAATTAGTTTATCTAAATAGTTTTTTGCTGTGATGCAAAAAACTCAAAGGAGGTTGATTGAAGTGTTATATTCCTCGTTTTTACAATTTTTTCTACACTGAACTCAGTATGTATGAATTCAAAATAACAAGCTCTCTCAAAATCTGTAGAAATATAAGGATGCCCCATTTAAATTAAAGGAGTTGATGGCATTTCTGGTTGAACCGGAAGTATATTATCAACAAAAAATGTACATCAGATGCATTTTTTTCCATTGCACTCACCTGCGAATTTTCATAAATATCGTTATTTTCGTTTAGAAGATATTCACTTGGTTCCATACTTTATCCCAACCCTGTATATAGAGAACTAAAAATAGCGTGATTCTGCATATTTAACCAAAATATTCTCGTTACTGTGAAGCTTATGTTCCGTTTTTTCCGGGATTGTCGTCATTGTTGATATTTTCAATAGGACATCCTTCTTACAGAAATTTTAGTTTCCTCTCATAATTCTAATTCAAATTCATGTTTCATAACATATACCTAAAATCAACCATTTTCAAGTTATTCATATTTATATTTGACTAAATTGAAATATTCACCACTGAAAAAAAAAAAAAACCAAATTAGCTAACTAAACATGGTAGCTATGTGGAATTTCGCCTTGATGGCTGTCCGGCAAGTTGATGATAGAGTTGGAAGCATGCGCCTCATTGCTTTCATGGAAGAAATTAATTTATCAATTTCCCAGTTAAATGCTCGCCAACTTTCTCAATTTTTGAATTGATTTTAATTCCTTAGCTTCTGGCATGAACACTTCCACTGCATTATACGATTTTTTCTCATTAGTTTTGGTATATTGGTATATTTTTGATGATATGCCGTTACTCAATCATGGATATTGAAGATTGAACGGATCACTCACCATAATCACAACCACTGAATAATTAACTGGATACGCAGAAAAGTGGGTCCAGAAAGTGAATGTGTAATGTTGAAAATCTCAATTTTTTAATTAGAGCTCCATTCTTTCTTCTACTGATTGAATTCCATTATAAAAATGAGACCTAGCTATAATCAACTTCCCTTTACCTGAAACCCATAATTTCTGAGATATTCCATAATAATCCTAAATCTGCATATAAATAGCTTGAAATACTGATTTTCCAGTAAGCTTTGCATATCTATCAAATGATGGAAATTCTAGTGATGTCTATCTTGTAGCAAACGTATCACAGTATCACATATTCTTGTGAAAACCTTATCACATTCGCCATAAATCGGTAAAAAATCAACGAAATATCGATGAGTATACTCAACAGGAGCCATATTGCACTATTGCAGATGATGAATCTGACAGTAAACATTTTCAATTCATTTGTCGATAGATATGGGTTTGGATATTTTAGGGATAGGGTATGCATCAATTCATTGATTAAATGACAAAGTAATAAAAATAACTATTGAAAATAACAAAGATGACGTTGCTTCCGGAAAAACCGAAACTTTTACAATAACGAATATTTCTTGAAATATTCGTCAATTATAATATTGTTTCATATGGACAGAATATTATTGTTTCATACCTGCATAGCATTTTGCAGACAATATTATCTTTGACTTCAACAGATAAACAGTTAACCAACCGAATATGCATGTCAAGGTTTCAATTCCATCAGACATCAGAGTCTACAGTATACTGTAGCCTGTAGCCTACATTGCTAAATACAATAAATATAATATATTACCCATGAAATGATAAACTAATGAAAGTATATTTATTTAGTTTCTCTAAATATTTATTATAATGAGCGAGTGACCTAATTTTGATATTTATCATTCATCATTTATTTACAAATAATGTCACAGCAATCCTATAAGAATCATAAAACCGCTTATCACTTGTGACTCAAAAGAATCATGAAATTTTATATTCACTGGTAAATTTTGATAACATGAAGAATTTGAGAATCTGACAAGCCTCTGATTTTATTTTTATAACCAGTGAAGACTTGGTAGGCATCTAGTAACGTAAGCAAACCACAGCACTGTGTACTTGTAGAATATGTTGATGAATAGAGAAAATCTGTTAGTTCCAGTTTGAGATACATCAACTGCTGGGAAGCAAATATTCAATTTCATTATGAACGCCCTTTACATGCACTGCTTTTTTACAGTAACTTTTGGATAGTTTCTAAATAGGATTCGATAAGATTCATTGATAGATTGATTGATTGATGAATCACATGTTTCCATAGGTGTCACCCATGGACTGGTGAATGTGACTGTAAGGCAGGATGGAATTCTCAGGATTGTACGCGACTTTGTCCAATACTAACCTATGGCAAAGGATGTCATGGCTCATGCAAATGTCAAAATAATGCACAGTGTGATTCAGTGAATGGTACTTGTTTATGTGCCCCAGGATTTACTGGCATCAATTGTGAAGAAAATTGCCCTGTCGGTAGTTTTGGAGAAGATTGTGCTCAGAAATGTGACTGTGAGTATAACTCAGTTCATCAGGTCGAGTTTGAATATCCCAATATGTTCATTCCTATCTAGAATCCCTATTCTTGCAATATAGAAATGCACATACTAGTGATTCTGGGTAGTGTTGAGTATTATCTAATTTAGAAATTTCAAATAACTTGAAGAAGACGAATGTTTGGAGATTGACCAGTTTGTCAGTTTCAATTGAATGAGAATAAAAAGAGATATTCACTTAGGATTATCTATGATATTTCAGGAATTAGAAATTTCTATATATGTATTTGTTATCATACAACAAACAAAGCACGCCGTCAAATTTCGACTTTTATCAATAATTATTATCGCTCGGAAATTTACTAGAATTGTTTTGTTCTATTATAATCAATTTATTATTGTCATTATTCTGTTTTTCATTCAAATTCACCTCGAAAATAATTGCTTCATATACAATCATTTATTCATATCCATTGAGGTTAGGTTTCTTAACATTTAGAAATTATGTCAGTTCATTCAACAGAATAATCCTCCCTCTTCGCGTTTGAATCATTTAAATCATGGAACTGTCACTCTTTGTGATCATGTATCGATGTGTTATCCAAATATGTAATAGTATTCATAGTAATACTACTGATATTACCTTACAGGTCCTTGATGGAACCCTTTCTACAATGTAGTGTCAAAACTAGTTCGACCTATCTGTGTTGAATATTTTGGACTGTCTACTTGTGTAATTAGTTCCAAAATGATATCTCTAAATACAATTCTTTCTCCAAATTCCTCATTCTCAGTTCTCATCCTCCTTATTTGGGTTATTAGCATTCAAAAAAACCGAATTTTATTTCCAACAAAAAAGATTTCGTGGTCAAATAAAAATTTATTGACAAAATTGAAGGACTCCGTGGGATATATCTGGAACCAACTATAATTTTCAAATAATCCACTAAGTGTGAGATTCATCCTATTCACCGCTACTACTTATCGTTGACCAACGATGGTGGTCATTACTAGAAAATGGTCCAATTTTCAGGTAAAAATGGCGCCTCCTGTTCAACTGAAACAGGACAATGTCAATGTCCCGCTGGATGGGAAGGGCAACAGTGTGATCGTCCATGCAGTGATAGTTCTTTTGGTGTGCATTGTAACCAGAAGTGTGACTGCAAGAATGGTGCTTCATGTAATCCTGTCAACGGTAAACAGATTTATTTTTTATGCATGTTGAGATTGAATCAGTAGTATTTCTGCAGAAAAAATATCAAATTAATTATAATAACTATCGATTTTGATGCTATGGTAAATTCTTGTTAATGCATGTTATGTTTGAATTGGAATGATCCAATATAGTATTGTAGCTGGAATATGTCTGATATCAATACAAATATTCATTTCGATATAACCATGAACATTGGCTCACTTTGTGTATGGTGCTGTTGAATGTTTCCTTCTCAATTATCTGTACAGTGGAGCGCTAAATACTTCAGTGGACACACCTACTTCTCAGTTAAGAATAATTCAATTCTGGCAAATGAAAAACTGTTTCAACCCATAGAAGTTCGTTACTATACAGTGTAGAATGATAAATCGAGTTTTGTACCAAAAACTTTTTCCCTGAGGTACATGATCTGGCAGCCACTCCATCCACCTGCTTTTACCAATCCATCGATTAGTGAAAATTTCGCATCAATATTCATAAACTGCAACTGGAAAAGGGCTTCGACTTGTTGATACCTACTTCAGAAAATTATATGGTGAATTATTTGGTCAAAACTAAGAGTGCCAGTGATGCCAGCTCATATATTTAGTTTCTGTGAGCATCCTACTTCTCGTGGCCAATGTGGATTCCCAGGTGCATAATATCTACAGTTCCGCTCATTGCCTCAACTATTCAGGCAAGATGTTGATTCATCAGCAAAAGAATTTTTTTATCTACTATTGCCATAATTCTTCGTAAAACTATAACCTATAAGCAGTTTGGATCATCCCTTAGGCAATTCCTGTACCTGTATCTATCGTATATGTTCTTGGCTCTCTTCCTTGAATCATAACATTTCAATATGATCTTATTCATTTTCATTATGCATCAAAATAGCCGTTCAATCTCTTCAAATGGAGCAGAATTGTCGAAAGAAATGAAATTAAATGAAATGTGAATCTACAAGATGGCAGCTACCCAATATCCAGCAAGATCATCTTTCCTAACCCTAAAGTGATAATTCACAAGATTAGAGAGAAAATATCTGATAT
This sequence comes from Gastrophysa polygoni, assembly GCA_963576655.1. NCBI lineage: Eukaryota > Metazoa > Arthropoda > Insecta > Coleoptera > Chrysomelidae > Gastrophysa > Gastrophysa polygoni. Next base: position 10,017,171 of record OY755089.1, on the reverse strand, counting down.
GAAATCACGATAACTCGACCATGAATATTAAAAGTGAAGAAAGAGTTTCATTTCATACATTCAGCAAGTAAACGGTTTCAAATTTTAAGCATTGAGGCGTTAAGAATCATGAGGTTATTAAACGTTTCAACGAAATTCCGATGTCATGTGACGTAAAGTAACATCGAAATGAGCACATAAGTAGTCGATGTTAGAATCAGTTCCATACCAGTATTCCACACTGTATAAGAAGGCAAAACTGAATTGTTTCATTTGATTTTTCCAATCAGTTAAAACTTGGCGAAGTCAACAAGGGAACTTTATCATTTCAGACATATTTCACAAGCATATCCAGCAGATTGGAATTTTGTCCTGTAATTATGTACGTTTTTTAGTTTTGCATTGCATGTTTTTGTGTGTTTGTTAGGTAGTTGCACATGTGGAGCCGGATTTACTGGCGAGTTTTGTGAAAATAGATGTCAGCAGGGATATTTTGGTATAAACTGTGACCAGGTTTGCCAGTGCCAAGACGGCCATCATTTGGGTTGTGACCCTATCTCAGGAAGTTGTATTTGCAAGCCTGAGTGGAAAGGTATACGATCATTCATAATAATAAGTATCATCTTCAGCATAGTTCAAACCTCAGTATATGAAACCATGAATGAAATAACCACTAACCAATATTTCTGATAATAACCGAGAAAACTGCTAAAATTGGAAACTCATTTCCTAACTCAGTGGCAAAAAGATTAGGGCCATGTCTATACATCAAGGTGACCAAATTCAGAGAGTATTATCACTGTTCAAACTGATTACCCTTCTCTGTCTCTTTCTTTATTTTCTTTGGATAATTCAGGAGCTTCATGTCCTCTATTGGATACATATGGTAAAAACATTTTGGAACATATTGGGTATACTCAAGCACGCCTCAATTTTTTTATCAATGTAGATTTTATGGAATGGAATATGTAGTAAGCATTGAATTGCAATTTGAAATCTGTATCCTACAATGATTGATATGAAAGTCTTGATTCATTCCAATTATTCTATTGAAGTCTCTGAAGATTGAACGTTATATGGTGATGAGCCTAAAATTAGTTTTGAGACCCATTTGATTTTTTTTATGTTTGAGATCAATTAAATCCTCTGATACTTCGTTGGGTACATTGATTCATACAATACACTATGATAACATTCGATTCAGAAATAATTACCCATTTAAAACAATTCGAATTCTCATGTGTTACACAATCAGGATACTCTTCAGGCAACTCAAACTAAAAATACTCAATTTTTCTGAAACAACGAACACATGTGGTTCATCCCATCCATTGAAAAAACTAACTTTCTGTTAATGTACTTACTTATCTTTGTAATCCTCTTTTCCTGAGTCGTGGTATTTCGAACCTAATTGAAACACGCTCCAGTTTCGCTGCTTATTATTATTTGAAAAAACTGTCTACCTAGACATTGCTGATCTGTAACAATCACATACTCACCGATTTAAATAGCATCTTCATTTAGAGTAAGGAGTACTTTCCTAGAATTATTTAGCATTATCGATTCATCATCAGCTCTTTCATTATGTTCGAATTAGATGCATTATTAATTTCCTCTACTGAATTCATATTGATGTTGAGGAAATCAACTCATCTCGACAAAAATGATTCCAGGAACAATGTGTGAATCTAACTGCCCTTCCGGAAAATATGGACCAACATGTGAATTGAACTGTGACTGTAAAAATAATAGTTCCTGTCATCCTGAATCAGGAATATGTTATTGTTCGAGAGGTTGGCAGGGAAATGAATGCGATATTCCTTGTAATACGGGATATTATGGAATTGGATGTAGAGAGAAATGCCCAGAAGTATCACTTGGTATGTCTTTATATATTTCAATGAAGGTTACATACAGTTTTATAGACTAGTGCCATGAATTAGATTATTTCAAGTGACGTTGCTTTCATTAATCATCTCAAATGCAAAATACAAAGTGTTATACATCATCAGGAAGGATATTATCAGTGGAATTCAAAAGCGAAAATGAATATACAGAATAATGATAAATTCAAGTTACTTCCAATTCTCTGTTTTTCTTTAACAAGTAATGTTCAATGTATAACACCCACCTAATAGTGTACTTGCACTATAGCGCTTCTCATGACATATTCCAGATAATTCTGCAAATACAGCATAGGTAATTCGTTTCTCTCCCTTCTTCCTTCCTTCCTCAATAATTAAAGTAGGCACCTATTGTTTGAAAAATCAAACTGATAATGATGATGAACGAAACTAAATGATCACCATGTTACGAAATATATCCAGAATGAAAAAAAAAACAAACCTTGAATTTCTCGAGCAGTTCCGATTTGGTTTTCACGAATGACCAGCCCATTTCTTCAGCAATCTGTACCAGCGATACGTAACGATATAAATTCCAGTTGAAAAATCCTACAGAGCGATGAATAAAGCAGTGTATAATTGCAATAAGACGATCATTTAGTTGAGCACTATAGAAATTAACATGTAATTCCATGTTTAGTAGAGGGTTTGTTTGTAGTACTCATTTGGTATCAATACATAGTAGTTTTTTAGGTGCTTACACTATTACGCTATCTCTGAAACTGCTCTAGTTACGAGGTCAGTTGAATCATGAAAAAGTTTCCTCTCACGGAGATATTCAGGAAAATGTGAAAAGTGAAAAAGAAATATTCCAATATTTCTGAAACTCTTTATGATAGAAGAAAAGTGTTTTTCAGTAAATTGCATATTAATAGTACCTGTGTAATATTTGAATGGACTTTTTCCTATCTAGTTGCTTTTTTTTCGAATACGGACCGGCAAATTCATTTCATTCCATACCTTTATGGATGATGAAAATATAAAAAATGCAGTAACATATTTAGAATAATAAGCAAAAAGAAATAACGGGGTTATCGAATTTTACACAGGGGTGATCAAAATAGGCAATGATTATTGCAGCGTTGTAATGAACAATTCTTCTTTATAAATAGTTCAGAAATATATTAGAATTGAATTTTTGGTACTTTTGACATTTTCTGAGAACCTAAGGAACCACATGCTGTAATGCTGTAGTTGCATCTTTAATGAGTTTTACAAAAAGCAATTTTGTCAATTCAGAAGACCACATAACTCGACTCGTTTCAGAGTTAGCAATAATACGTTGAGAAAGAAGCCGACCGTGTGTTTTGTTGGTTTCGAAATATATGTTTCCTCCTTGAATAAATTTGAATTCGTTGTTGGTTGTTTTCTTTTGATTCATTATGACCTGCAATAGGATGAAAATGGTAAATGTACTATTCCTTCATGGCCGTTTGCTTGCCAATGTGTAAATAGCGATATTCAAGTACAAGCACATTCCTCTCATGTCATATTACTTTCGGCCAAGAAAAAACATTACATTGATCACGAAGTAATAAGTTGGTATCTTTTCATGAACATTTACTATTGAGGAATCTTCACGATTTTTCTGTCAAATTCAATATCAGTTTTGACGATTTATTAACTTCTTGAGGAAACCTACATCGATTCTACCAAATGAAGAAATGAAGAAATGAGAAATGAGTTCCATTGTTTAACATTGTTCATCATCTGTTAACCCCATCATGAAATTCATATTATTAAAATATTTTTCAGGTAACAAGACATGTGATCATGTAACCGGGGAGTATGTTTGTCCTTCTGGATACCTTGGACTTACTTGCGAACACCCTTGTCCCATTGGAAAATATGGAAAGAATTGTTTACATACATGTTCTTGCAAAAATGGCGGAGATTGTCACCATGTCACAGGTACGATCCTCCAGGGAATTATGATGAAAAAATGGAAGAATCGGATCATTATCTGTTTTAGGAGAGTGCAAATGTTTACCAGGATGGACAGGTGCAAACTGTACTATTCCCTGTGCTCCCGGAAGTTTTGGTATGAACTGTAGCCAGCATTGTAAATGTTCGAATGGTGGCGAGTGCAGAAGGAATGATGGAGTGTGTAAATGTAAACCTGGCTGGAGTGGTACTCAATGTACAGAATGTAAGAAAAACTTTTTTTCGAATAGCTGAAATTTAGCAGTTATTAATTATATATTCTTGATTGGAACAAAACTGAGTTTTTTCTCGAATAGACATGGTATAGACTGGTCGAAATAACAATTCCAAAGAGATGAAACAGAACCAGAACTAAAAAGGGTTGTATTTTCTACGTAATTTAATATCATCATATTTCATCAAGACAGTTTATTCTTAGTGTTGAAACAATTCACAACTCCAATTTTATATTAGCTGCTGAATCAGATGAATCATTTAACTAATTGATTTGATATTGATATTGATTGAAGATGGTTGAATCACTGATAGTGTTTTGTAATTGTTCAATAGCATTTTCCTCAATAATGACATTATGAAACTCCCCAGATGATGGCTACATTTTGCAAATTTCTGAAATTTCAAGAAACAGGACACAACTACTTCTGAGTCAACGTTTTTAGGCAACTGATAATACTGATCTTGTTCTGACACCATCCTACGACTAACATGTGATGGCAATGTGATGTGAATTAGATGGCAATTGGGCATAGTAGTTTCATTATCTTCCCTACACTGTGGCATAACTGACTATTATAGCTCAGGATAAATAATGATCGAAAGTAACGTAATTATTTATAAAAATATTCTTGTGAATTATGCTTTTCAATACACATGTATGCCAGTACCATATCTATGAGTTTTTCATCATGACAAATAGACTGCTTTAGTTTTCATAAACAATTTTATCTCAGATCAGTCCCGGAACTGAAAATATTTTATTATATTTTTTCACTACTGGTCATCATTCCTCCTGAGCAAGTATAAGCATGTAGGTTCAATCATTCTGTAATAATTAGACTGAAAGTCATGTTCATTTCCATTTCTCAATAATTCGTATTCAAAATATAGTTGAACATCAAATCGTTATTTTGTGAGGTGGAAATTGCGATGATTTGCAGAAACTTATTCAATAAATCGACTTTATATTTCAGTATGTCCAGAAGGTTATTTTGGCGATCACTGTATGACACCGTGTGCCTGTGAAAATGACAATTTCATTTGTCACCCTTCAGATGGCTGTATATGCAAGCATGGCTTCACTGGCGCAAAATGCGACGAATCCAATATTTTAGGCAGAGTTCTTCAACCTATAGATGCAGCTGATACTGGATATGGTGTTATAGTAGCCGTCATAATGGTTTCTATTATATTCTTGGCTATCGTCGTTTTGGTTGTGTTCTATTATAGAAGGAGGGTTTCGAATTTGAAAACGGAAATAGCTCACGTCCAGTATATCGCTGATCCGAGTGGATTTGGTTCAGGTATGTACAAAAGATTCAAAATAATTCTTACAATACCCAATATGAGTTTTTTCAAAATCTGTTGGAATATTTTTCAAAATGAATCAATTTTGACAGATTTGGAGTAGAATAAAAACTGGTGGTTTCCATATCAAATCGATCATTTGTGTATATATGAGACACCAGTCTGCTTCATCTCAAGATGTGAAGGTGATGGCTTATGTTTTTAGTGCTTGTTTTTGAATTTCAGATCGCAATCATTTTGACAATCCCGTGTATTCGTATCAAGGCAATGTTAAAAGGGATAACGAACAATTGTTGAATAATACCACTAAAATTCACAATAACTTGCATAAGCCCTTGAATAAGAATTTGGAGAGGGCCCGCCTGGGTGGAATGGCATGCTGTTCTACTGATGATGATGAATCAGCTAAGGGTTAGTAGCTACTTGTGCTTTTTGTATTCTTGAATTTTCTATATTCAATATGTCATTACATTACATTTTATGTATATATCATCATCCTATCGTATTGTGCGTCGTATTGCTTAATAATTTCGAGAATTTCATTGGCAAATGAGACAGAATATCACTCATGAATTATATAGTAGTTGATAACGATAGAAGAATGAAAATTATGCATATTTCCTCAAAATATGTATTTTCAATATTATATCCAGTTCTTTTAGAAAGAAAGGCGTTGTTTCGGATTGTTCCGAAGTTGGATAACAATAAAACAAGATCAGTGTAAACAAATTAATGTTGAGGATATATTGCCTTGGGATACATAAAATCAACTCATCCAACTATGAATATATTTGAAAAAAATATCGTCAATGTAAGCTAATCAATCCTCTTTGTAATGCCGAGTTCATATCCATTTACGTTATGAACCAAAACACTACAAAACACTACAACATTGCAAATACTAGCCAGAAATGATGCTACAGTCATTAATATCGTTCGTCATAAGTTGAAAGCGGTGATATTCGCAAACACGACAATTAGATCCTTTAGGCTCAAGAAGATAGGAAAAATAATGAAGTTATAGAATTTAAAACAGGCGTTACATGGAACTAACATCGTTACGTTACGACATGGCGTTATATCGCTATACCAAGCATCATTCCTTAATAGAACGGCAAAGTTATGGAATTCTTTGCCTAGTGAAGTCTTTCCTGATGCTTACAACCTCCAAACTTTCAAGAAAAATTCCAACACCTTTCTACTCTCCCAAAATTCCACCGCTGGCTAACACGATGTTCCTCGAACATCATAAGTTTCCCTTTCGTGTTGTCCAAAGATAAGAAAAAAAATGGAAGTTATCCATTTTTAAATAACAAATATTCACTCATGAACTTATATGGCCAGGAGATGAATTTTTTCATCATCATTTTTGGGCGATTGCAATTCTCGTTGGTTAGAAAAACTATTACATTCATGGTATAAATATGGAACAGAGAGGTCATTATTGTCATCAAACACCTTATATAAAAGATATATATATGTTTATATATATATATATATATATATATATATATATATTCAGGATTCACAGCAGAGATTGGAGACCAAAGAGAGGCAACAGCTTGACTTCCTGCGTGTACCGCTTTTTTTGGCTTTCTACTTGTACCGTACGCGCTAAACTGGTAGTTTTGAGTCAGTGTCACGCCCTCGGACTAACAATCAAATCTCGAAAGCTGTAAGTCTTGTGCAAGGATAAGGACTCGTTCCAAACTAACGATTTCTACAGTGAATTTGGATTGATGATGCGACTGTGACATATCATTATATATGACTCTTATTTTTATATTTGATGGAGGAGGAGGAAGATTTCAGGAAAATTTGAAAAATTGCGCGGGAATGTGCGAATATAGGTCACTCAGTTGATTGAATAGCGTGTGCTTAGGTATAGAAAGCTGAGGGTTGGTTCGGCAACTAAGGAGATGAGTAACAATAACAAACACACTAGTGACTGTTCATCATTCTTCAAATTCAACTTCATTAGTGATTATCTTTATTGAATATTATCGATTATTCCAGACATGACATCTTCTACAAAAAAAATGAAATTCACAATCATCAAAAACATTCGTTGGACTGCTGCAATAAAAAATTATTCAATAAATTAAATAGGTTATCGAATAACTCTATTGCTCCAATTATGATTTCATTTTTTCACCTTCACAATATCGCAATATTAACGTCATCGGGGCATAGGGCCCGATTCTCAAATTTCAAATACTTCAAGGTAAGCATTTTCAACAAAGGTGAATTCCATGTCGTATCGTTTCTTATCATTTAAAACCTCCATCGTAACATCCTGTACCTACATGAATCCGTCGAACGAATTTCATTAATTTCGCATTAATATATTATAAATGAATTATATTATGAATTATGACCTCGTACTATACGGACTTCGAAAAGGATCGTATTTCAGCGTAAATTATCTCGCATTCCTCTAGAAACCTATCTGGTAGAAAATGAAGCTATCAAATCCAGTGTGGTGGCAAGGAACCATGGAACATCAATTGCCATTACTGTCGCTTCTCTTCGGTCTTCACACTTGATATGATAATGATAGTGATACTGACTATGATAATGCTTCATTTGTACTAATACCTCAGTTCCTTCCTTAATGACCTTCATAATTTTTCATAACAGGTATTTATGATTCGGATATAGATGAACTGAAGAGCCTGAAAAATCGAGAAGCTGATCTAACAAATCCAAATATTTACCATAGCATAGAGAAACTGGATCATGTCTATGATGAGATAAAAGAGAAGGATGTTAAAAATGTTGGTAAGTATTATTCATGAAATCGCAAAATGGGTTTATATATTTTTCTCCTGAATAAGGTACTTTCAAATGGAATATGAAGTGTAAGTTTTTCAGAAATATTAGTATGTTTCCATTGTATAATTCTTGCACATATCTCAGATTGAAATTCAGTTATCCGTACTCCGTGCTTCCTTCCCTTGTGTCAATAATGCATATTGAATCCATGATTGTGAATCTGTGAGTGAATCTGTGAGTTTCAGCACCTATAGCAATATCAAAATTAATCGGGTGAAATTTTTCGTCAAGCCGTGTATATATCTTCGATAGAACCTAAAGAAATTACATTGAGAATACATGAACCACGAAATCTGGAGAGATGAATGAATGATTATTCTTAGAATTAGGATTTTGTTCAAGATCTTTGGTACTGCTATACGTCCTAATCATTACTATTGATATTTACTGTCTTATCTAATGCGAGGATTGAAAATATTGAGTAGATCTGTTTCATTTCAACTCACCCGTACTAATCCTGTTATTCTATACACACTGAAAAAATGTTACACATATTATGTTTGAAATATATTTCGATGTGTCACCTAGAATGCTACAAAAATCTCTCTTTTCCTACGTGTCCATAAGAAAATTGAGTAAATCTCAATATTGTTCCTTGAGATGCATTTTTAGACAGAAGGTACTTCGATAAGTACTTTTCAAATAAAGCATCTTAAAATGTAGTAAGAAATTGAAATATCCATTTGTTCGGTCTCTCTTTGTGTTGAGAAACCGAACATCACTAATTTCTTTGAATTCATTCTGTAGGAACAATTATGAACTTAATTTTGTGAAATTCACCTTAGAAGTTCTCATTCCCCTATTCAATCATGTTAGGACATCACATCCTTGAAAGGTTATTCTTTTCGTTACTCTATGCACTTTATGTTACGTTATGTTACTCTGTTGAACTGAAAATAGTTGATGGAATTGGTTGCAGCAATTCGTTTTGACGATAAACTAAAATCGATTTCCCTCAGGATTCAGACCAGAAGATCTATCACTAATGAACATGATATTGGGTTCAGTTCGCTAGTATATTGAATGACTAGTTCCCAATTGTTATTGGTAGAGAAAGTAAGATGCTTATGCACATGTAAGGGTTTGTTTTCATCATCATTTCACGAGTTTTGCATCGTTTTGTCGTCACTAAGAGAATTAATGATTTTATGAACTGTTAGTCTATTCGTGGATGGATTTAGTAGTAGTAGTAGTGACAGTGTTAGTAAAGTAGTTATTGGTAAAGGTAATAGTAATTATGTGGATGCTAGGGCCAGATGAAAGAGTCAATGTGTCCTTTTCAGTGACCTCCAAATATACATTGTGTCCAGAATTGGGGTGATGAGTATTAGGATATAAGAAACTAGAGGAGATGGATAGTCGATTAACTATATTCCGTTATGGAGCACCATACACAGGATTATTGAAAAAAAAACGATTTTTTTTGTCGACAGTTCGTGAGCGTAGTATCACCGACTGGACAAATAGACTATTCTTTTGGATATAATCTTAGAGCTTCAGCGTATGTTTGTGAACTGAACTCCACAGATATGTGAACAGAGAATTTAGATCTGGATTCCATTTCAAATAATACAGGAGTAGTAATCAATTTTTCACTTTTCACACAGAATTGAATTCCATTTGGATTGACATAAACAACTTACAAGTCCATAACAGAAAAGGGGTGAGGTTGACTGTGACTGTATTGACTGTTGACTATATTGGCAACTTACTTGCAATTCTCCCCAAATTCATTAGTCAAAATACTCATTTACACTTGTAGATTGTGCAATATTTGATATGTATAAACCTTGATATTTTCTTCCTTACGAATATTCGAAAGTAAAATCGAGAAATATCAAGGAAAATCTAAATACTTATGTCGGCAAGTTACTTGAATTTCGCGCCAAATTACTCATTTACAATTTTTGGGATGATTATGTCGTAATACATATTTTACTTTATCAGTCTCCAAACTTCAGATTTCTGACCAGTTGATTACATGAAATGATTTTATTTTATAGAATTGGAATATGATCATCTAGACTACACTAGGCCGATAAGTTCTATTAAACCTCACTACCAGAGAATGCCAAGTCCATTTGGATCGAGAGATCTAACGAAAGATGGAAAATCAGATGCTGACGAATAGTCAGAATATGAGGAATTAAGTGTTTCATAGTGATTGTGAACATAATGAAATTTTATGTTTCCTATCCATATGGTGTTTTCTTCAATTTTGAAAGAAAGTAGCTCAACATGATTGAAGCTGATCATTACACAATAGTTGATGATGGATGAACATCGAGTGATTGCCATTCAATTCAAAATAAGTATAATTGGCTGTGATTCAAATTCCTGGAAATGTTCAAATGTTCCAACCGAAAATGTATCAAGTGTATTAATATTTTAGGAAAGTTGCCCTACTTTTTCATATGATTATCTACAATTCAGCTACCTATACCTACTTATTGATGTGATCCAATAACAGCTATATATATTAAATGATTTGAAGAGCTTCACTTTGCAAGTGATATTCATTTGATCCAAGTTAAGTCAAAAATATTCCAAAGATTATCATACAAAATATGCCAATAATCGTTTCAGCCTATCAATAGGTAATTTAAGGAATTTTATTGATGTTTTGTATCTACAATCCATATCAACGTATGAACATATCGATATTGAGTGAAACATTACCTATTTCTCATCTTGTATGATTTTGTTCCTTCCGTTTATGTGTATGTGTGCAATATAAGCTCAATGTTCAATGATATTAATTATGAATAATACTAAATTATATCGAGCATTCATTAGTAGTGGTAGTCGTAAATAATGCAATCCTATATTCATTACAAATGGCATCAAGAAAAACTTAATGATGTATTTTCATGTTCGAACATGTTATCTTGGGAATATTTATATACCACATAGCAAAAAAAATCAAGTTATGAAAATAAATTTGATTTGTATTAATGAACTCTTCCTCAGTTCTATGGATACTGTACGGGATAACAGAAATATGGATGAAATTCCGCAATCATTAGCAATAGACTCAGTTTTAAATATATAGATAATAATAGAAACATTATCTCTGCTGATTTGAGTAGTCATTTTACAATAGTCCTAATGACAATCGTTTCGAAAATATTTTCTCAATTATTTGTACCCAATTCAATACATTTTCAATTTATTTTATTAATTGTATGATGCCATTACCTTACGTATGCTCTATCTTCTGTCGATACTGAAATGGTTTTTTCAGACACTCCTAGATCTTGCCAGGCTGAAAAAAAAATGTTACTCCATCGGAATTATTATGGAGTATTTTATGTTGATGAAAAGATAGTTCCTGGTCATGAGAAATCATAATGAAACTTCAAATTTGATCAAATTTCTATCAACCTCTCCGATTCAAATTATAGTATCATCTGATTAATATCTAGGTGTATTTGAATATTTGATAAATCATTTATAGAGCTTCTGAAAATTCAATTCAGCTCAATAAAAACTTATGATTCTTTGTACCAATGAACAAACCGAAGTGTTTCGAGATTATAATGCCTAATCTTTTCTAGAAAACTATGTGAATGTTCGAAAAGAAGATAAACCAGATCCATATTATTGTCATCCTCAATCCACTATCGATGATTTTGATATATTCAATCAAATACTAAAGCATGTGACGTCAACTTTGATTCAATCATACAATATTTTAATTGTTCATGTTATTAGTATTTCCAATTCAACATATTTCGGTGAATATTGTTTTTATATATTTCACCATTTTTATCTATTGATTTTCTGAATACTGTGATACATGTGGGGGTTTGAAATTGTGACAAATAATATTATTTTAGTAGTTGCAAACTATTATAAAACTCATGGAATAAAAGAATTTTGATTACATCGGACATTTCATTTTATTTCTTTTTCAGACTGCAATAAAACTCTCAAAACTATGAGAACACATCATACCTTGCATGTATATGCATTCATAATGGTTATTTTTCATTCCTTCATTTATATAACCTCGAGACGTTAAGAGATAGCATATCATCTTTATGATACCCCATAGTTATTTCAATCTTTATTTGCACTTTTCTCATGAGTGGCTACTATGAAAGCTTTTTTTCTACTCTCAACATGTTTTCCTCTACCCTTGCTTCAATAATGAACATTTCAAGGGAATTCGCTTATTTGTAATTGCTCCTTCCTGTAGCTAACGTGTGTTCTAAAACTATTATAGGAAATATACGTAGCTATTCCAAGATATTTGTTATTGGGTAGCAAAAAACTCCGGAATGGTTTCAGATTTGTACTCAGAAAATGTACACTTGTAAGAATGATTGACGGTAGTTTGTTTATCATGAAAACCCAACTTGAGATATGAATAATATTTCAAGAATGTGAAGGTCATAACGTAACGAACGTAATAACGTACGAAAGCGTAAAAAGGCCACATAAATTTGAATTTTATAATTCCGACTTTGCAATTCAGAATGAGTATAATTAATTCCGAGGTCACAACTAAGAATCTAATTTCCGGCTTAGAAACTTTCAATTAGTATAATTTCATCTTCGCGACTCGGAATTAGAATAATTCCTATTTTGCAACACAAAATTAGTATAATTTCGACTTCACTACATGGAATTATCAGATACAGATAGTATTTACACAACAATATGTTTGTCCTAACGTGTAATGACCATATTTCATTTAAGGATGCTTCTTTCCGATTTCAACAGAATTGAAAATTCATCATCGTGAAGAGAAGAACAATGCATTCATTATCTAATGCATTAACTGATGGTATGAGTATGATAAGGACAAATCGAAAAACGTAATGAACGTATAATAAATCAGTAAAAGTATTTATTCAAGGAAACAGGTGGTATCATCATTTGATTTGACTGGAAAATATATACATTCAGAACTACGATGGAGTAATGAAATCAGTAAATGACAATTGAGCTATATTTGTTATAGTTAGGTATGTACCCAATTGGTGTGAAATTATCTTGAATAAATAATTTTTACGTATATGATGAATCATAACTGAAAGATAATAATTCTCTATTATATTGATTATGATCATTGGGTATATTTATAAATTCTTATATTTTGTAAATTCGAATGGCATATAGCTACTAGGGAATATATTCTTCTGCTCACTTATCTGCATATTTTTCTTATCTTCTTCAGGTTCTTTATAAGCGTACAAATTTCTTTTTGCTGATTTATCATCCATGTTAGAGTCTAAAATTTTTCTGATGAAGTTTTGGCTCTCTGAGTTACTTGCCATTGGACCCATCCTTTGTTGTGCAACTGACATGAGTTCAGGGTGTTCAGTCAACGTGTCAGATAAAGAAGCAATGAGTACATCTGGAAAAAAAAAACATGTAGTAACATTTATTCTTCTACATATCGTATAGTGTATGAGGGACATGAAAATCATGGGATCATAATTAGCAGTGGAGTGGAGTTGAATGAATAAATATAGAGGTATGAGAATAGCTCCCAAAACCTTGTTGGAGTGCATGAAGGGGTGCAAAAGAATTTGTTGATTCAGAAATGCCGGATTGAAGTGCACCACATTTTCATCAATAGCAATAATGTCAGTCGTAATATGCTCGATTACAGAATAGTGATGAAGAACAAGAACCACAACTATTCTTGAGCGAATCGAAAGAATCAACACCGTATTTCAGTTGTTAGTTTATGTCTTTAGTTATGAATCCACAATGAAATCTAGGTATAATGTTATTACACAGAAGGAAATGTCCCTACATCTGATAACGTTTAATTTTCTAGGTGAGGAAAAATGTTTCACAATGGGGCAAAAACAAAATTCAACGAAATTCAAATTCAACAAAAAACCATTGTTAGCAAGGGGTCGTTCTGGAAAATTATCATGTCTTTGTCACACATTTTCAATAGATCCTTCAGATTCTTCATCGTGAGATTCGTTATCTGACCATACGATTCAATAGCTTTGTCTCGACTCACATAATGGTATGTTGTTATCGTCTGAAGATAACAAACTAACGAACATTTGTTTTATTTCCAGGTTTTATTCTCAAGATTTCCTGTCTCACTGTGGAAATTAGTAGATATATTCTTAGAAAATATCGAGAACAAATCGATAGCCTAGCAGATCTCCATCATAAACAACAACCCAACTAATAAACTATACAGAATTGTATCATGATATTGAATGAATTTACACTATCGAATTTAAAATATGTAGTGTTTCAAGAAATCTCATCAATAATAATGTCAACTGTCATGAAACTATTGTAAGTACAGAAAAAGGACATGCAATAATAATTGTTAGGAAGGGAATTCTCACTTTATCTCAACTCCATCATATTTTTCCACTAGAAACCTGATATCTTTTCGAAATTTAGTGATTTTGCAGGATACACTCACCGAGAACTTTCTTTTCGAGCGCACGAGATATATGACCTTGGGCTGCCTCGACTTCCAGGAAGTTGGTGAACTTTTGCAGAGCTTGCTGTGCTTCTGCACTTCCACGAGTCAGACTCTGCGTGAACATCACTTTGGCCAACTGGTAGATCACCTCTTCGAGAGAGTATTCAGTATATAAGAAGTCGGCCAGACGTAGTCGTTCTAGTAGATCTTCGTAATCATCGTCAAGGATCTTGTCATTAGCTGCGGAAGAAAATAGCATTGCAGAGCGTTCGTCAACTCATTAGTATCTGATTCTAATGGTGACGAAAGTATGAGGTGCAAATGACTGAATATCTTAGAAAAATGCATCCTATGGAATCTTATGGAACTCATCCTCTTTTAGACACATTTACTCCATAATTTTCATCACTCATAAACTGTGTACGACGTAGGCATAAGAAAAGTTTGTACAGGTTAATCAGGGTAATATTCCCAAATACTGAGTGTGAGTCATTTTCATGATTCTACAGATACTCTACAGGTACTCTCACTTTTGAGCAACCCTAAATGCTGGAACTGAGATTCGGTTCATAGACGAACAAATTTTATTCATTCATTCAAAATGTCACTGCGCACGAAATTGAAATATCACAAAATCTATTCATTGTATTATTTGAAAACGAGATGTCACTGGAATATTGAGAAATTCAATTTCTCCTCTAAGTAACTGAAGGTTGAGTTTCAATCGCAGTCAGATTTTGGGGCAGGTAATAAATCTATCCTTACCACAAATATATTGAAAAAATAATTATAATTTCCATTTTTCTTTTTAGAAACGAACAGAAGAATCACAGAAAGTCTATAAAACGAATAGTCATTATAGGAACCTGTCCATTGAGAAAAACAAATCAGCATATACTTAGTAGAACATTATTGCATGTTTCAATGCTTCCAGTGGAAGGTACAGTTGTCCAGCAGATGATCCATCCTTATATACGCGCCTGAGTGAAATCACGAATGCTATCGGTTTAAAAAATACTAGTGCTGTCCAGAGATTTTTCTAAAAATCATAATAACTCGACAATGGTGAAATTCAGTAAAGAGTTATATCGAATTGTTTCAGAATGATAGGTAGAAATCAAAAATGTCATCAAATGTTCTTTTCGAAATTAGAAAATTGATTACAAAGTCCTACTCTATCGGAAATGTGAGACAACTAACGATATTTTCTATAGATTTTCCATGTGAAATATTTTTTCCCATATTTCCAAAATCTTATCAGAACGGAAACTCTGCGAAGTTATTATATACGAGTTATATGATGAACAAATTAAGGATCAAAATGAATAACAGTACGGCGAACCAACAAACGAAAGAACAATAATTTCACCATTTCAAACAATCATATAGTGAAATCCAAGAAAAGACTTTTTATTACATGAAGCTCTACCACATGTATAGTGTAAAATAGCATATGACATAACTAGTGTAGAGTAGAGAGTGATATATATTTCATTCATTACAGCATTCAGGAACGAGAGAACCGGAGCGGAGATGGTTTGTTTGACAATACCTATGTCGTTTTCATGAAAATAAATATGTGCGAATATGAATGGTCACAAGTTCGACAATCTTCGGATGTTTCATCTATCATCTCTAGTAACTGACAATACCTATGTCATTTTCATGAAAATAAATATGTGCGCATATGAATGGTCACAAGTTCGACAATCTTCGGATGTTTCATCTATCATCTCTAGTAATTGACAATACCTATGTCGTTTTCATGAAAATAAATATGTGCGCATATGAATGGTCACAAGTTCGACAATCTTCGGATATTTCATCCATCATCTTTAGTTAGGTACTCACTAATTTCACTGTCATTGATTCTTAAATCCATAATGTAGTGGATTCATATTATCCACAAAGATCGAAATAGGAAAAGGGAGGTGGATGATTAGATAACCAGACGCATCTCAAAGAAGGAAGATAGTGCTAGTGGAATCATAAGATTTATTCACATGATATGCCGGCTTTGCAAGAATTACCCAGACTTTTCATGAATTGACGGATTTTACTATGAGACTACGACATATACAGATATATTGCAAGTGATAAATCGGCTTTGGTGAAGAATTCTCACCACTGACTTTTCCCAAGGTAGCTCGGGTCGTTCCAATCATACGCTTTTTATCCACTTCCTGTCGAAGTTGTTTGATGTCAAAGTTGCTTCGTAGTTCTGGCTTATGTTGAAATCTCTGAATCGGATTGAGGTCGACTGTTTGTTTGGAAGGAATTTCTGGTAACTGAAATGAGACCAAGTTTTCAATCGATTTCTCAAGTAGGTATCACGGTATCATAATGATATTCATTTCGATCGTCTCCCCACTAAAATCTCAAAATCTTAATGAAAACGTTGATTTTGACTTTTTCAGCTTTCACCGAAGACTGAAATGTTCATTTCATATTTCGAAATGCTTCGGATTTTTAAATGTGCATGGTATTCAACACTCCTGTGATTATCTATATTCCAATCAACCGCTCTCGAAATGAGTGCAACGAAGACTAATCTACGAACAAAATAATGCGAGAAATTGATAAGTTGAATTTATCCTATAGTTTCAATAGATTTCGACCATTCACTTTGGAAAGAATAATAGAATAATGAGCCTTCCTTCCTCTCATTTTATCAGTACTCACTTATCAGCAAAGATAAATTCAATGCACATGTGCAATTCTTCATCCCCACATTTGATGAAAATAGATTGTATGTCCGAAACATGTAAAATTATGAAGTACTTGCACATAAGAAAATAGTCGTGGAAATGACATACAATTATATTTTCCCCTCCAATATGTCTATCTGATATGTCGTTTTAGATACAAAATGTATTGTTTTTGTATTCTTTTCAGACTAATTCAGGTATCATTTTCATCATTGGGTAATGACACAGGATTGCATTTCTGCTTCAGCATTGAGTATCAGACCTCATGCGATTGAGGTATATTGGATATAAGTGTGTGTTAATGTTTGGAGTTAATGACTGTCTCCAGCTGAGAACAAGCCAGTTGATAGCTAATGGCTGCTGAAGCATTATTATTGCAAACTAAGGCGTATAAACTTACCTTCGACCGCTGTAGCGAGTTTGACCCCAGTTGGGTATAATGGTGTTTCAGATTTTCCAAGTTATATTTGATCTCTTGCAAAAATGTAAGGGCTTCTTCTCGAGACATCTGAAATTTGATGATATGTTAGAACGAAACTTATTTCGTCAGAAACAGAATATTTTTGAAGACTTTTATTAGATGAATAGAATAGATAATTCATCAATATTATTGTGGAAACTCAAAAACAGAATATATTTGTGATAATTCTTAACGCTGAAATTTGATATTTTTTTATTTTCCAATAATTCCATATTATGGGTTCACAGAGTGTGTCCCATGATTAATGGGACGTAGAACAATCGCAGATTCTCCAACTCAAAATTGTCGTTTGAACGAAACATGCTTACTCAGATGAAATCTTACTGGTTTCCGAAATTCAGGGGGTGTTGAAGCATTCTTCTTCTGAATGAAGTCACTAATTGCAATTATTATTTATTCATTAATAATGGCTATAGTTTTTATTGCTTGTGTGTTTTTATCGAGTTCGGCATATGTACGTCCAAAGTAACATAAAAAAAAAATTTGAAGGTAAAAAATCAGTCTATTGAGCTCTTTAGGTAGCATCGGTAGGTGAGACCCTCACCTCTTCTAAATGTTTCGGCACCGTTAGAATCGTAATTCATGATTTTATCACGACCGAAATTGAATAACTCCGATTTGGTGAATTACCAGCAGAAAATAATTTATATCCAGGTACCTATACAAAGGTGTGAAGATACCTTCAGACAAAAGCGGCACAAAACCCATTATTTACAGATTTTTGAGTGCAAACTTGGCAGGGGTGTAAGTCATTAGATTGTATTCGAGCTGTCGTATTTGTGCGATCGAAAAGTAGCACATTGTTGTGACAATATTCTTTCCGTATTCCATTTTCGTGAGAGAGACGCCAATTCCACGAACTATAAGAAGTTTCAGAATATGTTCTCTCTCCAAACCGAAGCACTTACCAATCCGGCTTCAAGAAACTCTTCGGTGGCTAACGCAACCCCTTTTTCGTCCCCTGTCCAAAAAATGTATTCGGCAATATCGAGCGGAGAATATTGAACTCCGAAACCGCTATCTACCCTCTCAATCTGCAAATGAAATGAGAGAGAAAATCTAAAATCAATACTCATAATTATACCTATACGGCTTCGATCTCCAGCCACTCATGTTTATACCAAGGTAAGATAATTCATGCGTAGGAATCGTTACCTTGAGTAGAATAAATTCACTTGAAATATATCAAACGCGATACCATATGGAAATCAATGAGTTATTACTGGTGGGGAGAAGAAAATTGAATGTATCTATGATACTTTGGATACTCACTCAATCATATTATATCACTTGGCATATTCATATTTACTGTTTCAATGGTGTCCGTATATATTCTTCGATCAAAATACTATGCTTCATCTTGTGTATCATTTTTCAATATATAGACATGGTGTCAAAGTTTCGAATAACTATTTTTTCAACAATTATTCAACAATTTTCAGCAATTGATCTGATATTAGTAAATTATTAGGACTTCTGAAACGTACTACCTCCGAATTCACCGACTTTAACATTATCAAATATTTATTTTTCTCGCTTATTCGCAGTAGGTTGGAATATGCCTCTATTGTATGGGATCCTACGTGGTATTGAATGTGTGCAAAATAAATTCATCAAATATCTGTATTATAAGAGTCATGGCATAAGCCCTGGATATGTCTCTTTAACTCCACTAAGGAAAGAACTCTGTATTGACAAACTTGAATACAGACGAATCGCAAATAGCATTTTGATTCTCTACAAGTTACTGAATGCTATAGTGGACAGTTCATATCTGCTTGAACAAATACAATTTTATGTACAGCCACCGGGATTGCGTCCTCGTCAAGCAACTTTTCGAGTCAGCAATGATGGCCCAATAAGCAGAATTTGCAATATATACAATATGCACTCAATAGAACTCTTTGGTGGAATATTTGATATTTACCTCTTTAAATTCAAATCGGAGTAAAAAAAGCTACTAAGTTCCTGGTAATGGGGCAATGTTATACTTAGTATGTATCTTGTATCACTCATCCTGTTTCACTTCAATGGTATGAAAACTAAATAGTTCTCAACGTATTCAGTGTGAAGAACCCCCCAATTGAATTAAATAATTAATCATTTGAACTGTTTAAATACTAAAATTATCATTATTACAATAATTTTTACTCATTTCCAAGAACCCAGTTGGTAACATTGGAATATTTGATTATAGGCAAATTATTTTTATATGATTGATGTTGTTATCATAGAAATTGTAATTTTGTTTTTGGTTGTTTGTGAGAAACACATAAATATTAACTTTGGTATTGCCTCAGCGTAGATAATCCAATCTATAGTGGAAAAGAAAGCAAAAACCGATATTATTGAATGAGTTATCAAAATAGGGTGGTTCATTAAACCCTGGGTAATAAGACAGTTTTGGGTATTACAGTTTTGGAAAAGAGGAGATCCTGTGGTTGATAAGCCCCCTCTCGCCTATTTAGTTTATTGCATCAATGTTTTTCCTTTCCTTCAAAATATGTGAATATGTGAATCAATATATGATCAAGTTGTTTATTTACATTATATATTCAAAAATAGTATATTACCCGACAAGTTTGTGACACACGCGCACAAGTTGATATTTAGCACGAGCCGCATATCGGCGAGTGCGGAAAAATAACGAGTGCTTGAAATACAATTTCCAATGAGTTTTGTTCACTATTTCTCCTACGATCATTGATATTTTATGAATCATCATCATTCCAAGTTTCACCCATAAGTCCATTGTGATTCATTGAAATTTCACGAGATATTCAAAGACTCGCTCATAATCGACAGCTCCACGCAATCTAAAATACAGTAGTCACAGGGAATGAACAAGCAGACACTCTTGTTGGGCAGTTCCGTATGGTTTCTTTCAATTCAGTTCAGTATATTTTTCATAATTTCAGTGACCTATGGTTTATAGGGATACGGGATATGTAAGATAGATTAAAAAACCTTTCGACGCACTGTGAGCCTAGAATATTATTAGCCAGCAATCTATAGTATTGAACTTGGTTATCAACCATTTATGAGCCCAAAGAACTCTGGCACAAAAAGGACCATCAACGCCACTGATCGGGCTAGAACAAAGACATTTTTTATTCTGCGGTCTTGGAAATTCTTATTTTCAAGAATGACTCAACGAAGCGGAAGAAGCAATGAGAGTATCATAATGGCAAAAACTTCCCAGGACTGCGGTAAGATAAAGATCTCCTCAGTAATTTCAATCGAGTAAGAACAAAGACACTGAATATCGTCAGCAAAAGAAGTCTCGAAGCAATAACGGGAGTGCGATGCTGTACATCACAAAATATGGAACATACTGGGATCGTACTACCAGTTGAATGTGGAAGCAAATCCACGAATAGACTCGCTTAAAATTGTGAAATTCCTGATGGAATTGAATCTTGATGAGCTGCTAGAAACGTAATCAGTTCGCAGCGCAAGTATTATCATCCACCAAGAACATTATCTCTACAGGAAATGCCGAAAGTTTTGGTATGTTCCTGGAATGAATTCAGAAAAAACAGTAGAAACAGAATATTTCATTGAACTAAAATCGACTCTCATATTTGGGTGTCACAAATCCTTGTACAGCATTTGAATCAAATGAATGATTCTCAATTCTCGATTCTCAATGGGTGAGTGAGTGAACTATTAGAAATATCCAACCTTCCATAATATAACCTGAGAATTACTGTATTATCTGTTCATTCATGAAAATATTCTTCAATTCATATTCATCCTTCCTACTTGTCAAGTAGAAACAAATAGAAATCAACTCAGGAAGTAACAAGAATTTACATATCAAGTGACTATCGGAATCTGCAGAATCGCAAAATTGGACGTTCAGAATTCGGATGCCTGTCAGACATTCAAGCTGACACCGTAGTAGTATTAATATTGCAACAAAACGTTACCCTATTTTCGCTGAGCGCCAACAGCAAAGGATAAAATAAATAGCTTACATGATGACGCATGAAAGGGACACTCACCAGAAGCCATATGAATTCATGTTTTCAGTGATGACAATGTGTATGGTTTCAAATGTTCTACCTTCAATAGGAGTTTACATGATATATTCGATTTTTTTTTAATACTCAATTTATCATAAGTCATTTTGACGCTATCGGTTCTAGCAAAAAGTAGCAGCAACTTTGGCATTGAAAATTGAACACCCTGTACACACATCACCATTCATTCATTCCAAGGAGACTCCTTGCTGGAAAAAAATATTTCTTGAAAACTTCATCCCAATCGCAATCTTTAAAAAATATTTCACTCTGAAAGAACAGTGGTCTCAGAATTTGTTTTTTATATTATCAGCTAAGTCGCCACCTAGTAAGTCACTGGAATAATCGAACAAACTCTGATGGCATCAAAAATAAGTATCTTTTCATCGCTGTGAACCTACCAAATTTTAAAGAAATCAAAAAAGAAGTATGTGAGAAATTTTTTCTCAGTTTCTGGTTGTACTCATGAAAGTAACCTAGAAAAGATGACTACAACAGATAGACAGACGCATGCTTTCAAAAAATTGAGAGGAATAAAATTTTCTGGGGTTCCAATTGAAGAATTATTGTCATTAGTTATCCAATTGGAGTTGAGATATATCATAGTATGTTCAGTTCTGAGTCTTCATATTCCGGAATATCAGGATATTCCTTTTGAATAATTTGAAAGTATTTCAATTCTCCAATTCAACTTCCTCAGAAGGTATGCCTATAGAGAATTCTTATGAAAATTCTAAGGAAAAACTTACTTCTGGTATTTTTAGAACAACCGTTAACTGATATCCATGAGTATTTCATAAGAACATATTCAAATTGACATGTTGACACATCTACAATGAATGAACCAATATGTGCCAGGGATGGCGATGTTTTAACACCACCGTAGAATTGTTCCAATTTCTGAGTTAGAGTTCCAAGCTCATTTTCTCGCAATGTTGACTGCAATTCCGAAAGATTGAACATATATTTCTACCAAAAGGTCGGTTGGTTACCAAGCTTATGAATTGTGATTGTGTTTCAATTTTCGCAGAGGGTTTATTCAAGGCCGATCGAAAGCGATCCCTTTTCCTCTTCGAGCTAATTCGTTGTTCATTCATCCGATTGTGGTGATTAATGATATTCAATTTTACTTCGCCAACACAACTCAAGCATCCATTAGATACTTTTTTTCAACTCAAAATGATTACATATGTTACCCATATGTTACTATATGTTGAATATGCAGGATATTGATAGTTTCAATGGTAGATGGACAAATTGAACCGTAATTCATGATTGGAGTCCTGCAAAATGTAGGAATGTATAAACAAACTATTGTGAATTTCACATGAACGTCTAATCTGAGTTCATTTTCATGAGTATTTTAAGCTTCAGTATTAACCTACTCCTATCGCGAATGAAATTTTTAGTGCACCCATTTCAAGGATATCTGAAAAAATTAACCATACTATGACATTCTAAAGATGTTTGGAGGCAAGGAAGAAAATGCTTATCAGGTAGGGCAGATATGGGCTTTTTGGGGATATTTCCATTGAGACTGATTTGAGTTCATTGAGTTTTTATTTTACGAGAATCAGCTTCATTATACATCTGGGAGAAATCAGAGGTCGGAGAGAACTGTCTCCTTCCTTCGTCCAATATAACAGGAACAAATGTATAGGAGAAATTTGTCTAAGACTATGCCGCCCAGACGAGACGATAGAGATATTGAAGACTAGTGCAACACTGAAGAAAAAAATAATTATGACCAATGTTATATGACGATAGCCATGAGACATATCTCTATGATGAATATCTCTCAAATGAGACACACTATATCCGATTATGAAATCAAGCTAGAAAACAGTTGGACAAATGTTTCGATGCATACAATCCAACTTACTGTATTAGTTGCATCATCAGGTAGGTCACTCAGATTCACTGGTATCCGTCTGATAACATTTTTGGTTACTTCATCTGGTTCTTGGTGGATGATGGTCTTGTGAACGCCTTGAGATGGTATATCTATCGATGTCTTCATTTGCATATTCTGTTTGTTATTCTCATATGTTGTATCTATTTCCTGATTCACTTCTTTCATTAAAACTCCATCTGATTTTACTGAAACAGTGACTAATATGACGATAAACTATAACGGGGGACATGAAAATCGTTTGTGATTTAATTGGAGTCCTGGAAATACACCAAGGTCAATCTCACCGTTTCACAGGCTTTGCGAGAAATTGTTCACAAGAATACACATGCGGAACTAAAAAAATCGATAGTGTTTTATTTTACGATTTGGTGAATATCCTGAAAGGTTTGCGCATTTGCCATCAAGGCTAACGATTGTCATTAGTATTACTTTTTCCGGAAATATTGACGAGTGCGAATTCTTCTGTGAGAGAATGAAATGATTTTATTATATTTTGTTCCGCCATTTCGATTCATTACGAAATCAACCGAATCAGGAATGCCAGTTCATATTGTTTGGCTCATTGCTGACCGCTCTGCTTGTGTCCATAGTGTTGTGGTTTTGTCTTTATATAGCCGAATACAACATAATAGGACAGTTCGTGCTTCATGTATGAACCATCCTTTGCCATGATATCTTCGTTTGATTATATTCTAAATCCTACTTAAATTATTTAATATTCCGTCGAATTGATTCAAACTTTAAATACTCGTCGGAATATCATTCAATAAACCAAATTGCCATAACTAATTTAATTATCATGAAGGCAAGAAGAATACTTTCTCAATATATCCAATATAATCAAATTATAAATATATTGCAAACAATACATATATGTATAAATATCAATACAGATCAGCTTGTTGGTTGCATACTCAACTAATGTATACCTTCAGAACTATTTGGTCATAGTTATTTTCAGTAAGTAAGGTCATGAATGAACATCATGAAAGCAATTTTATTCTAAGCATCACATCGATTGAAAATGAGATGTAGCTGAAACTGTTCAGTATGAAGACAACAAAACCTATCAACGATTTTTGGTTCAATGAGCATGGCCTTTACATTCATTGTCCTGGATATCACTGATAGAGTAAAAAGAAAATATAAGGATAATTCTCATATATTTGAAGAATTCATAAAAGGAATAATGATGAATAATATATTATTGCTCTGGTTCATCAACATCAATTCAGATTTATAGATTATTTCATATATTTTAATTTTACTGTTGCCATTTGCAGATGAATCGTGTTCAATCAACCTTGTAATGATATCAAGAACTAATTCGAAGAATTCCGGAAACGTGTTCATTCTAGTCATTCTGTTTGGATGTTCCCGTGCTTCTTACTGATTTATATCCGAAGGAAGAGATTTGAGGATTGAAAAGTGTACGAAACGCTTCATTTTCTGATTCTTTCATTACTGTAGGAATTCGTTCTATACATTTCACGAGAATATATATAGCTCTATCGATGAAATTAGTTGCTTATATTTGGGGGAAATATGATTATCGATTTCTATTCATAATTCCACTAGCAATTATATTTAATTGTATTAAAATAACTTTATTTATATATATATATATATATATATATATATAAAAATATATATATATATATATATATATATATATATAGCTCTATCGATGAAATTAGTTGCTTATATTTGGGGGAAATATGATTATCGATTTCTATTCATAATTCCACTAGCAATTATATTTAATTGTATTAAAATAACTTTATTTTCACAAAATGATTATAGCTTGATGAAGAAAGCCAAATATTATCTATGAAATATAATATAAAAAAAATTGATATTTACTCACCTTGCTCTCTAGTTTCGGAGCGCGATTGTTTATGTCCATTGATATCTGTGTAGACGGAAGCATGGGATTTGATCAAATCTATTGTTTTTCCGAGTTTTCCTAAAACGTAAATGATATTTATCCATTCAGAGAGTTCAGATGTATTGAAATGTGAATTTGTTCAGTAGATATTCCAACATTCCACAAGAAATCGTTAACAACTTGTTGAGGTTGTTCCTCAATGATACGCGAACATTTGAAGGTGTGATTCTTCATGGAAAATTATTCACTAGCTATGGTCTGAAAATATTACGTTACAAAATACGGATTGTTAAATTTCCAGGAAAAATAGAGAAATTAATTGATCTTTCCGACCACCTGATATATTTCAGTGATGAAGGGTGTCCCAAAAACGTACTGACACACTTCTTGCGGTGATAGGGGACATCAACACAAACATTGTTGATTGAGAAAGCATATATTCGCAAATTAGCCGTTTGGCATAAGAAATTGAGTATTTTATTTTTGGTATTGACATGTGAACAGTACTTCAGGATATGTCGAATTTGCGCTTTGTTGATTGTAAAGGTGTTGAGGTATAAAGTACTTCTTTGCACTTCATAGGAACAGTAGTACCTGATGACATCATCATATTGGGCATTGTGTCATCTGCCTTAATGGTGAAGATAGATATGGAGTTCTTCAACTCAATTGTGAATTCAATCAGATACTGACATTTCGACACAAATTCCCATCTTTGGTGATTTGTTAATTTCCTTAATTAATTTTACATGAACACCAGTTCTTTCTTAGTTCATGATTCATTCGAATCTTACATTTATATTTAGTTGAAGTTGCATGAATGCACCTTCAGATTTAGTGATCCTGAAATATTTGTGTATACTAATAAACCATTTCTTCTTTGTATTCTTAGGTAAATCACCCTGTGAATTCAGAATTCCGAGATTCCTATTCATATAGAATGTGGAAAAAAAGGCGTGTCATATATAACTGATTGCAAACAAATTGTTTTTCCTCAATTTTTTGATTTGTTCTCATTGTCCTTAGAGTATACTCACCGAAAGATTTCTTCAGGTTTTCCAGTTCTTGAACACTTCCATCCTGTGAAGAAAGGTCAATAATATAATCATTCATGATATAATAACACGTTATTTTCATGGATCGGATATGAAATATTGGCGAATGAAAATATCGACTCTATCGATCTATGAAAAAAAATATGAATTTCACAGTAATGAGAATGAGATTTAAAAGGTAGGAAATGTGCTGAAGGAACCGTGCTCCTCCTGATGGTCAATATTTGCTACTATATGTTTTTCATTCCTCTGCATCATAACAATTTGCCCATATAGATGAAATATAGCTAATATGCGGATAAGAAAATTCAAATAGAAATATGCTCCTCAACTCTGGTCATATTTTTTTTATGAAAATGATTTCATGAATATGGATCGTGCAGATGCAATGTTACCGTATTGCTAGAAATTTATAGGTAATATATGTTATAGCCTCTGAAATGAAAATATTAATTACCCGTAGTCGTAAATTGATTGATACTCATTATAATGAATCGACGAACCATACAAAAATTGTTAATGTGCAAAAACATAGTTGGCTCAAAGTTACTTCAATCATTCACTAATTTTGATTTGAAGATCAATAACTATCGAAAGAAAATTTGTGTGCAAATATCTATCATGATTATCCATCATTATAGATGACCAAAATTGCTTCTTCAGTTTCCTTCCTGTTCAGAACAGGATTATCCATTATGAATTATCCTTCCCTTATCATCATTGTGATTGCCTCTAGATTTTTTCAATGGAAATTATATGGTCATGACAGAATTTTGCTAAAATTATATCAAATAGAAAGCGACCTTCAGATTTCTGGGCGTACTAAAAAATTATATCTTTTTCAAATGAGATGTTCCTCTTCGTAATTTGAAAAATACACCATTTGTTACCCCTGCATCACAACGTTTTTGAGTCTTCGAACGTCGGATGTGGAGAAGTCAACAGTCAAGAGTATAATTATGTGTTCATTAACAATTCATTCATTTCGAAGAGAAGTCAATTGATTCGAGAATTGTAGAACTCACCTCTCCTTCATTTCTGCTTTTTGATTCATCTGAAAAAAGAAAACAGTTCAGTACGTCATAGCTTTGGATATTGAATGATTTGGATTTCAAGTAGGTACCGCAGTGAGTTGATAACTCATATCGTTAAATAATGTTCCTTTGTGTACAAAATTATTCACAACGACATTATATCAGTGGAAAAAAGCTTGACTCTTCAACTGATATCTCGTAGGTCTTGTTCTCAACTCCCTCTTGTATCGAAACATCCATTATTTCTTTCCTCTTGCGGCTAAAGACTCATTATAGGCAATCGAGTTCTAAAGGCTCAAGTTCGAAAGATTAATTCGCCTGAAAATTACACGCCCACGTATATTCATGTAGACCAATAAAATGGGAGTATTTCTCAACGTTTCGACAGTGTGACCCATTTGTTTTTGAGTTACCTTGTGAAATGTTCAATATCTGTCCATTTCGACCAGATCTTTCTCAAATTGTAGAGCTTGATTATATGGCCAAAAACGCCGAATTACAACAAAATCCAAGGCCTACTACGTCTATTTTCAGGAGTGAAATTTCAGGATTTCATATTAGGTATTTGAAAACATCATGCAAGCCATTGGATTCACCACCTCTCACTTTTTCCAAATTTCATCGAAAACTTTTGATTTATAATGATTTTGTAGCCAAAGCCAAAATGCACTATACCTTTCACCATAGACTTATTATCCTCAGGATAATAAGTCTATGCCTTTCACTAATTCATTCTACGTCGTACAATTCGTGCACGACGTGGTTCTGGGCAAATTTTTTTAAACACATCTTGTTTCATTGGATACTTCATTGACGTACAGTACTACGACTTACTTGTCTACTTTTGTCTATTGAGCATTTTTCATTGAATTCTGTGGCAGCTTCTCTTGCCGAAAGGATATCATAGCGAAGTATGTCTATTCTGTCTCCTTTGAAATTGAATTTTCCATGATAATCAACACTACACAAACTGTTATAACTTTTCAAAACCTTAATATACTTACATCACTTACGTCACTTCCGACAATTAACTGCTTCAATATTTTTCGCATCTGTAACTTGACTATTAGAGTGAATTGATGAACACAAGAAATTTGTTACAGGCCCCTTTTGAGAGGTGGTGATTCCAATTGCGTACATGATTTTTCAATTGCTAATATGAAGTCCCAAAATGAGACTTCTGAAAATAGGCGCTTGCTTGTCATATAATCGAATTCATCAAGCCCTACAATTTTAAAATATCCGATTGAAATCGCACAATCAATACAGATATCACAAGGTGAAAAAAAAATGTGTCACACTATATGTATTTCTTCGGATATTTTTGCCGGTACCCTACTGGAAGGTATTACATTTGAAGATTTATCGAAACAATAAGTGATAGCGGAGCATGTAAGAGAGAGATTTTTTCACCAATCGTCTCCCTATATAGCCTTCAACACGTCAGCCCATGGTGTTATATTGCATAGGTTTCTAAATGATTCGTAATTCGTCTTGCTATATATTCTTCATAATTAATATTAATATCACCTGTGAGTACAATCTTTGCGTTAATTGGTAGGTTTGATAGAAGAATTTTAAGTTTACTCAAAAAGTTTTTTACATTGGAATTTGGCGATCTGTAAGTGCAAATTATATAGATATTGTTCTTTTTTTCATGTACCAAAGAGAATTCAAATTCATTTTCTGCTAAAAGAAAGTCATACTTATCAATATTCAGTAATATAAGGTCATTGAGTATTTTTTCATTGGCTAAAATCATAGTTCCACCATATGCCGAGTTACTTCTGCAATATTTGGCTACTATGACATAATTTGGAATATAACACGGTTCGTCATCCCCATAGACTTATTATGTCATCCCTTAGCCAGTGTTCAGTAAGAAGAACGAAATCTGGCATATTCTGTGTTTCAAGGAAAATCAAAAGTTCATCAGTTTTGTTTCTTACTGATCGGATATTAAGTAATAATGAAGATAGGGTAGTTTTGTTATTGGCGCTTTGTGTTTTGATTCTACGTTTCTTCTCCGTTGGTAAAATTATGTGTGCTTCAGTTCGCTCTGAGATATTCGCGTGTATAAAAAATCCCTATTTACATTTTAATTAATCAAATTCATATTATTTTCGACTTCTTGAATTTCTTGGGCAATTGGTATTCCGTACCCATGATCAGCGGTGGAAACTCGTAGGATGGTCCAGTTGAGGTGTAAGTTGAGACAGTCTAGGATAAAGATAACTTTTCCCATCTTCACAAGATGTTCACGGATGTTTTCTTCAATTGGTATAATACTTCGCATGTTTTGGATACATTTGGGAGTTGACGATTTATGTGTTCCATTATATGTATTGTGTTGGTCGTTCGTGGTAGGAGTTATTTGCGCTACATCAAGGTATGTTTCAATGTGATTCAATATGGCCTTACATATGAACCATTTTGCCGATTTCTTCAGTTGACGACCATCTCTGTTGTAATTCCTTCTCTGGATTATCCCGTTAGCTTCGTGAAAACGTTTCTTTAGTGCTCAGTTGCTGTTATATATCGCTTCGTTGATATTCCTTATGTCATATCTGAATGGTTGTGTAATTAAAATGAGTTGGGGAGTTTCGATCAGATCTGTGACTAGTTCATTACTTTGTTTGTCATATTCATTGGACCATAGAATGACAATGTCATTTATATTATGAAGTTTCATGGTTTCAAGAGTAGTTGTAATCAACTCGTTGAAGTTGCAGTTAGGTTTCAGAATGGATTGAATGGAGACGTGGTCTTCTGCCTGCCGTTTTAGATATTCTGCCATATTTCTTCCATCATGACCTGAGATAAGAACAATTCTCCTCTTTCTTCTTTCCATTGTGGACTCCACTAGGTGATTTTTCTTTACAGATTGTATTTTATAACTGATGTCACGCTCAGTTTGTGTGAAAATATGTTTATATACCTTCTTGTCTACGCCACTGGAATATTCTCTTAATGAATCAGTTGTCGTATATGTATCTTTGAGATTAGTTTCTTCATTTGTTTGTGTATAGAGGTTTTCTGTTTCTAGATAGGTTTTGTCAGGGTTCTTCTGCAGTTCACTGATTTTTTTCTCTTAATTGGCATATGATAAGTTTTTGTTGGTCTATTAGAAGATTCATATCTTGTTCTGTTTTCAGTGCCTCTTGAATAAATAATGCATGCTCGTCTTTCAATTTTTTTAGGTATTTTTCTTTGATGTGACTATCCTCATTCAAGTCACTGATATATTTTTCTAAAACGCTAATATCTTCTGTATCTATATTTGAAGCAGACTCGTCTTTGCAACAGTTAATTATATTATCTTTCAAAAAGCGAACTCTTCCTTTAATTCTTGTCAGACAACTTTTATGATAAATACCTGAGCATGTACTGCATACATAGTAACTCATTGATTTGGTTTTACAACACTTGTAAGACATTTTCGGAGCTCTGTGTGACAGTACAGTTCATGTTCACATTCACTTATTGAAAATTCATTGGTCGATTAAATATAGAACGATCGGTGATTTTTCACACTTTAACTAAATTAATGAGATTTTGAATTCACTAAAGTATCGAATCTGTTCTGTCAAAATAACCGTCTGCGACATACTGAAGAAAAAATAATGAAGAAAAAATGGACGGTCAACATTTTGTAGCAGAGAATTGTTCATATCTTCTGAGCTCTTTGAATGAATACGTTTCATCTAGGAAATCCTAAGTCACATTCAATGATAATAAATCAATAAACAATAATAATAACTCAATATAACTTATAAATAATAATAACAAAACAGAAATAGATATAAAGAAGAAAAAATAAGAATACACTACAATGTGGAACTTGTTTTAATATGCTTGTTCAGTTTAGTGAATGATAGGTTTTCGAGAGAAAGAAATGAGTTAATTAGGCTAGTTAGAATGAGTAAAAAGCAAGATCTTCATATTGAAAAAAAGTTGTTGGGGTTAGCTACGCTACCAGTATTTCAAAGTTAGTCTAACTGAGAAATACTAGTTTTTCTATTAGACAACAACTCATTTTCAAATATAAATAAAGAAGGTCAAAATATTATCATATAAGATTTTATTCAAAATATCAAATAGGGTGACTAACCTAAGAATGGATTGAATGGTTTTTCATTACGTTTGTACATCAAAAATCGTTCGCGGTGTTAATTACCACTAATTTCGTCGGAATCGAGCACGAGTGAGAGAAGATGATGCTACATATCCGATAACGCGGTGTAGTGTAAAATCTCTCTCCGTCGAAAATAAACAATAAAGCTTTCAAGTGGAACCTAAAATCAATAATACACATGTGAAATGTGAATGTACCAAGGGCTCGAATTCTTTTCGAGTCCTAGCAATCATTAACGGGAATGTGATAAAGACGGTCTTTCTGAAAACTGTCATAAATTCCGAAATTGAATATGGCTGCATCATTTATGGTATCAGCACATGGCTGAATGTATTTGGCAGTATGGCTTCCGCCACCAGGAACAACATATAAAGTTATCATACATGGATTAAGTTGTAGAGTGTAGCATCAGCTAAACATCCATATATTTGTATCATTACGTTATTATCCAAGAATGTGTATCTTCTTTCGCGAGTTATATTTGACTGACTTCTCTTGCGATAGAGCAGAAACAAGTATGGTTATGTGGGTAATGCTTTCCAAAGAATTATAAAAAATATTTATTCTTTCGTTATGAGATATATTGTCTACAATCATGCCAATTGCCGACAATATCAGTTTGTCTCTCTTGGAATTTGAATATTCTGCAATTTTTATCAAGCATTGCACGATCTTATTGAGCTTTCAGGAAAATCGTCGCGTTTAGTTCAAAACTGCATACACCAGTTTCCCAATGAAATAGAAAATCCAGCACCAGTTTTTCTAATAACATTACATTTTGGTTCACTTCGATTGTTCAAAACATTGGTTCACTTTCAACTCTGTCCAGTAAGACTTTATCTTATTTATTTCTTTCATTCGGTGCATTTCTTATGTCACGCAGCTGAACACATATTCCTATGTTGTGATATAGCCCCTGTTGTGACATATATGGTGGAGGCATTCGGGTTACAACCTTCGACGCGGCAATATAAAAACTGTTAAAACTGATAGCGTTGAGGCCAAATGTATAGGGTTGTAGTCCACTCGTGAGCGAGTGGGAGTGGATGAGTCATTCGAATTTGATGAAGATCAGAAAACTCCGTTTTTCGGAAGTCATTCCCATTTCATGATTCAAAACGTAATTGTTTGTCAGTGATACCTAACATTATTGTCACTGAAAAAGTGAATATCTTTGAGAAATATTGTTTCATACTGCTTATGATTGAGAGAGGAAATGATCAAACTGTCATGTTTATTTGATCATTAATTATTGTTGTTGTTTCCTCTGGAGGGTGATGAAATGGCATCCTGGTATTAGTCGTTAATGAAAATTAATCACGATAAATATCCTCTAGGTTCACATCATTCAATGTCATCGAGTGGTTCAGACTATATGTGAGACTATAATGAGAATTTCGATCAATATGAATTATGTTGAAAATATACCGAATAGTTCATTATGCTTTCCAGTAGGCCATGAAACGTTGTTTTATTCTTCATCGCATCATTTCATGAACCTCATTTCAATCGCTCCACAATTTGTGCTATACATCATAATTTTTTGGGAGAATATGTATGTTTCCTATGGTAGTAACCATATTGAAATCGCTATACTCTCAAATAACAGTATCTCTTGTTCCATGATAACTTTGGTTTGGGATTTGTAATGATTATTGATGATTCTAAAGCTTGGTCCTTTTCTTTTTTAAAAAAGTCTCCGTTCATTCGAACAGTATGAAACTTTCTCCATTTATATTGTGTTTTTTCGGAACCCTCTCTTGTCCATAATACCTACTGCAACTACGTAGTCGAGTGACATCGAGGACTACAACAAAATATAATCAAGGATCAAAAAAACTCACCTTCAGGAAGTGGTGCTGTATCCACAAAGCTTCTCTGCGATGTGATGACCAAGCACAAAACCAATACTGTCCAAATTTGTACCATATCCTCCTGAAATGGAACATGTTAAGTATTAGACACAAAAGAAATGAGTTTTTTAAGTCCTTTATTATAATCTTCAGTCAGCTTATTAGAAGTGACACTGTATAAGAATATTATTGTCACCTAGGATATAATCTACCACCTCTTTGGTTACCATGATCATTCGAGTAACAGGCGAATGATGAGAATCAGCAGATAACCCACAGAAGCTTTTCGACCCTTTATTGGACTTAGAGTTCGCTTCCAGAAAAATCGGTGCTCACCATATACGATACGCGTTCCTCAAACACGCCACAATTTCCTCTCGAAAGGATTACTGATCTGTTCCCTTTCAATCATCATCTAGTTATTGGAAACTATCAATTCTTCTCTCCTACTGAAAGTTGTCGGAAAACAAAACATGTAAAGAATATTGTTATTACGAATTTCATTGTTCTATAGCACTGATGAATTGAAATTATTGAGAATTTACTACTTTACAATTGATAATTATCGAATTATGGGGAAACTCCTGAGATACTGAAGTATTGGTCAAGACTGAAATATTTTGTCTGTACTAATTCTATGAGAATTCACACAAACAGCCCTCTTTCGGCGTATATGAATTCTGTATATAATATTGTCAATCGACGATTATTAACATTCATATAGTGAGTGACACAGGAGACATGTTGCAGCCTGTAGTTTTCATTCTATTTTCCTCAAAATGCTCTATTCAACCACGTATCACGAATTGGTATTTTTTCTTTGATTGCCTGTTGAAGTGCATTCAATCGAAACACACCAAGTTGGCTGTGACACGAATCCAATGATAGTTCGAATTCAATAAAATCAAATAACCTTCAAATGTCAAATAAAATATTTTGTGTACACCGCTTTTTATTAGGTATCATAATACCAAAAATAGACTTATTGACTTGAATTGATGTATTAGGATTAGGGAAACAGTTTCAATTCCATGTTCCCAAATGGAAAGATCATGTTTTGACTTCATGGTGAAAATTAAATACAGAGAATTGAAAATTGAAAAATATGTGTTTGTATCTCAATTTTCTTTATATCGCGAATTATTTCGGATGAAATATACAGAGTGAAAAGTTGGCGATACTTCCGGTCAAATAGAGGATTGGCCAAAATTACAAATTACAGAATTGGACAGATAGCAAATGTCACGTGACTCCGTCCGAGTAGGCCATTTCTCTCGACACCCTAGTTGAATTTCAAAATACATTGATAATAAATATTTTCTCCACATCAAGGGACACTGTATTTAATATTAGTTATTAGTGATCTAGAAAACTTGTCTCGATATCGACTTTGTATCTATTGAAGTATTTTCGTGGCGATTTTATTTTCAGATTGAAATACAAATTTTGTTGCAATATTATAAAGCATATATAAATCCATATTATTATATAAGAAAATATAAACTGTGTCGTTCAAAGATAATATTTTGTTGATACTAATTATTACTGCTTTCATGATTTCTATTACGAATTATCTAGGTATTCCATTCGAAGGAATGTGATGAATTCAGTCTTACAAAGTCAATCATTCAGATTTTATAGGTCGTAGGTGTTTTTCTCATTTTGTGATCTATCGGGTCATCATGTCGGATCGATCCATATAAATTTATTATATGTACCTATACTTTTATAGAGTATGTCATAAAAATCAGACGAGAACGACTTCCTATATGTTCATCTCCTGATTTATTCCTGGTATCTGAGTAATTCGTCAATCAGGCATCATAGGAAATTTCAAATTGCAAGATTGCTTCCGATGGATAAGTAATTTAAAACAGGAATTCTAACAGGAAACTATAGAATGGAAGAAAATGAGTCGTAGTTATATAAGAAGGCTGCCCTCAGAATTCACTCAGAGATTCACTCATTTGAACTTACGCAACCTACTTACGTCTTGTTTTCACAATGATAAACTTTTCAGTTTATTTCTATATGAGTATCAATTCATGGTATCAATCGGATTTTTTACCGATGATATAATATAATGTGGGTTTGTTGTTCGGAGAATATAATATTGAATGAGAATATTCGATCGTATTCTTTCACCGACAACGGAATCGAAAAAAAAAGTATCGTTCCATAGTTCCAATGCATCCAAGAGATTCAGATTATAGAAATCAATATATTGAAGAATGGCAATCATATATCCATGGTATGAATATAGACTGGTGTCCCAACTCCCTATACCCAACCACTATGTTCAATTTTAATACCTTACTAAGGCTTTTCAAGATCGAAACTAGATGGCGTCACCTATGCTGATCTTGATGATCATCTGGTAACTCTAGAAAATTTGATTCAAATTTGTGATTCAACACGAAATCATGATTTGAAGCGGGTTCAACTTCACAGGATCGATCGATAGTATTGCCATCTCTACACAAGCGGTGCGGCCTCAGGTCTATATGTTTTGGAAAGAAACAATTGAAGAATTGACCACCATCCTATACCCACCTTGCATTTGTCTAATACTAACTATATGGATAACAACAACATGAAAACGAAAGCCAGAAAAAAATGACAGCGGTTCGCAGCTCATATAATAATATGCACATGCGCCAGTCCAAAATGAGAAGCGACATTCGCATCGGATGCGACAATGGACAAGCGTCAAATCCGCGCATGCGCATATCTCTGCTGTGATCGCGCTGACGTTCATTTCTTTCGGATTCCCTATCGCATGAAGTAAACAATAGTTGTTCTCCATATAATTATTATTATTATTAGATATATGATAACAATGTTGGAATGATGTAAGTATCTTGTTGTAAAAAATGGCTTGCTGTAAAGGGTTACAGAAAATTGACATCGATGTAGCTGATGGCACGATTGATGATTGAAACAAATACAACTTCTGAATCGTCTGAATTTCCAGGGTGGTGTAGTATTCTCTAGAGTCCACATTCTGCTATGGAGTCCGATACGACTTTTTGAAATACAGAGAGTTCAAGTTGTCACCACTAGAAGTGATATCCTAGAATTATATATTCGTCTCAGAATCAATCTGACTTACCCTGGACCCTATAACGATACTTTAATAAGATCATACGACTTCCAATATGTCGCAATAATGAGTTGAGACTCCCATTCAGGATTTTCAGATTCAATTCATCGTTATGTATTAGCTAGTGAAGAGGATTCTCAGAGCTTTCATGCAATTTCATATTGATATCTCGAAGTGGAGTGATGAATCGATTGAAGACGGGATAGGATAAAATATCTAGTCGCGCTTCTTATTCATATCGTAGATGTGAGATGAACTCAGAAATCCATGAACTCTGGTTAAAACCCAATGATTCTTTTATCCTCGGATGAATATTCACAATGAACTTTTCATTAAAATATGTGTTGACCTAAAGAAAATAGCCCCTATATATATATATATAGGGTGGTAATTAGGTATGAACCATAACTTCAATATATGATTTCTTCAAGGATGTTGAGATAAAAAGTTTATGTTGACATGTGTTCTGACGAGCTTACTTGATACTTCTAAAAATTTAACTTTTTTGTTTCCTGATTTTTATAGTACCTTGCTTAGTTTTCGAATGAAAGAATGAATTCCACTTCATTATATACCCATACATAAAACCTGGGGAAAAAGAGGAAATATTCAAGGGTTGCATGGAAAAACCATTGCAGTATTTGGTAAAAAACCAGACAGTTGTTATCAACTGATTTATAACCTACCTAATATTTGCGATATTTACGAGTAATCAATCATTTCGAAAAAAGTTGATCACCTATTATATTGAAAACGGAGCAAGTTTGGACACATGTATATCTGAACTTCTTATCTGAGATTTCTGAGAATCGCTCAAAGAATCGTCTGTTGAATTTATTGTACATACCTTACTAACACATCAGTCTCATAATTCATTAGAGGATGTGTGGAGGAACTAGTCGAATATTGGGACCCATTTTGTTCATCCCTAATAGCTTGGCTGAAATAGCATCTACGCGCGTTATTTATCGAAATTATTCAGTATAGTTAGTATGGGGAGAAGGTGATGAGATGCAACTGAAATTTATTTCCAAGAATAGAAAACTCAATAACATGCAATATGTATGCTTGTTTTTCACCCCGCGAACATCTCTAAGAGTGCTTGATTGACACGATCACTGAGTTTCCCTCACGGAACTGAAATTCGAGCATCATTATTTTCTAGTGTACACCCAACTTGCAATTTATTTCATGTCCATATTCTCATTGTATGCTCAAACTGATACTCGCAATTTCCTCTCCAGAATTGGAGTTCAGAACAATTTGTATTGTCTTTATTTCACTTTTTCTCTGGAATTCATTGAGAGCACGTGTCTTTTACCCTTTCATTCTCTTGTACTGTCCAATACATATACATATATAATACATAATATCAATATTTGGTGCTTTGGAGTCCGAATATGGGCCAAGGCTCATGTTCGACGAGAAGGTCCTGTTTTGCATGAATGAAGCAAAAGCAGCAATACATCACGCGAGGATATTCTCGGACCATGCAGATGAAATTTACATCAACGAATCTCCAAGGACCAATATAAAAATGATTTATCCCTAAGAACTTATAAAACTCAAATGGAGGTGTCTGCAAGCGATATAAGTAGTTGGAGGCACACTTTTGTAAGTTCATGAATACATGATAGAGATATAGACGAGAGGCCCCTATTTAATACATATCCCATATGTATGGCATAGTTTCTTCATCATTCACAAACCTTTGGATCGTTGACTAATGATGAAAATCCCTATGCGAGTATTGAATGAAATACACAGGTTTCTATTTGAAAATCAGTCATCCTGTATATTTCTGGTGTTGCTGCGAAAGAATCCACATCGAAAAAAATCTTCGTGTCAGAACGTGAACGTTCTTGAGTCATAGAGCTCCATGAAAGTGTATTTCAAGAGATGCTTTCTTCTATGATTAAATTTTTTCATTATCTTCATGCCATATATAAATATCCCATATATTCCCTTTCTATACATTCCATGGTCGAAAACCAAATGCCACTGATGATTTGTAGACAAAAGATTGATTTGAAAATACTAACTGTTGAAACAACTCTTCGTTTTCTCATTGTCATTGGTTGAATATTGTTGCCAGAGTTGTAATACTTCGGTGTGCTGTAGAGGACATTCGCATAACAAAATAAATTCGTCCATGTTGATTTGTTGAGAAAACTTATTCACTAGGTGAATTTTCTCGGATCATAATGAAAAATCACAGTTTTCTTGAAAAAGGTATCTTCTGTATGTAAAAGTGTTTGATAAATCATCGGTATTGATAGTTGTAAATGGCGACAGATGCGCAGCGACCTGATTAGATCTATTATGCCCTATCTTCTGCTTATTTCAAGGTTCGCTCGTTTGTAGCAGCTCATCAAGATTAAATTACCCTAGGGATTTTACGGGGGCCTTTTCGTGGTATTGAGATTGTAAAATGAGAAATCATATTCTGTTACAAGAAATGAGATGAATTAATTGTGAAGAAAATTGGGACTTTTTTTGGGACAAGATCAAATTACCTATAAGTACCAAATTTCGTGATATTAGGATCAATGGTAACAAAGATAATTGAAGAAGACTGCATGCAGAAACCTACCTCCAAAAGGCTGTTGTCCATGTTGGTAGGAACATTTTCTCATTATTATCTGTACAATTACCACATTGAGTAGACGAATATCATTCAGGTCACTTTTTCCATACATTCCAAGAGAATGCGATAGATCATTGTGGGACATACTTTTATTATCTACGAACCTAGTAGTTTCTCAGCTCCGAACATGTAGAAGGTACAACAAGACTAGCAGGGGAGATTTCTGAACATTTTGTGTTTATATCCGATCCTAATTTTTTCATAAATCAAAAATATTCATAGTTATGGAGCAACTTAGTCGCTGTCAGAGTCAGAATATACACATCTTTTTCGTTTCTTCCTATATTTTTTCTCGCTTTTATTACTTTTCTCATTTTTATTTTTAGCTGATTTATTACGTATACTTGTTTCACTGGAAGATGAATCAGTTTCAGGAACTGGTTTTTCCTTTCCACTCGATACTTCAGATTTATCTGATCTATTCGCTAGTTCATAATCTTGTTCATTCTTCATTGAACAAGAGCAAGTCAGAGAAGCTTGTTCAGATTTATCTGCGCTTTTTGTTTCGTTCTCCATGGAGAAAGTAACTTTCCTTTTGGACTGTTCACTAGTTTCCTCCAGAACATCAGCTACATGTCCTTCAGCCCGTTCGGGGGGTTTTGACAATACTAATTGTCTGATATGACTCAAATTTTCGTCAGGTGGTTGATGACAAGATTGTGGCGGTAATTGTTCCGATAACATCTGGTTTTCCAGATGACGTTGAGGCTTACATGTACAGCTCACAAAATTATTCACATCCACATTATTAATTGGTTGACTCTGCATTTGCATTATACCAGCAAAATTATTGAAATCAGGCATAGATCTTGAACCAGGATATTGAGTTGGCGAATCTAAAAGATCCGTACAGGAAGTTCCAGTGTCCTGATGGAACTTCACTTGATATGGATTTCTTGAAAGTTGTTGTAAGTAATCGAGTGATTCCAGTCCATGCGTTCTCAGCGCATTCATTGCCATTTGTTCATCCAGCGTCCTAGGAATCATATTATATGATTGATCTTGATTATGACTTCGTTGGATTCCTGCAGAATTGTTGAATAGACCACTATCAGTAGGAGGATGAGGATAACTATTTGCTGTTTGTATAGGAATACGAGAATTCATGTCAGGTTGGAAAATTCTTTGTGTAGTGAATTCGACTGTTTGAGGAGATGTTATCGGTGTAACATTATTGAATGAAAATGTAACGCCACCAGGAATGAATTGTTTTTGTGCTTGAATAAAATTTCCAGGTGGAAAATAATTCATCGTAGGTGCATAGTTACTGGGAAAGCCTCGAATTGCGGTATTGAGAGTATCACACATTTTCCTCTGTTTTTCATGCGAAACTATCACGTTTTGTCCATTGAGATTGGTAGGAGCAGCAGTATAAAAACTTTCGTCGTAAACATTAGTATTTGTTGAGTAGAATGGGTGATTGTGCATGATAACGATATGGAATTTTGACGGAAGTGATAAAACTTATCGGAGTGACAATTATGTCAACTATTCGACAGTGTCAGGTTTGTATACACTGTGTTTTAGATGAGGAGGATCTGTATAGGGATATCGGAAATGGCATGTTTAGCAGAAATGATCCATTCCTCCATTTGATAGTACTCACTAAATCGCGTTCATGAACCGTTTTTCTCTGAGTGCCTTCTACAATTTTCAAATAATCATTTTTTCTGCAGATTTTTTCAGATGCAGAAAACGAACAGATCTAGTGACGTCAAAATCTTCAGAACTCAGAGATACACTGTTAGAGTACTCAAGAATAATATAGTTCATGGGTAATTAGTCATCAGTATCATTATTATAATTGAATTAGTGTATATCATCATTATCAGTGATTTTAACGACAAAACTAATGCGAAAATTCGATATGCTCGTCGACTATATCAGTATGTCGTACTCAGAGTTTCTGACAGAGATAACAATACTTTTTTATGAACAAAACTCGGTAGAAGCCTCGTTAGAATAAACATGAGAAGAAGAAAATTCACTCAACCTCCAACCTGATAAATACTCAGGCAGGATAATCAGGCAGGATCAACCCTCAGCCTATGTCTCATGTATATGTTTCTTTATCTATTACATTGTATCCTTTCAGTAACTGTTTGGTAACGAATCTTCGTTTTTGTGTTTCAACTTGAAAATGGTCCATTTCATAGAAAACAATCCGGGTCGATGTAGAGACTCTCTATTATTTAGGGATATAGGATTATATAAGGTTTGGAAGTTAGGATGGAGATGAAAGTCTATGTTGGTCTCGTCATTTTCGTCGTGTTAGTTACTCGATGAATTAATTGAAAACAGCAGGTATACCAAGCTCCATTTCGGTTAATGACGAAATGTGTGACCTCCGCTTTTCAATGGATTAGACGCCAGACGATTCTACATAATAATCATCATGAATGATATTCAGTGGAAGTGTTTCAGTTTATAGGTATGTGGGGATCGAATGCTGGATGCAGTAAAGCAATAATCCACACTAATATAAAATATATTTCGACATGAATTGAACATACACACACTACGATGATAAAACAACAGTACACGATAATGTCTCTAGACCGACCGCCTTGGTAGCTGCTCTGGTTTCGCTACCTGCGCCCTGTCGGCAAGCTGTCCGAAGGGTGGATAGGAATTCCAACATTACAGTGGCGGAGTCGCCACATCACCCCCCCGCGGAGTAGAGTGCGCTGCGGTTCACGTGGTGAGGCGCGCCGGAAAGTGTACGCGGCGCCCAGAGCGGGTGACGCGAGGGGCAGGAGCAACTTCCGGAGGCGGTGCAGGGACGATGGCGGCTGGTGCCGGGACGGTGGCAGCTGGAGTTGTCTCGGGCAATGTTGGGGGCGAGAGAAGGTGGGCTGGCTTGAGTCGGTCCAAGGAGACTGTCACCTGCTTGTCGCGTATTAGTAGCCGATAAGTTTTAGGTCCTCGGTCCAGTACGGGGTACGGTCCGGTATATGGAGGCTCCAAAGATGCTCGTACGGCGTCCTGGCGCACAAAAACGTG
Source organism: Gastrophysa polygoni (assembly GCA_963576655.1). Taxonomy (NCBI): domain Eukaryota; kingdom Metazoa; phylum Arthropoda; class Insecta; order Coleoptera; family Chrysomelidae; genus Gastrophysa; species Gastrophysa polygoni. Next base: position 9,974,723 of record OY755089.1, on the reverse strand, counting down.
CGAAGCGTTGGGAAGTTCGCTGTGCACGAAAACGTTCGGCGATGCATGGCGCGATGTGGGTACCGGGCGGAGCGTAGCGAAGTGGCGTCTGAGTTGAGACACGAAATCCGGGTACGCGGGTGGACTCTGCAGCGGCGGCGTCAGCAGTTCGCTAGGGAGGCGGAGTGGCTCCCCGTACACGAGGTCGGCGACAGAGGCGTGAAGGTCAGGACGAAAAGCGCTGCGTAATCCGAGAAGGACCACGGGAAGAGCGTCTATCCACTTATCATCGGCGTGGCACATGAGTGCTGCTTTCAGAGGCCGATGAAGGCGTTCGACCAGGCCGTTGGCCTGAGGGTGGTAGGCTGTTGTGTGCGTGAGCCGTACGCCGGTGAGGGTTGCCAGGGCGCGAAACAGGTGGGACTCAAACTGACGTCCCCTGTCGGTGGTGACTTGAACTGGACACCCAAAACGCGCGATCCACATCGCGAAGAAAGCTCTGGCGACGGTCTCGGCAGTGATATCGGCGAGAGGCGTAACTTCTGGCCACCGCGAAAAACGGTCGACGGCCGTGAGGCAATATCTGAATCCTCCCGCGTGAGGTAGGGGACCGATGAGATCGATATGCACGTGAGTGAAACGAGCAGGAGGGGCTGCGAAGGTGCCCAGAGGCGTAGTCACGTGACGAGTAACTTTGCAGCGTTGGCACTGTTCGCAAGCTTTCGCCCACTCACGGCAATCCTTGCGCAATCCATGCCAGACGAAGCGGTCGGCGACTAGCTGAGCCGAGGCGTTGCGGCCGGGATGACTCAGAGAATGTAGCGCGGTGAAGGCTGCCTGGCGGAAGGGCGCTGTGAGATAAGGTCGTGGGCGGTCACCAGCGGTGTCGCAGTAAATGGAGACGTTCAAGCCGGGGACGGGACAGCGTGCGAGCCTCAGAACCGAAGTAGGCGAACGCAGGTGGTCTGTGAGTTCCGGATCAGTGTTCTGAGATTCGGCGAGAGCTGCGTAGTCCAGGGGCGAAGAGATAGCCGCGGTGCGCGACATGGCGTCGGCAACGACGTTGTCTGCCCCGGAAACATGGCGAATATCCGTAGAAAATTGGCTGATATAATCCAGATAGCGGAGTTGCCGAGGTGAACAGGCATCCAACTTCTGTTTGAATGAAAAGATTAGCGGTTTGTGATCAGAAAAAATCACAAAGGCTCTGCCTTCGAGCATATGGCGGAAATACCGCGTGGAACGGTACACTGCGTAAAGTTCGCGGTCGTAGGGGGACCAGTGCAGTTGGGAGGCAGTCAGCTTGTGTGAAAAGAAACCAAGTGGTTGCCACGTGCCATCAGGAATCCTTTGTTGCACGACACCGCCGACACAGGAGTTGGACGCGTCGGTGAAGAGCGCGAGTTCTGCTGCTGGGTCAGGATGCACAAGCATAGTAGCTTCAGCGAGGCTAGCTTTGCAGGCGTCGAATGCAGCGACACGAGCGGGTGTCATATCAACAGGCGCGGAGCCTCTGGTGTTAGGTCCACGGAGAGCATCGTCAAGCGGTGCTTGTAGGGAAGCCGCGTTTGCAAGAAAACGTCGATAGAACGTGAACATCCCGAGAAAACGCCGTAGTTCCTTAGCGGTGGTGGGCTGCGGGTACTCTAAAATCGCTCGGACTTTTTCCGGAAGTGGACGGATTCCATCTGCAGAGACGTGGTGTCCCAAGAATGATAACGAGGGCACTCCGAAGAGGCATTTGGCTTGGTTGATGAGGACGCCATGTTCGGACAACCGCTGGAACACGACACGGAGGTGTTCTTCATGTTCTGCAGGAGATCGGGACGCGATGAGCACGTCATCGATGTGACATGTACAGAATGGTAATCCGGTGAGGACTTGATCCATGAACCTCTGGAAAGTCTGGCCGGCGTTACGTAGGCCGAATGGCATGAATAAAAATTCGAAGAGGCCGAAGGGCGTGATGATCGCGGTTTTAGGAACATCTTCTGGCGCAACAGGTATCTGGAGATAGGCCTTGACTAAATCCAGTTTTGAAAAGATCGTGGATCCAGTCAGGAAGGCGTTGAAATCGGCGACGTTATGCACCGGGTAGCAGTCGGGAACTGTGCGGGCGTTTAGTGCTCGATAGTCGCCGCAGGGTCGCCAACCGTCCGGTTTAGGAACCATGTGAAGCGGTGAAGCCCAACAGCTAGAAGATGGCCGCGCGATGCCAGCACGGACCATGTCGTCGAATTCGGCGCGTGCGATCCGGAGTCTGTCGGGTGGAAGGCGCCGTGCCCGTGAGGCGACGGGAGGTCCGGGCGTCACGTTGATGTAATGCTGAGTGGCATGGCGGGGCGTATGTGGTACTCCGCGAGGACGAGTGAGATCGGGGAACTCAGCGAGTATGGTTGAAAATGGTCCATCGCTGGTAATTGTCTTCACGCTGGACTGGAGCGTGGTTCCAGTCATGCCTGTAGCAGCGAGGGAGGTGACATTGTCAACCAGGCGGGAGCGCCGAATGTCGACGAGAAGGTCGTAAAATGACAAAAAATCGACGCCGATGATGGGTTTCTCGACGTCGGCGATGACGAAACGCCACGAAAAATCACGGCGTAACCCTAAGTCAAGGTGAAGCACCATTGCGCCGTAGGTGGCGATGGTGGTGCCGTTGGCAGCCATGAGCTCGTACGACGTTCTTGTTGGTCTTCCAGGTACTCGCGATCGTGGGAAAACGCACAAATCTGAACCAGTGTCGATCAGGAATTGTATGCGCGACTTGCGGTCCGAAACGTGAAGGCGGCGCGGAGAAACGGAGCAGCCACTGCCCGCCATCATTGACTGCTGCCTTGTAGATTTGCTGTCGGTACGCGGGCGACTTTGCGAACGACTGCGTGAACGACTTTGCGAACGGTTGGAGCGAGTACTTTCGCGGCGTTCGGGTGATCGAAAACGGGTGCTGAGAGCGGCTACCTGCCGGGAGAGCTCTGCTACTTGTTGCGCTAAATTCTGTGGCGTGGAGGCAGGGATGGCGGCGACGACACGTGGCACGGCGGATACCTCGTACACCTTGTCAGCGAGGCGCGCGACTTGTTCGATCGGAGCGTCTGCTTGAGTTGCGATGATGGCCTGGAGTTGGGATGGAAGGCGGTCGGTCCACAAAGTTCGTAGAAGGGCCTCTGGAATGTCACTGGAATCGGCCAGGCCACGGAGGTGTCGAAGAAACTGGGACGGTGTCCTGTCTCCGAGCTCTTCCTGTGACAACACCTGGCGTACGCGTTGTTCTGCTGTTTTCGAAAAACGCGTAATGAGCTCTTGTTTGAGTTTGTCATACCTGTTCGTGACTGGTGGATTCAATATGATGTCCTTAACTTCTGTCGCGTACGTATTGTCTAGTTGAGACGTAACGTGGCTGTATTTCGTGTGGTCTTGAGTAATCCCTGCTAGCTGGAACTGGGCCTCTACTTGAGCGAACCACAAGGCAGGGTCACTAGGCCAGAAGTTTGGCAGTTTGGGGGACACTCTGTAGATAGCATCGGTGCCTACAGTCGTGGCAGCAGCAGGTGGAGCGTTGCGGCCCAAAACGGCGTGGGCGGCGGCTGATTGAACGGCGGGATCGGCAATTGGGCCCGGTAGCCGTAATAGACGCTCATATTCGCTTTGAACTAACGCGAGTTGTTGAAGTTGAGTCTGGAACATCTGTTGTAGTTGCTCGAACTGCTGTTGTGGTTGCAGCGGGGGTGCTCGTGGAGGAAGATGTGTTTCAGCTTCTTGTACGGGTAGATGCGGGTCTGATGAGGCCGCTTGAGTACCCGGAGGATGGTTAGGGTCATCCATTTTCGAGAATACACGCGAAAGAACTCTGAAACCGGAGGTAATTCACGAAAGTTTATCACTTGTGCGCAACACAAAGCGAAAACGAGACAGTAGACGAAACTCGTGGCTACAATTCGTCGAAAAAATCACGTCGGGGTCACCACTGTGGGGATCGAATGCTGGATGCAGTAAAGCAATAATCCACACTAATATAAAATATATTTCGACATGAATTGAACATACACACACTACGATGATAAAACAACAGTACACGATAATGTCTCTAGACCGACCGCCTTGGTAGCTGCTCTGGTTTCGCTACCTGCGCCCTGTCGGCAAGCTGTCCGAAGGGTGGATAGGAATTCCAACATTACAGTGGCGGAGTCGCCACAGGTATTATAATATGACATACATCAAGCCGCAACAGCGATACAGATCGAAAATTTTTCAAACGAATGAATATATGGCAAGTTCAAAAGTGTTGAAATGGACTATGAAATTAGGATAAGTTCTCATGTGAAAAAATTTACTGTCCTTGCTGAAGTCAGGAAAAGACCACACGACAGAACCGTTAGATCTCCATGATCTGATTATGCAATATTATTCCTGAAGCACTTGTTGGAATTCATTGAAATTACAGGAAAAGCCGCTAATTAGGTATATTTGTGTAGTTATGCCACGATCCATGATTACCATTTACCTTTTTCCATTTCTGACTGATTGCTTAGGAAGCTTTTAGTAATAATAATGATGTGAATATAGTTTCAAATTCGGTTATGCTACCTGATTTACAAGAAATCGTGGATCTTTTATCTTGAACAGGTAAACTATGCATCCGATGACAGTCAATGAATTTTTATTGAATGATGATGAATTAGTATCTTCAACAGTGGAGACTGAATGAATTAGAGATCACCGTGGTGGGCCTGAATATGAATATTTATATTTTGGATGAAGTGACACTTTGTGCACTCGTTAGGAGAATAACTATCAATACGTTGAAACCCAATGTTGGAATTTAATGAAGAACCATAAAAATTACGCATCATGATTTTCACGAAATTATTATAAAATCATCTACTGATTTGATAACATTAACGTTTGTCCTTCCTCAGTTCTCACAGTTCCAGTGGAGTTTCACGGGCATTAATCCTTGCAAGTTTTAATTCTTATTATCACAATCACATCACAATCGATCAATGTGTCACGTTGCATTCGCTTTTCTCGAAACCACATTGGTTCAAACCGTATTTTCAAGCATTAGAATTCACGCACTTTGCACGTGTTAATTCGTCCCTTCCATATTGGATTTACTACATAATTCAATTAATTATGTGCCTGTTGCACATCAAATTACATCAGAATATTGTTTGTAGCTACTTCAATGAGATTTCATTTCATTCAGTTCATTTATTATTATATGAACGTGTGGTGGAACCATTCGTTTGCTTTCTTTTTTTGATATCTCCGTTTTATGGGTGGAAAGTCGACGAAATATTCCTTTTCAAAACAGTTTTCGGGTTACTTTTCTTCCTTGTTGAATAAAAACACCATGTTAATTTCTTGAAGATATTCAGAGAGAACGAACCTCTATGAAGAAAAAATCTATAGATGATATTTTTTTATTTAATTTATCGAGCATTGTTCCGACAGATCTCGAGCTCGAGAATGTAGGCCTGAACTCTTCCTTGAGAGAGAAATGAAAACTTACATCTTACATAACGTTCATTTGTCCTTAATTTCCCAATATTACTAAAGGAGACGGCTTTTATACGCATCTCTGTAGCAATTTCACGGTGGATGATTCTACTCCTGCCAAAGCCATTTTTACTGGAAAATTGGAAACATCAACTTTGGAAATTATCGACAACTACGTACTAATCAGAAATTTCACACTCCTCCTCAGTTTCCGGGTTACCGTAAGCCAAAAAATGTCGTTGTTCACAAAACATTTTCCTCAAACCTGACTCACACTGAGTCTTTGTTTCATTTCTCCTGCCTCATACAGTATTCAACGCGTAGATGAGGGAGAGGGATGATCTGAGATTCAACGATGTATCCGTGAGAGGGACGAAGTTTTCCATATTGGAATCCATGCAGAACATATTCGGTATCGATCGATTTTGTGAAATATCGCACTCACATTCCCAGAGTGAAGATATTATCATACTCCTGTACCTCCCAATTTACGAGAAAAGACACAATTTGGCAGGCGTGCTGAAAGCCTTGGGGATAATGTCTTGAGGGAAGGCACTAAAATCCACCGGAAGCCACGACGAACTGTTCATTACGTGTCGTTAAATTTTCTTTCACAGATCACTGCAAATGTGACTGACTATACCAGCGGAGAACAAATTACTTATTATGAGCGCCTCTTTCAGAAATGATCCTTTGAAGTGAAATTTCAGGCTCGTGTGAAGTTAAGATTTGTGATTATAATTATAAATATTATGGTCTGATGATGACTCCATTCATCCTTCATGATCATTGGTTACATGATATAGAATATGTCGATGAGGAGTTGCATTTTATATTCAACAAGTCCATAATGCTCCTAAGACCATAAATGTTCGAACTATGTGGATTATGATTATTTATGAGACCTGAGTAGGTATACTATCATCATGTTTCTAATCAGTTTCGGTAATTGTCGACAGCTACCATGCAACCCAAAATACAGCAGTTAGGAATGAGAATACCCGAACGGTGACCAGTTAGATGGTTTGATAGACAACATCTTTGTCAATTTCATTAAAATAAATGTGTGCGCAGAAAAATTGATTCAATTCAGCAAATGTGATGTCATTGTCATGTATGTGTCAGTGTTTTTCTTGAGGACGTCATTCATAATGTAGTAGATTCATTCAATTTTTGAAAGGTTAGAAAGCAAAATCAATTCAAATATATAAAAAAAAACTACTTTGTGTTCAAAAACCAGCAATAAAATTTCGAGGTAAATTATCCTCACATTCATCAATCACTGCGAGCGTGAGCTTTTAAAATATCACAATACGTGTGTGTTTTACTTTCCCCTTCCACTTTCCTGCTGCCATAGTGAAATTGGTTACGTTTTGAATAACAAAACAGTGTTCTACTCTCTGTTTTCATAGATTGTCATAGGAAAAGCTGATGTCAGGCACATTGAATGATCTGTGGCCAATTCTTTTATATTCGAGGATGGCTCAGCTGGTATGAAATCGAAGTCGCCATGTTCTGTCATTGAATCGAAGTTGAATTCCATAGTAATTTCCATCGCTCAAGGTGACAAAGAGGATGGTCGGACGTGATTTTCATTTGATCGCTCGCGGATATTATAACGCCCACTCTGATGCTCACTATTCATTATCCCTTCGACGCGAGCGGAAATTCGATTTCACACTCGGAACTACAGATAATGAAAAAGAATTTATCAACACATTGCTCGATGCCATGGACTCGAGAGGATATTCGATATGAATTTCAATTCAGAGTTGGATGGAAAATGCGAAAGTGAAAATAATGGCTTTCACAGTGTCCGTGAAGATAATCACAGGGGAGTTCAGGTCGCTGTCCCCACCAAATGAAGTGTAAGCAAAGTGACCCTGGAAAAATCAATAGAAAGGAAATGAAAAATACCCTATAATTATAAGGTAATGCACGCTCATGGTGGAAACATTGACCTTGCAAAGACTTCGGTGACTGCCGGTACGTGATGTCAGTATACGTATATATGCATGTGTACACGGCTGATTCAGATCGGAATTGATTCCAAACTTTGTCACTTTTTAGATCTGCGTGACGATACCATAGATTCGCGCACACCAAACTTAATGTGACTCCACAAATGGGAATCTATATCCAGTAAGAATTGTCGTGGTAGGTATAATCGGTCGGAGAACTTTTCTAATGTATTCATTGAAGAAAAAATATTCCTAAACTGATTCAATCGTTAGACTCAACTATTTTCGATCGTGGAAAGTAGGTATTCGTTCGGCGAACTCTGTTGACGTATTCACAAAAACATTAAATTTTCATCATAACTACGACGAAGAAATTGGTATCGAGACACTATCGATTGACATTTCATCATGACTATTCTCCTCATGTATGAAAAATCACATATTCCACAGTGCGATTGTCAGTTTCACAGCGGCAGAAGTTAGTTGCAACGTTTACAGCGACAAATGCACTATTGTTTTTTTCACTTATTAATTCGTGTATTTGAAATAATTGCCAGAATAAATAATTTGACATGTTTGGCAACAACTCATTGAATTTCTGAGCACTAACTATGAGTATAAATTATTTCCTTTAGCAATTTTACGCCCTTCATATTGTTGCTTATGCAGTCGGCCACGGAGGTCACTCAAAGAGTGCATAAGTGCGTTCCGAGAGGGAATGTTCTCTACTGCTCAGGGGCTTATCTTAGGAGTGTGACTTTGGAAAGAATCCATGAATTTCTCATCATGCCTTGCATTCTCAGGTGAATCACCATGAATACGCCATACTTCTCAACCTGTACAATGTGCAAATTGAAATATCATTATCATAAAATATGAGATGATTTTCAGATGAGAAATACCCTTTCATCATTATGACAAAGTAGATGTGCTAAAACCGATTGGCAATGGAAAGTGAAGTGATTATTTTTCATGTATTCAATATTCATATGCATAGGCATTCAAATCTCACAATATTGTTCATTTCAGAGAACCGGACATGACAACAGCCAACGCGTAATTAAATCACTACCAGCTGAATTCCATTTGAGTTTTTATCTTACGAGATTGAATTCATGTTCATTTGCCAGATATTATTCCATGCTGAACCTTCATCAGAACAGTCAAGCTCCACGAATTCTCAGAAAATTGAGTTGTTAATCTCGTTCCTCCATCATTTAGTAATGTTACCTAGATGTTTCAGAAGGTCTGGGAAGATCCAGAACTGAAGTAGGCAATTTGCACTTTAGGTTAATTGGCTTGAGACAAAATTATATTAGCATTGCCGCCTCGAGCTCCCTATTGAAAGGAAAATGATCAGTACTGGGTGTCGCGCAAAACACACTCAAAAGAAAGCTCGCCATTGAATAATAATACTATGAAGGATATATCGATGTCCACGGTCGATATAGTACAAACTCATTCAAATCTATCAACAAAATGGAATTGAAGACAGTCACACAACCATAGTTTCCAGACGTTCAAATGTGGAAGTGTTAATCAAAACTGAATAATAGAACAATTTTCGATTTTTCGAATTTGTCCAGCACTTTGTTTTGCACAGAGGCTAACGAAAATATCAAAAAGGATGTCTTGATTAATTTTATATCTCTCGATTTTGGATCAAATTTCGAATAAGAAATTATGTTTACTTGAATATTGAAGCACTTCACTTACCCTGCTAGTAGCTGAGGTGATTGAAATCAAATTATTCTTTGGAAAATTGTGGGAAAGGAGAAGTCTCATTACTTTTGCTGTAGATACAAAATCACAGGGCATTGGATCCAATCCACCTTCAAATCACAAAAGTCAATAAAAATTAATTTCCAAAGAATTCAAATCATTCATAAAATGATATACTTGATGAGCAAGTTACTTCGGTCATCACATTATCATTTTCCAATGAATGATTTGTGAACAAGAATTATGACCAATCCGATTCACGATTTGAAAACATTGATAGTTGAAATAGCAGCTTTCTTTGAAGAAAGTATCATTTTATGTTGGAAATTAAAGCGAAGCCGTGTACAACAATGCGAACTCAATCGGTCAAGAGTTATTTTCTTCATTATCTCGGTCCTTGTTTGCTGTGGGATCGAATATCATACTGTTTTGGTTCATAGTTATTACTGGCTATGATAATGGTAGCTGTTGTTCATTTTCATGAGAATTCATTTTTTCTTGTAACATTTCATTTCATTTCTGCTATCTATTATGCCTTCTGTATCCTTGATAGTTTTCTTCAGTGTGTCACCTAGTTCATAATTTTTGTAGGTACTTGGGATATAGGAATTTCAGAAGTATTTTTGATGGGGGTAGACATTTTATTTCTAAGGTCAATTTTATACATTCTGGATATGATAAGTTCCTACAGTTATCACATGGGAGCAAGGTATTTTCATATATCTACTGGAAGTTTCAATTTCATTGCATTGTGAACATCCCATATTGGTTTAGCACCCATTTGAGTGATCCTAAGTAATTTATATTAGTCCGCCACTTCTTTATCCTGTAGTTATAAGCTATCATCAATGCACCAACTTGATTGTAACACTCACTTGCACCAAATCCCAAGTGATAAAATGATCACCATACTTCGGGATATATAGTCAGACAAATTTCCTAAATTTTGTTATTTGTCTTCCACACTCAATTTCACTTGAAAGCAGAGCTCATTGAAATACGCCCGATGCGAATGAATAGACGGACTGGCTAACTAACACTAACTACCTAATATTTGAAAAATAAAGAATTCTGCTAATTCCTTCGGTCTAGATGAAAGCATTTCTTTCAAATTCTGTTCTTCATGAACATCCCATAAGATCCTCGACTTAGGAAGAAAATTACAATGTACGAGGAAATTTATGAGTTGATACGCGAGGTTATCTCTCTCCTCATCAATCAATGAAAAGTGTTTTTCCTAGAGGTCTTTCTCGGTATTACATGATTATTTATTTGAATTCATGCATGTACATGGCACTGGCCAGATATGGCCCCACGATTCTTCTCTACTTTCTGATATCCTCAGTATATGAAGTGCAATGAATCATGGAATTGATCCTTTCATTGAATGTACAAGTTTGAGAAAGTCATTGTGCTTTTGACCACCCCTAAGATCATTCTTATTACCACACCACTTTTGTACCTGGTAGTTTTACTACCAAAGCAGCAGCAGTCATGAAACAAAAATATGCATATATTCAATAGTATTAAACAGAAATATTATCAAGAACAAGAGAATTTTTTTATATATTATATATTTAAATGGAGGATTCAATGAGATTCATTTCTTGTAATGACCTCCAATGCGATAAGACCATAAAATCGAAAAAAAACTAACACTGGTCCGTACTGTTGTTATATTGAATAGTAGGCCAAGAAGAAAGTCTCCTCTATTTTATAGACTTGTAATTGTAATTTTTTCTATCCAGGCTGTTTCGATATTATTCAATAGGCATAAATTTCACAATTGGAATTTTGTTGTTTTGTATTCTCTGGGTAATTTTTCTGAGAAATATTAAAAGTGATATCACCGAACATATATGGACTATATGTTCGGTGGTGATATCAAGAAGACACAGCAGCCATTTCCATTCTCATAGAGTACCACAATTTTTTGACACAGTTGGATAGTTTCACGCACGAGGTGGAGACAGATTTGATATCACCTGTGAATTTTTGTATTGGAGAATCATGCTAGCTCATCAGTCAGCAATTGTTACTTGTGCAATTTCAGAACACTATCACTGATACGTATCAAACGTATCACTGATACGTACGTCAAAATCCATTTCATTATATCAGTATTTGAATTGATTGCCTTCCAGATTACCCAATGAATATCTTATAATAGATGTGCCGATGCAAAGATTATTTCAGTCACCCAATTATGGAAATGAAGAGCCATCCAAGTTTCATCAAGGCTTTCAACCGTTAATATTTTGAGCGACATGAATTCCTCATTCCAAGATTACCAGTTTAATTCTTTATGCCCTCTTCATTCCGAACTTGGAGATTTCCAATTGAAATCCTCTCAATAGTATCCTCATTACATTTCTCCTCGATTCTGGCTTGGTTATGAATTCCCAATACAGTCTAAGACCACAAAGAAGGTTGAATACTTGAACAAATAGGCTTTCAAATTCTCAAGAATGAATTCAGCGAATTCAATGAATATACGAGTATGCATTTCATTACGATTACAGAGATACTGTATAATCCTTTTCCTAATATATCCTCACTATTTTCCAAATGGCTTGGTATATTTATTTCTTTCGAACTGAGAAGACTTTCTGTTCTTTCTGTTCCAATGTGGGTATGATGCTAATTCTTCTCGTGATAATGTCCACTCATTTGAAATAAAAACCAGATCTCGCTGGACAATAATCATTCTCATGATAATGGACAAGTTTTCTCAGGAATCCAGAATCATACATTTCATGTTCTGTGATCATTCATTGGACGACGACTACAAATGATTAAAATCAAATGAACATTCAAATATAGAATGAATAGGAGAAAACTCATACCTTTAGTTGAGAATTTTCACATCAATATCGATCAAATATGATGCATCATTCCTAACACTCCTTGGCCTAAATTCAACAGTAAATTCCCTTCACGTCCTCTGGTCGCTATGTGTGACAACCCTCCAACATAAGGCACCAAGTGATAATCTGCAATGATGTCTCATCATCTCCATGTAAAAATCTGCAAAATGAATCACATTTGATCCAGATGATCTTCAGATGCTTATTGATGTGGGAATATGAGATTTGCAACTTCCATTTTATGATTAAATGACAAGTCCTTTTTCGAAAACCTGTTTCCCAGTGTTTTGTGCTATTTTTTCAGCAGCTGCATTATAGAGAATGCAGAGTTTCCTGCAGTTCACACAAAGCTGATTTTCATGATCGTCCAAGGCATTTCCAAACTGATCAGACACGATTCGGGTAATAATTCCATTCGATCAATAAGCTGAAATTGTTCATGTTCATGCTGAGAATGTCTTATACGTTATTTAATATCGAAATTAATTCAGCATACATTGATGTGTATTCACCTAGAGGAACATTCACTCAGAAGATAGATTTGTCATATTCCTTCTTCATCTGCTTTCGCATCGTACCTGCTCCTAGATGCATTCACTTGCTGGGACAGATTTCCATTGAACTCTTTCCGATGCGAGGGTATTCAGAGTATGCCTTAGTTTTGATCCATCCTTTTGTACCTTTGACATGACAGGCAATTCGAATGGCTTCATGTTCTATGATTAGGTGAAGATGTTGTAGTTCTGGTACCGCTCTGAGAATCTTATAGTAGGCGTTGTTGTCGATACATTGTATCCTCGGTTGTTCAGACTCTCGGATGTTAGAAACCATGATTTTCCAGAACCTCTCCCGATCGCCAAGTAAGAGCATACATGGCCTTCTCACGGTTCGGTATGTTCACATTCGAAGTCACCATAGTTCCAACCAGAACTCCGTGGTAGTTTATTGAATCTTTGTATTGAGAACATTTCCTTCAGAGGGAGATCTATCTTGCATTTCTCAGTGAATAACGCCAAATCCATCATTCAATCAACACATTCCAATCACCAGTGGGTCACCAGTTCCCAAAAGTCAGATGCCACCTTCAAAAACTTCCAGATATAATACAAGGAAATAACTTCAAGTACGAATGTCGGAAGTTCACTTTCTTCTGCAATTTCAACAGATCAATGAAAATCAAAGGTGAAAACTCAAAGCCGGCTAGCAACTAACCAATCATATCAGGATAACGCTCTCTGCCGAATCTTATTGATTATATTTGAGAAATCATTCTTAGTAATCAATCTATTCGTTTCTCCTGTTGGAAATCAGTTGAGATACGCAAAAAATGCCAAATCATACTCGAATCAAATCACTTATAATCAAATCAAAATCAGACCCATATTACGCTGCTTTGTTTATCCAAAATTCATTTATGCATTTCAGGTCTATATAAGGTTGGGAATTCCGAGCAAAAATTATCTATGGGATGCAAATTAATAAAAATATGATTTTTCAGCTTTTATTGGGATTTTCTCTCCTCGTTTCTAAAAAATAGAGTAGAAGTTATTAAAAATTATTGCAATATATTTGTAGTAAGGACAGACAGATTTAGGATATATTTGTATTTACAATTTTTTTCAAAAACAAGGTGTCACTGACCAATAGAGAATTTCTCTTTTAGGTATCTAAAGGTTTAATTTCAAGCGCAGTGACATTTTGGGACAGATCCTAAATCTGTCCTTACTACAAATATATTGCAATAAATTTAATAACTGCTACTCTATTTTTTAGAAACGAGGAGAGAAAATCCCATTAAAAGCTGAAAAATGAATATACCACCTCCTCGAAGAACTTACAGACAATATTTAATAAAAATATGACATAATATATCAGCGCTGTACCAATTATTGCTTATTTATACCACCCCAAGTAACAGACTCAGCTGAATTTCGGTGGAGTGAAAGCCACAATAGCACCACCATCACCTGATTATTTTGCTTTTATCTCATAATGGCGTAGTCTCAATCAAAATGAGAGCTATTCGATCCGTTGCATTATCCTACTCGTTTCCTCGCAGTTTCATGGGCGAATGGATACAATTCTACTCAATTCATTCTGCAATAGATCGAGAGCATATTTTGATATTGGTATTTTTGAATGTGTTATTCTGATATGCTCGGCTCTATTGATTTTTCATTCATATCATTTCAACTCATCTGATATATATCTACTTGTATATGCCCACTATTCGTACACACACAAATATTGACATATTGACAATGTAGTCTACAGCAATAATTTCTATTGAATTCAAACCTTATCATCACACTAACTACCTTATCATCGAAAACCCCCGCAAAGTACTAGAAAATCATGATGTCCTTCGATCATGTTCGGAACATTTCCTGTATGAAAATTAGGGTGCGTGCATATCAGAAATGAGGTCGCATATCTGAAATAACAATTTTAAAATTCACCTAGAAAGGTGTATACGTCTAAGAATCCCCACAATTTTTCTTCTAATTACGAACTTGCATGAGTTTCAGGAATCCTTTTAGATTCTATTACTTTTTATTGAAATATTGAATTGAATCAGTTGTGAAAAATTGAACATCTAGCTCATAATGTTCGTTATTGCTCAATATTTGTGCACTCGCCATTCTATATGAATATTTGGTAATTTGAATCCAACTGAACTGAATCGCAATTAGAATGTTGACCTTTTTTATATTGAAGATTTATGATTTGAATAAAAATGTCTATAAAAGAGATATGACTATTTCAAAAAATTTCTCCTGCTATAGATACTGACTCATTTATGTGACTTGAGCATTTGTGAAGATGATTCATTTTTTGAACAGAAACTCCATTCACATCATCTTCATTTGGTGTTTCATTTGGCGTTTTTGCTAAGTTGCTGTATTTTTCCTTCGATATAATTTTCGTATTTTTTCGGGAATGGAGAGTATGTTTTCCCTATTGTACTTAGTATAAGATTGAAGAGTCGAAATGATGTACATTTCAACTGACGTTGAATCCAATATGGCGGTTATGAGAAATAATAAACTTGATGATTGTTTCAGATACAAGTCATATCGAACATTTGGAATCTCAATGGAAAGTTGATGAGATATTTTTGAAACTGTCTTATTTTGGATTTCTCAGAATATCTCGAATCTCCTTACAGTTTCAATCATTCTGTGAACGGAATTTAGTTATCAATAGGATTGTCTGAAACCTACTTCAATAAACCGACTTTCCATTTCCTTTGGTTTTCGATATCCCAATCATCCATCACCAATCCAATTCTAGAATCCTGACACAATATATATATATATATATATATATATATATATATGATCATCTCCATGTTTAATTCAAAACTATAATTGGTATGGGCAGCACAAATTCAAACGTAATAGGAAGACGGCGTGATATCACGAGTTCCTGCGTTTCCAGTATCAACGAAGCAATTTGAATAATTGTTTCAAGAATTGAACCAGAGAGAGATATATTCAGTTGGTTTATACTCTTGGAAATCTGATGAATGGTTACTCAAATTACAGAAACTACAATTCCAATTATACAATCCTTCGTTTCTCCCCATGAGTCAAAACTTGGGGAGGGTTAGGAAGGCATACATCTACAATCAGCCACGGCTGTACTGGATTCGAACTCACGCCACAATTAGAAGTTTTTCAACGAACTTAGCGATTACCGGGTCATCGATTCCGCAAAATTAACATTCATTGAATGATTCACGTTGAAATTCATCGACTTTGTCAAATCCGAATTATTTATTTCGGAAGTCGTTCCAGTAGCGGATCCGGAGGGTAAAGTGTACCCACAAGCCACATCTCAAGGAACTATATTTCGTATGCCAAATATCAATATTTAGTATTTTATCTACAATTGACCCAGCACATTCCTAGGTTTGGGATTTATTCGTATATCTAGTACAAAAAGTGTATATGTGTCGCGAAAAGCATGATGAAGTTAACATTTCGCGACAAAGTCAAATGCTGCAACCATGCGAAGTACATGTTGCACGAATTATTTGTTTCTTCGAATTGAAAATCAGTTCTAGAGATTGTCACTGTCAAACGATGATATCTAAGGTAACCATGAGTGGACGCAAGATTGATGTACGAAAGAAGGTGAATCAACTCTTCAATTGTTTCTTTCCAAAACATGTAGACCTGTCAAACAACATTATCAAGGCCGCACCGCTGGAGTAGAGATGGCAACACGTTGCTCGATCCTGTGAATTCAATTCCTCTCTTACTGATAATGACGGATATCTGACAGTAATGGAAAGCTAATAGTTCAATTTTTGCATTCATGTTGAATTTCAAATTCAAATCGCGATTCTTAGGACTCCAAGATGACAGCAGAGGTGACGCCATCTAGTCTGGATCTTAGGAAAGCCTTAGTGAAGTATCAAATTCGACATAATCAAGTAGGCAGAAGGTTACAACTATTTCTAGTGGCTGGGGATAGGGAGTTGGGACACCAGTCTACATTCACATCATGAGTGGACGTTATTGGAGCGATATCTTGTGGTTTTCTGTGGGAGTAGGTTTTTGCAGTAGTGTAATAAATACAGCTTTATACACAAAGTATGTAGTTCCAGTCGACAGCTGCAATCATGCTGAGTACATGTTGTACATAAAAAAAATTTTATTATAGAATTAATTGTTTGTTCAAAGTGGAATTCAAATTTAGAAATTGTCGTTGGCAATCGATGGTGGCCGTTAGTAGAGTAATTTCCTGTATTTTGCTGTGGTAGATACTAGTGCATGAAATAAAGATTCTTGCCCTGTGAATTCTTTCACGATCGTTGATAATAGTCCAAAAATTGCACTTGTCACACGAAGAATATGAGGTTCGCAGTTCAAGAAGAAGTCGAGAGATCCAACTAAACTAATTTAACACATAACTTTTGCGCATATTGCATATAATATTCCTTCTACAATATAATTAGTTTTTTTGTGTTTCTTCATAATATTCAGAATTCAAAGAGACAACTGATATTCATTTCTAGTTGTCACTATCAAATGCTGTTATCTATGGTATCAGACCAATTTCCTTCAGATTATCGATCATGGATTTGGTCTGTAAAATGTGAAAAATATTAGTTGCATCACGATCTTAATGAAAAATGTATCACGTTCTAGAGACGACTTAAAAAACTAGCTGCATTCTATTATGTACAGAATTGTTCTGTTGATTTTGGACAGGACATACATTTTTATCACTGTTATATTATGTGAGTTTCAGTTTCTATTAACCCCCTAGCCAATAACCTGGATTCGCTGCTGTATCATCGATTTCCAAAATAAAAGTTTGGGATGAATATAAATTAATGTTATTTGTCTGAGAACGCCTCGTGTCTCCGTGTTTCTAAGGGCGTGTTCCAAAGGCTTCACCTTTATGTTGGAAAGAGCGAATTCTGAATTTAATGAATCACCGAGAATGGAGGTACATTGATAATAATTCAGAAGTGAACTGAAGCTAACAGGACGAACGTGCAAAAGCTTTTAAAAAAACACTGATAAATATTGATCAGGTCCGGACGGTGACGCATGATGGTGATGAAAGCAAACGGGAGTAAATATGTATTCTCATGAGGAAAATGGGATAGGATTCGCCAATATCTCCGAGATTTTCATTACACTGTTATGATTCTTATTCTATTTCAATGAATCAATGGCTATTTCACAGCATTCTAGTCATCACATCCTCATCCTCCTCGTAGTCTCTATCAAATTTGAGAATCTCGCCCACAGACTAACTAATGATATCACGTGAGGAAAGCTGCAGCCTCCCCGTGATATTCATTCACTCTCTTGATTATCATCATCTAGGGACTAATATTACATTCTTCAACAAGCGTTTAATGATGGCTATCATTCCCATATAGCACCCGAGATTATTCTCATCATCCTAGAGAATAATAGCCGTAATATGCGACTACAAGATTATACTTTCTCTACGACTTTCTCAAAGATTTGGTCAAAATAAAAAGAATGTCCTTTACTTTGTCATAGATGGGAGATAAAGATAAAACACCAGTGATCTACGATTGTCTCTCTGTCACACAACTCTAAGACTCTGTATGGCATGTAGATAATTGAAGAAGAAATATTTCAAGTAACCAAACTAGAAGAAAATCAGCCGTACATGCCATTGAAGATGCACTTAGAAAAACTGGCTAACTGAATCGCAGGTTACGATACCATATCCTCATTTCCTATTGATATCTTTGCAATATTCGCCTCAATATCATACAAATGAAAATACCATCCACTCAAAAACTCAACTGTGTTGTTGATTTGAATAATTGAATTTTCTTGTTGTGATAACAATTATCAAAACTTTATTATTAGTATTCACAAGAAAAACTTCTGTAGCAGTATATAACTGAAAGTGAACTAACTCACCAAAACCACTGAAGCATGCACAGATCCACCAAACCGATAGAATTTTCGCAGCTCCGTGAAAAATCATCAGTTAGGAACGGAAAGTTATTAAAAAAAGGAACATTAAAATAAAACATGAACACTGTGTATCTTGGAAACGAAGCATTTCCAGAATATTGTGTGGAATTGCCCTGAAGTTTATCAAACTACTTTGGAATCACCCATATATTCTATTCAGTGTGCATTTCCAATCATTCACCTTGAGAATCCCAATGTCCACGACAATGAATACATACTCGTGTGAGGGCACTTCACCAACCACACGAGTTTTCGCACAATACACCTCAAAATATTCTAGTTCTCGTAAAAAACGATTCAATAATGAGGAACAACGTTTGAACACGAGGAACTGATGAAAAAACTCCAAAAAATACTTGATACAATCACGCAATACTCCAATGTGGCGTTGCCGTTGTGTTCGTGTAGGCGAGAATTTTTTTTCTCGAAAATGTTCTTATGTTAGTAAGTTTTCTGAGTAGACCACTTCGTATAAGTATTCAAGTTATTTATGTTGAATTGGGGCATAAAACTACAGTCACAACCAATTTTATTTCAATGACCAACACGGTTGAGGTCATCTTGGATTGTTTAGTTCCCTTTCTATGAGGCTCGTTATTCTGAGGTTACTTCCTTCAACATTGTAGGCATCAACTTTCCATGAAGATTTCCCTGTTGAGGAAATATCGCAGTCGTCATGAAATTTTCCACAGATTATTCCGGTCGATGGATATTATTCAGAGAAGATCAGTGTTTCAGACAGATATTCAATAACGCCAACAATTTACCCGCCTGTGACAGGAAAACAATTATCTACAAATAGGTCCTACAGGACGTGTAGGATGTCCATGTGATACTACTGTTCGATAACTAATAACAGATATTGGATTTTCGAATATAATATCCAATATCACAACAGTAAAAATTCCTAGAGTAATTTTCCGTTGCTTTGATGCATTCACGTGTTTTTCCCCCGAATTGTTTTGACGAGTAGATGAATCAGCGATTATTCTCGTACTCTTTGGCTATATCTAGCTGTACTAGAATCAATCATATTCTAATGTAAATCTATCGAATTCTTATCTCAATGATATTTCTTAGTGAGCTGGTAGGTATAGGTTGGGATAAATTCACTGGAATCCTCACAGTGCCACCAGGAAAAAAATGTTGGGGAGATCGACTTCAATTGCTTTCAGCATATTCTGACATATATCATGGTTCGTTTTTATGATGCAACGGTTGTGCTTGTTATGATGACACCACAAAACAATATTTTTCCATGTATTGAGAGGGCAGAGAGGGCTATCCAAAACAAACTATATACTTGATATACAGGGTGAATTGAAATATGGATATTCACGAAAAGCTACAATTATTGAGGAATTGAGCTCATTTTCTCAAATACTGATGAAAAAAACACCCAATTGTTTACCAAATAATATGATAGTCGAACCATCTACAAGAACTTACAGAGTGTATCGAAATCCTGAGTACATTTTACATAAACAAGTGTCCCTTCGAGGTGCAACAGCTATCGTAAGTTGCGTAAGTATTATCAAGTATTTTGAGCACCTGTAAATGAAGTTCAATTTCGATCTCAAATTTTGTGTGATTTTCATGAGTATTCGAAAGGAAGAGCTCAGTTCCTCAAAGTTTCCACCGTAGAGAGAGTTTACTTCTATACGGTCACCGAACATACAGTGTGGAACAGCCAAATGGAATCAATTCGACAACGAATAAATGAGGGTGTGTTGAGAAAAACGCTTTGTATACAATACAAATCGACGTGTCCAAGCGTTTTTCTCTACACACCCTCATTTATTTGTTGTCGAATTTCATCCATTTGGCTGTTCCACACTGTATGAGAACTAGAATATCCAGTCTAAGCCCCGCCCGGAAATTTCCCTCCTTGCCCCGTCCACCAAGTTGGCTGCTGCGCTTATACCGTCTGTCGTTGCGATACGGGTACCTTGTATACTGGTTGGATCCTCTGCATATTACGAAAGAGCTGAACGGGCATGATGACTTTTTTATAAATGCCAGTTCAAACTGGCAATTAGCCCTAATTGCCAGTTCAAACTGACAATTAGCCATAATTCAAACTGGCATTCATCCCTAATTGCCAGTTTGAACTGGCAATTAGCCCTAAATGTCAGTTTAAACTGGCAATCAGCCATAATTGCCAGTTCAAATTGGCAATCAGCACGAATTGCCAGTTCAAAATGGCAATTAGTCCTGATTGCCAGTTCAAACTGACAATTAGCCATAATTCAAACTGGCATTCATCCCTAATTGCCAGTTCGAACTGGCAATTAGCCCTAAATGTCAGTTTAAACTGGCAATTAGCCATAATTGCCAGTTCAAATTGGCAATCAGCACGAGTTGCCAGTTGAAAATGGCAATTAGTCCTGATTGCCAGTTCAAACTGACAATTAGCCATAATTCAAACTGGCATTCATCCCTAATTGCCAGTTTGAACTGGCAATTAGCCCTAAATGCCAGTTCAAACTGACAATTAGCCTCAATTGTCAGTTTGAACTGGCATAAAAAAAAATTCATAATGTCCGTTCAGCGCTAAGCGAACATATTATGTTTTTTTTTTAAATTTCCAGTTCGAACTGGCAATTAGTGCTATTTGCCATTTTGAACTGGCAATTAGTGCTGATTGCCAGTTTGAACTGGCAATTAGAGATAAATGTCAGTTTAAACTGGCAATTAGGGATGAATTGCCAGAAAAAAAGTCATAATGTCCGTTCAGCGCTTTCGTAGAATATAGTAGAGCTCATGATGAAATTAGAAAATATATTCATTGAAAATTTTGATAAATTTGCTCGTCAAAATTCTATTTTCACATATCAATGTGAAAATTTTCCATTGAATTATTTTGTATCCCTCTATACTATACTAGAAGCCAAATGTGAAGTGGACAATTTTGCGAAACCTGTGGGAGTAGTATTGTTGGCTCAATTTCATATCAGAATATATATCTTCCGATGTGTCTGTTGGGATAGTTTTTTTCAAATATAAAGGATATTATTATTTCCTGCAATTATTTTCTTCTTCTCATAGATGTCAAAAGATAGTGAATCTCTCTATTGTGAGTACGTATAGTTTCATTCACATGAGAAATTTGAGTCTGCACACAAGGGACCCTCGTAAATTCAGTTATTCGGTAGTCAGCGGCCGCCACTTTTGTGCGACCGACTACAAAGTTCCGCCTGAGAGTGGACCTTCTAGTCCTTCGGTGATACGGTGGTGTTTCTCACTTTGCCACAATATTAGTATATCCTTCACACCGAACATATGATGGACCTATCGGTGTCCTTTATAACATGGATCTATCAACACAGATTTATAATTACCGGTACTATTAGGGTGGGATCATAAGAAGATTGTAGGGGAGTGATAAAGGCAAGCACGCAAGCACTTCGATCAATCAGTTATTATCTGTTATTATCATTAATTTTATTTTTCACAACATGATATTCCATTTTTTTTTCATGTAACGTTCCATGAAATTTGATGTAGCAAGCAAAAAAATGCCAGCTTTTGATGATTTTACTCAAAATGAGTGTTGCAATTTTCAAATAAATCGATTGCATCATAACTGGCGCAATTATTGCGTTACAAAAGAGAAACAAAAATACTATGCTGCAAATTTTGCTATTTGAAGATGAATATGATGTCACTGGTACAATTATGGCGCCTCACAAAAGAATTTTATACGAACGAATCTTCCTGACCGTGTGTTTGGCGAAAGACGCCAAATTGTAATTCTGCCATAAATAAATGGCGAAGCGAAGATATTTTACAAAGAACGGAATGTTTTGAGAATCTGGCAATAGAAGTGAAATTCTACTGTCTTCGGATGAGTCAACTACTAAATGAATATTTTAAGATAACACATTTCCTCATTGCATTCATATTGGTGGTTGGGTGATGTATTGTCACTTTTTCGTGAGCCGAAGAAGGTGTAGTAATGTCTTTCACAAGTACCTACTATTTCTCATCATCTATCCTAGAAGCTTTGCTTCTGGGCATCCCATGAAATTGGAGTCGTCAGTTTGGCATTAATCTAAATTTAACTTGAGTATTCGTCTTGTTATTCTCCATGAAATTATTGGAAAAATATCCAGAAGGACGTATAATCAATAATGGAATGGAAGGCTGTTGTCAATATTCTGATAATGATGAATAATCGATAACCGATTGATATTCCAGACTAGGAACAATGATAAAAATTTCAACATCATAATATAGAAAATACAGATATATCAGCTATATATATAGAGCTTGCCATTGCAGATAGAGTAAAAAATTTTGAAATAAAAGACAGTTGTTTGTGTATGGTGTATTATATTGTATATAGACGTTATGGAATATTCAACATCATTTGATGTCAGAAATTCGATTATACGAACTCGTCCTATAATAAAACTGTCATGAGCACACTGATATGAGAAAACTCAAGTTCCAACTCTTGCTGTAATTGATGACTTCCATAGCACTTTTGATGACAAGTTGAGATCTAACATCTAACATGGTTTGTCAAACTCCATATTTTGTTGGATGTAGAAGGAATCTCCGTATTGTGAATAAAACGTGAGTGATGGATATGCTGTTGACAGTCTCGACAAAGTTAATCTGAAATTTGCCTGGAATTGAGCATGACTAGTCGTAGGCGTTTCAGATTCAGATGTTCATGAGATATCTCAAGATAGAGGAAAGTTTGATAATACCAACTCACTTGAAGTGTCTTCTGTCTTTCATTTTTACGGAAGATAGAGGGCGTTATTTATACTATGGCATAATATTCATGTTGCCATAACTTTTCCTCCACTACGTATAGTTTATCCATACTTGATATGTACATCAAAAACTCACAATTTGTTACATTACAAAAACAACACGCTGTACAGCAAAATTTCTTAGATCTGTCTCAATATTTCGGACACACCGCACACTGGATTGCAATCAAGTTAATTATATTTTCCACGATGATTATATTCATATAAAAGAATAACTTCTGCGATGCATTAGTAACGCTTCTGAAGAAATGATCCTAACGTTTTTGAAAATGAATGATGGTCATTTTGCAATTTCGATGTATGTATTCGCTTTTTCCTTCATCATCTCTTGATTGTCTCCACCTATATTCTCTTCATTTGCGAGACATTAATTTTTTCTGACATTCTCATATCAGTATCGAAATAAATCTAAGAAATGTTCTCCTACAGAAAGAGTTGTTCTGAATTCTGATAAAATTTCTATTCCGTTCTAAAGTGGTTCGAAACGTATGACCACATGAATATTGAGCCTAAATGAATATACCGTCATGTATCTGGTAACAAAATACAGGGGATACATCAATAGGATTCGAGTTGGAACAACCAAGGATCCCTCTTTCTACAGGTATCATATGTACATTTGAATCTTGATACCCTGTATTTGATTGTTGAATTTCCATCATTTATTCATCCTCATGTGAGACTGAAGGGAAATAAACTCCCAAGCTGGTGAAAACTCAAGGCACAACTAAAAGAAGTATTTTTGACAACGGTTGGTTATGGAGTCTTATGAAGAAAACGAATCTGTTTTCTTATCCCAAACAAACACGTGTTTGGGATGGGAACCTCTGAATAAGTGAATTACTCAATATCACTACTCATTCACTGCACTACTCTATTGCAGTGAACATCTTATTTTGTGAACTCCCATGAGATGAAGGGACAATCTAGTTCCACGTTGAATACGAAGTCGGTGTCGTTCCAAGGATGTGGAATATCCAGAGGTTATATGAATTTGGAATCATCTGCTTCCGTTTATAATACACAAAAGAGATATAAAAAGGAAAATCAATTGCCACTCAATGAATCCACTGACCTGTTCTCAACAGCTGTCCAAGAGAATGATAAAGCCTAACTGGATCACTGTTCCACGTCCTGGATGCAATTTCACGTATATATAGAGCTGCAACCCGCACAACCGGCCCCTGTGACGCACTGATTCGAAATGTGCCGTCGAGAAGCCGTCGCGACGCTTCTACGTCGTCGCGTCAATATTTTCCGTTCCCCAACGTGTTTACTCAACCCCATCTTGCGAAGCTGGAATTCAACTCCGGTAAGGAGATAAAGGCTAAAGGGTTGCTGTTGCGGAAAATTGTAGGGTGAAGGCTCATCAAGAACTCCTTGTATCACAATCAGATAACTCATGCTGAAACCAAGAGGTTAATTCATCTCACTCATTTCTTCATCATTCGATACTCTCATGTCGCAGAAAATCCGATGTTATGCAAGTTTCGATCACCAGATAATATTTTATAATAAGGACGGGCCTTCCACGTTTGATTGAATTGATTTATAATAGCGATATTATTATTGTATTATTATTGTACTTCCTACTATGTTGTTTTTTCCGAACATAGAATATTGGTTTCGATAGTATTTTATGCAAGTCAAAGGTCGTTCAGGAAAATTTCACCTGAAAGTCCAGATGTACAGAGCTTTTCCAAATGTGTTGCATATAACACTTTCTTCAATACACCCCCGTGTTCTGCTACTCATAGATTGAAGTTGTCTCAAGTTTGAAGAAGTTTTCCTGATATTTCATGCTGTGTTCAATGGCACCAGATAATAGCAACCTACATTATAGTTTTACAACAGGGCGCGTAGGATAACGCATAACCAAACGTAGTAGGCGAGGCCTAAAAGTCTAGAAACCCTGTTGTAAGCGTTAAGTACTAACGATGTGTTAGGTACTCACAAAGTTCTTCAGGCACCACTATATAATAATAATAATGATAATGATTATCATAATAATAACAATAATAATGAATCGACTTTATATATTATTCATATATTATGAAGAAAAGGTGAAGTGTCAGCAGTAGCTGTTTTTCAACTTAACCCTGAGGAGATTCTTTTAGGAGATCTTTACAAATGAATATAAAAATAAAGTAAAGATGTGAATGTGAATGTAAATATGAATATAAAACTATAACAAACATCGTAAAATAGCGGGAATAGTAGTTCAATAAACAGATAGAATATAAATGTATGTTTTCAACTCGTAGAATAAGCGAAAATAGGTGAAATATCTACGAGTACCTCTCGGAGAGGAGAATTTAGCCAAAGAGAATGCGCCAGGTTAGTAGCCAAACAGTCTTCTTATATATATATATATATATATATATATATATATGTAGGAATATTTATACTTTGATTTGATCACCCTGTGGGAGAAGGACTATTTCCATAGAAAACAATAAATAACTATATAAAATAAAGTTTCATCTGGAGAAGTGTGGAATAATTCTTATTTCCATCCAGAGATTCGTTACAAATGGCGCAGTCGGATAGAGGAGATCATTTGCAAGTTAATTATGACAAGAGGAATACCGATAATGAAAATCCTGGAAGAAATTTGCTCATTGGAGTTAACGAGTTGGATCATTTGATGTCCAAATGGTTGACATTGGTGACAGAAACATCAGTTAAACGTGAGAAAATCGATCCGTTTTGTGGAAAAGGAAACCCAACTGCATGGATGAAAACTTTCGAATTAACAGCTGAGTCTAACAATTGGACGCCAGAAGACAAAATTCGTCATTTGAGATTCAATTTAGAAGGTTTTGCAATGCAATGGTATGATCATCAATTCCATGTAGCCAGTTCCAATGGTGTTACGTGGGAAGACCTCAAACTCTCATTTATAGAGACATTCGAGGAGGATGAAATCACTAAATGGGATCAAGCATTAACCTATAGATTCAAGAATGAATCTGTTTTAGAATATTTCTTCGAGAAACAGCGTTTGTTGTTCTCTGCAGAAAAGAACCTATCTGAAAAGTCTGTGATTTCTCTAGTGATTCTGGGTCTCCCTAATTATGTTCAAAAGCAAGTTTGCTACAAAAAGATCCATAATACAACTGAACTACTGCAAGCGTTGAAATATGTTACCATTAGTAAACATTTTCCTGCACCTCTAAGTAGCCATAATTCAGAAAATAGAAGAAATTGGCAGAAGCATGAGGAGATGGAGAATGGAGAAAAAAAAAAACAGCTAAATCATAAAACATTGTATGGAATTCAAGAAGGAAACAGAACAGAATTGCAAAATACAGATAGGAAGAAAGATCTGAATTATAATCATTGTACTGAAAAGTTCATTGAGGAAGAAATAAATGATATTCAAGTTTATGAAAGTTATTCAACTCATTTCATTGACGATGAAATTGTTTTTATAACAATGAATGGAATTCAACTGAAGACTTTATTAGATACTGGTTCTAACATTGATTTAATTCATGAAAATGCAACAGAGAAAATGAAACTACCAAAATTCGAAACCAGTATTCACATCAAGAGTTTGGGTGGTGTTACAAAATGCTCTCATAAAACAAATTTCATATTCACCTTCAATGGGATTGCCACTGAAATACATCCTGTCATTGTGAAGAATATATCTTTTGATTTGATATTGGGAAGGCAAACACTGCGAGCATTAAATATCTTCAGGACTATTTGTAATTTTGATGCTGAATCTTTCTCAGAAGATGCTCTATTGAAAAAATTTCCAAAAACATTTAGTTCATCTGATAATCAACCATCTAGTTATCAAACTGATTTTGATCTTAAGGAAGATGCTAAAATCATAAAACAGAAGCCCTATCGGTTTTCTCAGAACAAACAAGCTTGGATAAAGCACAAAATTGAAGATATGCTAGCAACAGGGATAATCACGAAATCAACTTCCCCATATGCTTCACCATGTGTCATTAAAACAAAAAGTGATGGAAATTTCAGATTGTGTATAGATTACAGGAAAATTAATGATGAGACAGAATTAGATCCGTTTCCCTTCCCGATAATGAATGATATCATTGAAAAATTTGGAGGATGTAAATTTTTCACGAAGATCGATCTGAAAGATGGATTCTGGAACATAAGTATCTCAAAACACACTAGGAAATTTACTGCATTTGTGACTGATGAAGGACATTATGAATACACCAGACTACCGTTCGGATGGAAGAATTCAAGCGCAAAATTCCAGCAAATCATACAAGATGTTCTTGGTGATCTGTTGAATGAAAAAGTAGTAGCATTTATCGATGATATAATGTGTGGAGGTTATACATCAGACGAATGTGCAGAAATGACTATGAGGATATTGAAAAAACTGGATGACAACAATTTCAAGATAAATTATAAAAAATGCGCATTTTGTGTCAAACAAGTTGTATTTTTGGGGAAAGAAATAGATGGGAACACAAAGAAAATGAAAAGTGAATTAACGGATAAAGTCAGAAATATGAAGAGACCATATGATATAAAGTCACTTCAATGTTTCACTGGATTAACGAACCATTTCAGAAGCTTTATACAAAATTATAGTAAGATTGCAAAACCATTGGAAGCGTTGAAAAGTAAAAATAAAAAATTCATTTGGACAGATGAATGCGAAGATGCCTTCAATAAACTGAAACAGAGTATTACATCAGAACCTATTCTTAGGATTCCAGATCTTCGCTTGAATTTTGAAATTTCAACGGACGCTTCATATTTTGGTTGTGGAGCAATTCTTTACCAAAGAGATATGGATGAGGTGAAAAACCGACAACTGAGGGTAATCAGCTATTATTCATATACTTTTTCAAAGGCTGAAACAAATTACTCAGTCACAGAGAAAGAATGCTTAGCAGTTGTCAAAGCTGTAAAGCATTTCCGAACATATCTGGAAGGACGCAAATTTACTGTACACACTGACCATCGTGCACTAACACAGCTGTTGACTACTGGTAATTTGAGAGACAGATTGGCGAGGTGGCAAATCTTCCTAAGAAGTTTCGACATGCATGTAAATCATAAAAATGGGAAGGAACTACAGGACGCTGATGCTATTTCAAGATTATGTATCGACACGCCAGAAAATCTTCAAAATTTCTTTTGGTGTAATTTGATGTCACAAAATTTGGAAAAATTGACTGATGGTAGATATTTAGTGAAAAGTAAGGATATGGTGCAAGAAATTTTGAAATTATATCATGACGACCCATCATCTGGCGGACATGACGGTTATTACAAAACATACTACAAAATTAGGAACAGATTCAACTGGAAGACGATGAGTAAGGATATTAAGAATTACGTGAATACATGTCATATTTGTCAAGTTTCAAAATTTAAATACATGCCTAAACCGGATTTTGTACATATGACTTCATGTTCTGAAACTCCGTATGAAACTATACATATAGACTTTGCAGAACTGCAGAAGAAATCAGATATGAACAGGACAACAAAATCATTCATAGTAATCATTGATGAAGCAACAAGATATATTTCGGCTAAAGCTTTGAAAGAAAATGGAAAGGCACTCAAAAATTATTTCATTCATTTACCTTATGTGAATCAAATAAGAAATATTGTAACAGACTGTGCAAAAGTTTTCAAATCAGGTGAATTCTATGAATGGCTGATTGAAAAAGGGATAAATATTATGCATACGACACCATATCATCCAGGAGGCAATGGAATAGCAGAGAGATGCATTAGAGATCTGAAGAAATATATGAAATGCTATGAAAACTTCCCAAGAGGGTGGAAACATTGTTTAGAATCAGCAGTTCATCATCACAATCAGTCACATAATGAATATTTGGGATGTTCACCTTCCTACAAACTATTCCAGAAACCTGTCATCCTGCAAGCTGACAAAACCTTAGAAATAGACATAAAATTTGAAGAAAAACCGAAATCATTTGAAGAACAGCTGAAGTACAAGGAAAAAATACAATTTCAAGCAAATCGGAAAAGAAGGCTAAAACCACCAAAACTCATGACAGGAGATTGGGTACTAGTACAGTGTCAAAGAATAGGAAAAGAATATATTGTCAAGGGACCCTTTGAAATTACAAGGGTGAAATACATACATGGTGTTTTATCCTATATCAATTATAAACAAGATGGAAGAGAACAATCAGCTCATGTTTCCAATATCCGAGAGTATCATCACAGGAGTGATGACATTTCAGAAGAGGGAGTTTTGTAGGAATATTTATACTTTGATTTGATCACCCTGTGGGAGAAGGACTATTTCCATAGAAAACAATAAATAACTATATAAAATAAAGTTTCATCTGGAGAAGTGTGGAATAATTCTTATTTCCATCCAGAGATTCGTTACAATATATATATATATATATATATATAAGTATATATATATATATATATATACTCTGAAGTTGGAGGTTGAATAATGTCTGTACTCACTGGGAAGATCATTATACAAGTTGGGTGCGTTGTACGAGAAACTCCGAGTGAAAATGGAGGTTGAATGTTCAGGAATCACAAGCGTATATTTATTACGGGTGTTGGTGTTATTGCGTGATTGGAACGTGCAGAGTTTTGCAACTAAGTATTCTTGTATTTTCGAAGTCAAGACCTCATGGGTGATAGTCAGTTGATGCAGTTTACGTTGCTTATCCAACCTCAACCAGCCTGAATCCAGCATTTTAGATCCAATGTGATCGTATTTCCTTTTACGGTAGGAGAAACAGCGGCAGGCATTTTTCAATTATTTGAAGGCGATACGAGTCACTGTGTAATGATGCAGGACCATATATACAATCACAGTATGACATCTCAGAAAAAAAAAAAGACTCGCAAAGTTTGAGTTAGTTAGTTGAGTGAAAAGCTGCCTCAGAACGTTGAACGAGGCTTGACATAGGTGGTTGACATGTTTGTTGAAACGTAATTCTGAGTCAAAGTAAAGTCCCAGATTATTGCTTTCGCTCTCCTAACGGCGAAGGAGTTTTCTCGACGTTTTATATCGATTGATCGACTGATTGATTTCAATATAAGGCAGCACCATCCTACGGATAGTGTCAGCACTCGTCATTTTTCACCCCTGTCAGGTGTGATATATTTTTTGCCCAGTTATGTGAGAAGAAATATTTCGAGATAAAAGTTATTGGATATTCAAGGTGTGTACATGAATATCAAACTTACACAACGGGTACCCATATAAAATATTTGGAGAACAGTCCATGATGTTTTGGTAAGTACCTACTGAATGACTCGATCCTTGCGAAGGATAAAAACCCATGGAAGTTTTTAGAGTAAGTTGGATTAGGTATGTACGGAAGCGTAGAAGGAACACATATTGAATTTTATCGAATTCAGAGATTGAAGTCGAAATCCAATTGAATCATGCAGCCGACAGAAATTCGAGAATAGTGGAGAAATAAAGGGGGAAAACGTGAAAAAAGAGACGTAGCGAAAATGGTGCCAAAAAGTCAGTGATAACTCATTGAATAAAATATGGGCACTGAATTCCTGCTGAGCAGTCTGAGTGATCGAAAATTCGAAAATAGTGGAAAAATAAGAAAGAAATACTGTCTGTAAGTTTTTCGATGAGGTGGTGAGTTCATTTTCCAGCTTTCTGTGGGTAATATTGAGATCATGGAAGAAGAAGACGACAACCAAGAACGAAAAATCAAAGAGTCAGCTTGCATTCTTCTGAACGGAGACAGTAATATTGCTTCTTGTTCAGTTGATATAAATAGAACTTGGCACCCACTTCTGAACATTGGATATGAAAATGGAAAATTCAATATCAATTAATGAAAACACCTTGTAACCAGAATTCCTCCGTCTACTAAACTATCCCTTTTCAGTGTCAAAACCGACAACATATTGGAGAATTTTTTAATTGTGTTGAGAACGGAACCAGATTCGTTTCTGAAACGTCCACCAAGATAAGTAGAGGTTTTATTCTCATCAAATATATTTGTATTTACAAATTTTTCAAAAACAAGGTGTCACTGACAAATGAAGAATTTCTCTTTTAGGTATTTAAAGGTCTAATTTCGAGCGCAGTGACATTTTGGGGCAGATCACAAAATTTGTCCTCACTACAAATATATTGAAATTATTTTCGATAATTCCTACTCTATTCTTTAGAAACGAGGAGAGTCAATCCCACAGAAAGCTGGAAAATGAATAAGAAAGAAAATAGTGGCAGATAAAGAAAGAACATAGAGAATAACTCAATGAGGAAACGAGGTATCAACTTGATAATGGTGCCAAAAAATCAGAAGCTGCTCATTCTATCACATACTGAGAGTTCAATTACTGCGGAGGCGTCTTTGAGGTCAAAAATTTGAAAAGAGTGGAAAAATAAGGAGAAAAAATAGTGCTAAAATAAGAGAGATCATTAAAAATAAAATAGAGAGTACATAGTGGAGAACTCTATGGAGGAAACGAGGTGTCGACTTGAGAATGGTGCCAAATAATTAAAAATAACTCGTTTCAATAACATACTGAGAGTAAAATTCCTGCACAGCCGTATGAGTGGTCAAAGATTCTCCGTAGTTCATGTTCATGAACTTGCCTGTGTATAAACCATCTCTGTAAATAATGTTATCATTAGATATATAATATAAACACGTACCTACGGCATGGTTAGCATTTGAAAAAATACGATGATTTTGAAAAGGTTTTGTTTTCAACTTTTTGTCCTCCATAGTTCTTCTACAGAACTCATTCATTCCGAAATATTTGTATTGAGTTGAA
This sequence comes from Gastrophysa polygoni, assembly GCA_963576655.1. Classification (NCBI taxonomy): domain Eukaryota; kingdom Metazoa; phylum Arthropoda; class Insecta; order Coleoptera; family Chrysomelidae; genus Gastrophysa; species Gastrophysa polygoni. The sequence continues at coordinate 9,942,657 of OY755089.1, read as the reverse complement.
AAGCTTATTCAGACTGTTTGATAGCCGTAGAAATCAAAAATTAGGAACTTTCTGGGAATGAATATCCTTGTGAGGATAAGCCAACCCCCTTTATGGAAAATTATGATGGAGGCTCATGATTTCAGATAGAGTTGAAAACTTTATTAATGATATGAGGTAATTGCATTAAATTCCTCGAAATACCCAGCATTTCCAGCAGGATCATGATCGTTTCGAACGTTATTCTTCGAAAGGTACGAAAATAATGCTCGATTGTAATATATATGTCATGTGACCCTATTCACAATGGGTGCTGGATTCATGATGACTCTCTAAGTCTAAGTTATTCTTCTTTGGTTCTGTCTGGAATAATAAGTAGGTATGTTCTCCCTTGTATGATATGACACTACCTCAATGGTATACTAATACACGAGTCTAATAGACGAACTGGGATAAGAAAAGATATCTGCTACGTAATCGTATACGGATAATGAAAGAGGAGGATTTGTTGATTACAAGTATATTGAATTGCTGTTCTTATCCTGTTAGCCTCATTTTTCGTTTGTATAGCTAACATGGCTTTGAAGTAACCAAGAATTTCAGATGGAATTGGTCATATATTTGTTACCAGAGAACGGAAAGTATAGATGACAAAAATTTTGCGAAAAAACTCATAATATAGTAGTTATTTCAGTGAAGAAAAAATATGTCGGCCTGAATTTCTAAGGCACTATGTGTGCACGTCTATTGTATTAATTCATCACCCCGAAATTCTCCTACAAATCTAATAGCAACGGGTATATTGAACGGGCCAATAATCCAAGACCCGGAATATATAAACAGAAAAACAAATTGAATAAAATAAACTGACAATAATAAACAGTTTTCTGCAAGGTACTTCTCGAGAATTATTAGAAAGATCGATGCACATTCACATTCCCTGAGACTGGAGATACAGGGTGAACATGATATTTCAGTTGTGTTGAAATTCAAACTCGCAAAACTCCCGTTATTAGGATTGTGGTGTTGATAAGCTTCATTCTCCCTCTTATGAGTACTGTATTCGAATCAAACACATTCCGATATTACTGTAGTTTTTTCATATCTCCTATACATTGAGAAAATCAATTCGATTTCGATGAAGATTGCTTCGGAAACAAACATTGCGATGTCAGACTGAGATTTTGAAGATCAACATCGAATAATTCATCGTACGTATTTCGAGTTGACTGAATGATTATTGTACGAATATTAGTTTTTTTTTCAGATTCTAGTCTCAAACGATTGGTTATCAAATCTCTGTCATAGTTTGAAGAATGGATATCACTTGGAAGCAAAGGAATTAAAACACGGGACAGTCTCATGTGGAACTGTCGACTGCAGTCACATTTCAAAAATGACAATTAATGAGTGAGAATATTCACTTAGTTGGATAATTACGTAATAATAAGAATAGTACTCATATACAAGTTGATTTCCATTTATTCATTTTTCATTTCAAGAAATACAACATAGTGGTATATCGATATGCATAGAAAACTTGGAATACAAAACTTTCGATGAAACATTGAAATATACAGAGAAATAGTAGTAGAAATAAAAAATACTCAAAATGAATCGGCATCATAACATATATACATAACAAATGAATTTATCTTACATTTTATTATCACCCAATCGTAATTACACTAATTGACAAGAAGATCGAAGAAAAAATCGCCGGGTAGTCGCAGATAAATCATAATTTCGAACTTGCACTTGTATGGTGCTCATTCGCCACTGTAGTGAATTCAGTACATGTGCGTTCGTGTTCAGAGAGCGCCTTTAAAGAACCGATGAAATCGCATTTTCTTCTAGAAACCGAACACGGGAAGAGTGCTTCCCTGGCTATTTGCTCCAACAACAAATTCCTATGAATGCTGAAAAATGACCGACATACAGGACAGGCGGTCAATTGGATAGCGCAAGTGCCGCAAATGGAATGTCCCTTGTCGCAATTATGAATTTCGCCAATCAAGTACTCAAAGCAAACGGAACACTCTAATTGCTCTCTCATAGCTACCTCGATGTATCTAGGTCGATATTTATGTTCGACTGTCGGATTTTCCTTCTTCTCCTGATCAACATTCTGCTGACGAATCGTTACCTTGAAATGGATTTCAGCATAATCACCAAAGAAAGCCACTCTATCTCTGCCAATCTTCGTGCAATTGCCTGCGAAAGGAACGTCGTTGTTCGATGTCGACATGGGATGGTGAATCATATCGCATTCGCCGATGATACAATCAACACAACGAGACGTGTCGTCGTAATACTCGATTGGTTGATTTCTCACTAGTAAAGTACCCCCTTCAGTGGTAGGGCTACTCAACACCGCATCGAATACGAATGAATTATGAACTCGTTCCAAGGAAAACACGTGAATTGTCAGCCAAGAAAGTGCATGAACATTGGACGTCATGACCAGAAACCCTTGCCCAAGAAACGTAACAAAATCGATCTCGAACGAATTTTTGTTCACAATGGATTTTATATATCCAGTGCCGATATTATTCCTATGGCATTCAAACACGTGTCCTTTGAAGTCTTCCCTCCGAACGACCTCCATGCACAGTGTCGGGGACGGTATCGGACATCTTACGGTCCTCTTGCTGCAAAGTTCTTCGTGTCTCTCCGCTTGCCCCCATGCTATAATTTCGTCGCACTTTTCATAGATGCAAGTGAATGAACGGCGTCTCGCAATTTCCTCCAACTCCAAATTTCGAACTTCGATAGGTGTCCTCACATTCCTGCATCGCCCACATTTCACTTCTCTACCGGTCAGTGAGATGGAAATTAAAGGAGGCACTGAGAGGACTCCATGGCACAAGAAGCACCCCATGGAAAAAATTTGGTCGTACAAATCTGTCATCTTGCTGAAACAAATGATACAGAGCTTAGAGATATTGACTAGTTTTCTGTATTCTTTATGTCATCTCCTTGATGAGATATTGGACCTGACTCATTTTTCCATCATAGCCGTCAAATATTTCAGAAATATTGAAATCTACAACGTCTGGACAATTTCCCGAGTCGAGGTAGATCACAAAATATTTATTTATGTGAAGTTGATCTTTCTCATTCGAATTAAAAAGTTGCGACTGAGTTGATAAACTGTTACCTATTTCCACAACTACGTGACATGATGTACATATCGTTGAATAAATAATGGAATGGACTGTGAAATGAACCAAAACGAACATAGGGGTAGTATTTCATAAAGAAAAATGTATTCCTCTTCTCCAAATAACTAAAATATCTGCTGATTTTGATTTCAAAATTTTGACACATTAGGAGGGTATTGCGGTTTGATATCGCACACACTGTGAGTATATGATACGATATATATGATAAGAAGAAAAAATAAACGAATAACACTCACCTCTAATTGATATAAGTCACACACTGTTGGAGAGAATTCAAACCAAAAACTGTGTAAACAAGACTATCACACTCGAAGCTCCCTCAGGACTAATGGAGAACTGAATGTTGCAGAAGTTTATATAGGGAAGTTTATACCTGGATCTCGGGTTGCCTGAGCTACCCCCATGCCACCTAAAAGGAATTATCGGCATGGCTATGCCATCACAACATTTCATCGAGATATATACCTGTTGAAATGATAATGTGAGTACAGGGTTTCCCCATATATTTTCGCACCATACCCATAGTAGGCATTTGAAAAGTTACCAAAAAAGAAACGGCAGGATGAAATGAAGCACATTTACAAAGTGTCTCATGGTCGATGGTAACTCAGACGTGTACGGAATACGCGACATCGAATTGTTCTGAAAATGTTGCTTCTCATTAATCGCTCTTAATCTAACGACCCAAAATATTCTCAGTGATGTAGTGTTGCCGTCTGTTGCATCCAACTCAGCGGACATCAGTTCGAAACCCAGTCCAGCATCTGATGGTTTTTCTGCCAAAATAGGTTCAAGATTCCAATTCTGACGTCACTTCGGCAGTCTCGATTCCACTGAAGTAGTTTCGGAGTCTAACATTGATTTTCAACATTGAAGTAGCGATAAAAAAACTTCAATTTCAAATTAGACACCTTGTATTTTATTTCATTTTTTGGATTCGTAATAACTTTCTGAATCTTTTCGTCTGACTTTCCTATACCATGTCTGAAAACTTTCGATCGGTTCGAACTTTTTCAGATCCTGCGTTCCATATTAATTTGTTTATATCTTGAGGAGAAGATTCCTATCATTATCATTACACGTGAACATTTTCAATTTGAACATATTTCCATCCATTTCCAACACGACATAGAAATAAGTTTTTCTCCTTTTTCATCATAGCTCAACCATCCACGACAAATTATCAACACGTAAACGTATGTGTGAATGAAAACGTACTTACGGCATGATTTGAAAGTATACGATGAATTCCAAAATAAAAATGTTTTTAACTTCCCTCCATGCTCCTTTTACTACAGTTATTCATTCTAAGATTTTTGTAATGTGGCGAAAAACTTTTGATTCTGTCTAAAAGCGGTCAAAATAAATATTTGACAATGAAATGAAAGTCTCGTCGGTGAGGTCAGGCATATCATAGATATTATATTTTTATTACAGAAACGATCGCATTGAATTTTTGAAAATATCCAGTACTCCCAAAACTATGGAGATTATCAGAAATAATCTAGTAGGATCATGATAGTTACGAACGTTAATCCTCAAATGAACGATTAAGGTAGAAAAGGATGGTGAATTTGTTTCACCTGACGTCATTTTTCTTTATAATGACATAATATACAGTGTGTCTGCTCAAGTTCGCACCATATGGAAACCTTTTTCATTATTAATCTTACGAAAGGAAGTCATTCTCCATAAAAAGTTCTGCAAGGCTTGAAACCGAAAATGCATATATCAGATATAAAATGTTTTCAGTCGTATACGAGGTATCTCCAAAAGTATGAATTTTGCTCAGAGGAGTATAGTACCTTCATTTTCGACAATATCGAATAAAGTTGACTAAAATTGAAAACTACGTTCAAATATGTGATTACATCTATCAAAGATGATAATCAGGTTTCAAAATATTCCACAATTCCTCTGAGATCAATGGAAAACTCATTCACCCGAAGTGAAACCATCAGATATCAGATTTTTTTAATCGTATACGAGGTCAAAAAACATGAATTTGGCTCAAGAGTAAATTACCTACCTTCATTTAGAACAATATCGGAAACTTTCATCTGTTATCTCTTTATTCGTTGAAAATTCAATAACCTTTTAATAATAATATTATAATAATAATAAGTTCATCGGCAATATCAAACAATGACAGGTACAGACAGAATTTTACAAATAAACATGGATAAGTCGCAGAAGTTGATAACAGTTATGAACTGTTATATTACTTGTGCGCGATTGGTATGATTAATGTGTAGATTATCACATAAATGAATAAATCATAAAGGGATTACAAGAAGTTTGGGGATAGTACAAATATTAATTGAATTTGTATTAAGATGATATGAAGCCTGAATAATTGTTAACATCAAATGACACATTAACATCTATATAGATAAAATACATCGATGAATATGAAGTTAAAATGTGAAGCTATATATAATTAATACTAAATCAAATTAATAACGTAAACGAATACAATTTTTGGAAACACATCCATTCTTGGAATTTCATATTCACTATATAATTACAGAATAAAATAAACATAAAATATAAAATATAATAAATCTATATACAGTAGAGAAGATTCAGTTATTCTGGTTCACAATGTCATGAAATAATGATCTTTTCGTTTCTATTTGTTGATGCTAACTCTAACGGTCTGACGCTAACTCTAAGTCATACGGTAGAATCTGGTTTGAAAAGGAGCATCCAGTAGGTATATTATTCAATATTTCAACAACACGGCCTATGAGATTTCGTCAATCGACGAAAATGATGATTATATTGTATGCATTGTAATATAATAGACGGGAAATCAGTAATTAAATCTTCGACTATTCAATATGTCGTTCATTTCCAGAGGATATATAATGAACTGAATAAAATTTACAAAAATTTGATTCCAACTTTCGTCCTGCTAAGTTGACATAGAGATGAAGAATTTTTTTTTCATAATACTTGTAAAATTGCATACTCATTCTCTATATCATTATTCTCTATATCACGATCAACGATTGACGTAGGTATTCCCAGACTCATCAGACCTGAAATAATATTCGTTATTTTGGAGTAATTTCCATTGTATTAGTTGAAACAAATATTTTCGATATCTTCCTTTATCAATATGTTCATTTCTCAGTCGCTATTGTATAAAAGGTTTTAGTAGGAATTCATGAAATAATTCTGTTCACCTTCAAAACTGAATAAATTAGGTAGGTAGGTTCATCTAAGTCTCCTAAAAATATGCTAATACTCGATGCTAATCTAATCATAATCTAGAGGTATAGAAGATATCTTCGCAATATAATCGTACATGAATAATATCGGAGAGGTTGAATCGACAAGGATTTGTTGATTCCAAGTCTATTGTATTCCTAATCCTATCCTAGTCCTGTTCGCCTTATTTCATTTTTGTATATCTAACAGTGCGTCGAAGTTAGCAGGAATGTTAGATAAAATTGGGCATATATGTTCATAAACACTCAGTGTGGACTATATAATATATAGGTGCGAGCGGAGAATTGAGTAGCAATCAATTATGCGAAAAAAAAATTGTACCCCGATAATTTTTACTCAGAATACCACAAGAGCTCCAATTACTACCAGATAATTTTCCGAGAATACGAATATTTTGAAAATTCTCCCGTCGAATCTGAGACTTCATTGAATAATTTTCCGAATATTTGTGTTCCAGAAATAAAAATCCGGTTTTTGATTGAAGCTGTAGTGGTGTATTCGGAAAAAGAAATTCATGAAAAGGAAAAAAATTGTATTGACATTTAAATAGTTGGCTCCGTATGTTAATTCAAGAGAATAATATTCATAAATAATATTATATTTTTACTCATTACAATTTTTACTTATTAATCAATGAAAATATTGCTTCCTTTTGATAGCTTTCCTCTAATGAATATTTAATAAAATGAATATTGACACATGGAATGGACAGATAAAATAAATTATGCTATTTTTCACGTGCGAAAAAGTATAATTCATGAAATCAAAAGGGAAGTCTTTTTTATTATTATTTAAACAGAGCCGCATCCACCTTACGGTTATTAGCGACGGAACAGTTCATGTAAAGATATTCAACAATACAATATGGTACAATACAATTAATTAAAGATCGTAGAATACACCAATATCTTTCAGATAATCAGTTAGATTTTGTACATCACATGAATTGCCTAACATTGATGACATATCCCGTGGGATCTCATGTTTATGTCGAGAGCCCTGGAATATTGGACAGTCCACTAAGAAATGTTTCACACTTAGCGGCACATTGCAATGTTCGCACTGATCGAATACTCATCGAATATGCGCATTAGAAATACCAAAGTTGTGTTTCGTTAAGTAAAAAAAAATGATGACTGACTCAGATTGCTTCTGCTTTGAGAACGTCATAGTTAAGAATGTTCGGTTCTTTTGGTTTTTCCTCGAGAAAATTATAAGGAAAATTCCGTTTTTCTGTCGATAATCCAAAAACCAACGAATAAATCAAATTTCCTTTGAGACAATGGTTCAGTATGAAACTGCGCAAATTTGCCTTAATTCAACCGACCTAGTATCTCTTATAATGACTCAGATCCCAATGATGGAGCTCGAGAACACTGCACCCTGTATAAGTATGATATCATTATCACTGTGCATCTCAAGATCGAGGCAATGATGCAAAAATATATGAATTTTATAGTTGTATAGACTCAAAAACGAAGGATATTTTTTCAAATTCAACGTTTATTCGAATCAATACTCAAAATTTTAACCATAATATATATTGTTTCAACTTCATATAATTTTATTCACATTCTAACTACAATATAAGCAGTAATATACATTAAACATGTTCCACTTCTGAGGACGTTAACAATATAAACCTACTCGAGAAATAAATACAAAATTTATTTATATGTAAATTTATTTGTCAATAATATACTTCCGGTTTAACCAGAAATGACATCAACTTCTTCAATTTAAATGGGACACCCTATATATTTTAACAGATTTTGAAAGAGCTTGATATTTGATTTCATACATACCGAGTTTAGTGTAAAAAATGAGAAATATAGCACTTTGATCAACCTCATTTAAGTTTTTTTGCATTTGAGCAAAAAACTATTCAGATAAACTAATTGATGTTGTTTGAATGCATTGTAATGAATAAAAGAGTACTTACTGCTTAGTACGTCTTATGTTCTCTAAGTTTCAAATACTAACTGACAAATTCTCACAATCACCATAACCGATCATCATTAGAATTTGAATACGCTCTTTTTCAATTATTTGAACCATTCTAAATTGTACAATTTGTAAATTGTACGTTTATTTATCACTATGGATGCAAACATCAATCAGTTATGCTATAGTGTGCTATATTCTTCGTTTTCACAACTAAACTCAGTATGTATGAATTCAAAATAACAAGTTCTTTCAAAATCTGTAAAAATATATAGGAAGCCCCATTTAGATTAAAGAAGTTGATGGCATTTCCAATTGAACCGGAAGTAAATTATTATCGAAAAATGTTACATTATATGCATTTCGTTCCATTGCACTTACCTGCAAATTTTCATAAATATCATTCTTTTCGTTCAAAAGATTTACTTGGTTCCATACCTTATCCCAACCCTGCATTGGGTACGAATTCAAGGTCATTATTCAATATTGGTATTTCAAAAAAATAATCATTTTTTTTTATACAGTGTGAAACAGAAACAACATCATCAACTTCCAAATATCATATTTTCCTAGCATGTTTTCTTCTTGAATCGTCACAATCTCTTTTTGAAAGATATAAATATTTTCGAAGAGAACTATGCAACTTGCATCTTGACAATATTAACAAACTGTTAGAATGACCTGCTTCCACGCTGATTGGCTAACCGACAACCAAGTCAGAGAAACGAGTAGATAGTCAAAATAGAGTGAAATCTTGAGCAGCTCACAAATTTCACATTTTCGAAATTCGAATCGAAGTTGTATCAACGGTTATAGCGATTACGCTCTCTAAAGGTGGAATCGGAAGTTTGGGAATAATTTCCAGCAATTTCTATTGTCTACTTCGATCATACAAATTGTCGAAGGCAATAGTGAGAAAATCAGAGATAACACAAAATGTCTCACCAAACATTCTATTACTATTCCATGGAAAATTATGGTTAATTTTTCTGTAATTGGGTTGCCTCTGTATAAACCATTATGTGTAATAATAATGTTATCATTAGATATATGGTATGAACATGTAGCTACGGCATGATTGGCATTTGAAAATATACGATAATTTTGACATGGTTTTGTTTCCAACTTTTCGTCCTCCATATTTCTTTTACAGAATTGCTGTCCTTATCCTGTTAGCCTCATTTTTCGTTTGTATAACTAACAGGGCTTTGAAGTAAGCAAGAATTTCAGATGGAATTGGTCATATATTTGTTACCAGAGAACGGAAATTATAGATGACAAAAATTTTGCGAAAAAACTCATAATAAAGTAGTTATTTCAGTGAAGAAAAAATAAGTCGGCCTGAATTTCTAAGGCACTATGTGTGCACGTCTAACCCCGAAATTCTCTTTCAAATCTAATAGCAACAGGTATATTGAACGGTCCAATAATTCAAGACCCGGAATATATAAACAGAAAAACAAATTGAATAAAATGAACTGACAATAATAAACAGCTTTCTGCAAGGCAATTCTCGAGAATTATTAGAAAGATCGATGCACATTCACATTCCCTGAAAAGGCTATGTACAGGGTGATCATGATGATATTTCAGTTCTATTGAAATTCAAATTAGCAAAACTCCCGTGATAGGATTGTGGTGTTGATAAGCTTCATTCTTCCTCTTATGAGTACTATATTCGAATCAAACACATTCCGATATAACTGTAGTTTTTTCATATCTCCTGTACATTGAGAAAATCAATTCGATTTCAATGAAGATTTCTTCGGAAACAAACATTGTGATGTCAGACTGAGATTTTGACGATCAACATCAAATAATTCATCGTACGTATTTCGAGTTGACTCAATAATTATTGTACGAATATTAGTTTTTTTTAGATTCTAGTCTCAAGCGATTGGTTATCAAATCTCTGTCATAGTTTGAAGAATTGATATCAGTTGGAAGCAAATTAATTAAAACACGGGACAGTCTCATGTGAAACTGTCAACTGCAGTCACATTTCGAAAATGACAATTTATGTGTAAGAATATTCACTCGGTTGGATAATTATGTAATAATAATAAGAATACCACTCATATACAAGTTGATTTCCATTTATTTATTGTTCATATCAAGGAATACATCATCATAGTGGTATATCGATATGCATAGAAAACTTGGAATACAAAACTTTCGATGAAACATCGAAATATACAGAGAAATAGTAGTAGAAATAGAGAATACTCAAAATGAATAGGCATCATAACATACATAACAAATGAAATCATCTTACATTTTATTATTACCCAATCATAATTAGACTGATGGACAAGAAGATCGAAAAAAAAATCGCCGGGTAGCCGTAGAGAAATCATAATGTAAAATTTGCCCTTGGATGGTGCTCATTCGCCACTGTAGTACATGTGCGTTCGTGTTCAGAGAGCGCCTTCAAAGAACCGATGAAATCGCATTTTCTTCTAGAAACCGAACACGGGAAGAGTGCTTCCCTGGCTATTTGCTCCAACAACAAATTCCTATGAATGCTGAAAAATGACCGACATACAGGACAGGCGGTCAATTGGATAGCGCAAATGCCGCAAATGGAATGTCCCTTGTCGCAATTATGAATTTCGCCAATCAAGTACTCAAAGCAAACGGAACACTCTAATTGCTCTCTCATAGCTACCTCGATGTATCTAGGTCGATATTTATGTTCCACTGTCGGATTTTCCTTCTTCTCCTGATCAACATTCTGCTGACGAATCGTTACCTTGAAATGGATTTCAGCATAATCACCAAAGAAAGCCACTCTATCTCTGCCAATCTTCGTGCAATTGCCTGCGAAAGGAATGTCGTTGTTCGATGTCGACATGGGATGGTGAATCATATCGCATTCGCCGATGATACAATCAACACAACGAGACGTGTCGTCGTAATACTCGATTGGTTGATTTCTCACTAGTAAAGTACCCCCTTCAGTGGTAGGGCTACTCAACACCGCATCGAATACGAATGAATTATGAACTCGTTCCAAGGAAAACACGTGAATTGTCAGCCAAGAAAGTGCATGAACATTGGACGTCATGACCAGAAACCCTTGCCCAAGAAACGTAACAAAATCGATCTCGAACGAATTTTTGTTCACAATGGATTTTATATATCCAGTGCCGATATTATTCCTATGGCATTCAAACACGTGTCCTTTGAAGTCTTCCCTCCGAACGACCTCCATGCACAGTGTCGGGGACGGTATCGGACATCTTACGGTCCTCTTGCTGCAAAGTTCTTCGTGTCTCTCCGCTTGCCCCCATGCTATAATTTCGTCGCACTTTTCATAGATGCAAGTGAATGAACGGCGTCTCGCAATTTCCTCCAACTCCAAATTTCGAACTTCGATAGGTGTCTTCACATTCCTGCATCGCCCACATTTCACTTCTCTACCGGTCAGTGAGATGGAAATTAAAGGAGGCACTGAGAGGACTCCATGGCACAAGAAGCACCCCATGGAAAAAATTTGGTCGTACAAATCTGTCATCTTTCTGAAACAAATGATACAGAGCTTAGAGATATTAATCAGTTTTCTGTATTCTTCATGTCATCTCCTTGAGATATTGGACCTGACTCATTTTTCCATCATAGCCGTCAAATATTTCAGAAATATTGAAATCTACAACGTCTGGACAATTTCCCGAGTCGAGGTAGATCACAAAATATTTATTTATGTGAAGTTGATCTTTCTCATTCGAATTAAAAAGTTGCGACTGAGTTGATAAACTGTTACCTATTTCCACAACTACGTGACATGATGTACATATCGTTGAATAAATAATGGAATGGACTGTGAAATGAACCAAAACGAACATAGGGGTAGTATTTCATAAAGAAAAATGTATTCCTCTTCTCCAAATAACTAAAATATCTGCTGATTTTGATTTCAAAATTTTGACACATTAGGAGGGTATTGCGGTTTGATATCGCACACACTGTGAGTATATGATACGATATATATGATAAGAAGAAAAAATAAACGAATAACACTCACCTCTAATTGATATAAGTCACACACTGTTGGAGAGAATTCAAACCAAAAACTGTGTAAACAAGACTATCACACTCGAAGCTCCCTCAGGACTAATGGAGAACTGAATGTTGCAGAAGTTTATATAGGGAAGTTTATACCTGGATCTCGGGTTGCCTGAGCTACCCCCATGCCACCTAAAAGGAATTATCGGCATGGCTATGCCATCACAACATTTCATCGAGATATATACCTGTTGAAATGATAATGTGAGTACAGGGTTTCCCCATATATTTTCGCACCATACCCATAGTAGGCATTTGAAAAGTTACCAAAAAAGAAACGGCAGGATGAAATGAAGCACATTTACAAAGTGTCTCATGGCCGATGGTAACTCAGACGTGTACGGAATACGCGACATCGAATTGTTCTGAGAATTCCACACATGTGATTTTTAACCAATCAGAACGTGTATTTCCGTCAGATCACCATAGCAACGGATGAATTTTATCGGAATTTTTTTCCTGGTGGGTACCCAACAGCAAATTATACTGGGAATTTTTTTGACGTTTAGAATGACTGAAAATTTTTTTGACAATCTATTTTTTATTTGTTACTACACATAATAATTTTGATTAATTTCAACAAAAAGCTCGAATGTTTCCTAAATTCATGGACCATTATGATTGATGTTTATATTAAAAACGCAATTATTGTATACTATTGCAAGAACTTGATGAAGACGAAAATTGATATTGTTGGAAACACATTTGGGGTGGAATTTTCTTACCGAATACCACACGAGGTCAAATTAAATCCGGAAATTTTTTCACCTCTAGTGGTATTACTATTGAAAATGTTGCTTCTCATTGATCGCTCTTGATCTAACGACCCAAAATATTCTCAGTGATGTAGTGTTGCCGTTGAATCAAAGAAGTTGGGGCCGTAGCGTAGCGGTCTGTTGCATCCAACTCAGCGGACATCAGTTCGAAGCCCAGTCCAGCATCTGATGGTTTTTCTGTCAAAATAGGTTCAAGATTCCAATTCTGACGTCACTTCGACAGTCTCGATTCCACTGATGTAGTTTAGGAGTCTAACATTGATTTTCAACATTGAAGTAGCGATAAAAAACTTCAATTTCAAATTAGACACCTTGTATTTCATTGCATTTTTGGATTCGTAATAACTTTCTGAATCTTTTCGGCTGACTTCCCTATACCATGTCTGAAAACTTTCGATCGGTTAGAACTTTTTCAGATCTTGCGTTCCATATCAATTTGTTTATATCTTGTGGAGAAGATTCCTATCATCAACATTCCACAAAAACATTTTCAATTTGAACATATCTCCATCCATTTCCAACACGACATTAGAAATAAATTTTTCTTCTTTTTCATCATATCATCAACACGTAAACGTATGTGTGAATGAAAACGTACTTACGGCATGATTTTAAAAATATACGATGAATTCCAAAATAAGAATGTATTCAACTTTATTGCCCTCCAAGTTCCTTTTACTACAGTTATTTATTCTAAGATGTTTGTGATTTGGCGAAAAGCTTTTAATTCTGTCAAAATAAATATTTGAGAATGAAAAAAATTCTCGTCGGTGAGGTCAGGCAAGTCCCCTTTTAGAAAATTTATTTCATTATCATTTTTATCATAGATACATTTTTTTACAGAGGCGATCGCATTGAGTTTTCAAAAATACCCAGTATTCTCAAAACTATGGAGATTATCAAAAATAATCTAGCAGGATCATGATAGTTTCGAACGTTAATCCTAAAATGAACAATTAGTAGAAGTAGAAAATAATGGTCAAGTCACAGATGATGTTTTGTTTCGCTAAACCGTTAACGTCATTTTCCGCTATAATGGCATGATATACAGTGTGTCTGCTCAAGTTCGCACCATATGGAAACCTTTTTATTATTAATCATTGCGAAAGGAAGTCATTCTCCATGAAAAGTTCTGCAAGGCTTAAAACTGGAAATGCGAATATTAGATATCGAATGTTTTCAGTCGTATACGAGCTATCATCAAAAATACGAATTTTGCTCAGAGAAGTATTCGACAATATCGAAAATTGTTATTGAATGAAGTTGACTAGAATCAAAAACTACCTTCAAATATCTCATTATATCTATCTACGATGAAAATCAGGTTTCGAAATATTTCATGATTTCTCTAAGATCAATGGAAAACTTATTCCTCGTGAAAAGTTCTGCATGGTCTTGAACCAGAAATGAAACCATCAGATATCAGATTTTTTCAGTCCTATACGACGTCAAAAAATATGAATCTGGCTCAAGAGTGAATTACATCCTTTATTTATGACAATATCAGAAACTTTCATCTGTTATCTCTTTATTCGTTGAAAATTTGATAACCTTCACGCCTCTCAACCTCTATTATGATTCATTTTGATGATGCATTGAAATAAATGATACACCACAAGATGATTCATTATGAACTACATAAATAATATCATAGCAAATGAAACCAGATAATATCACACCATATAGAATAGGTATACACCGTGTCTGAGTTGAAATGTTCTGCCCCATCTAATTGATCAATCACTCAATCCAATTGTAATCTTGAAACCCGGTTTATTTGTTGATGTTAACTCCAAGTCATACAAAAGAATTTGGTTGGAAAAAGAGCATCCAGTAGGTATATTATTCAATTTTCCACCACACGGTTTATGAGATTTCGTCAATCGACGGAAATAATGATTATATTGTATGCATTGAAATATAATAGACGGGAAATCAGTGATTGGATCTCCGACTATTCAAGATGTCGTTCATTTCCAATAAACTGAATAAAACTTCTAAAAAAATTGATCCTAACTTTTGTCCTGCTAGGTTGACATAGAAAAGATTTTTTTGTCCAGAGAAGTGAAACTTTTGAGTAATATAATATGGCATTTTTAAATTTGGAAAAAAGCATGTATAGATCTGTAGTTCCGCTAAAATGATGAAGCTAGCAGGAGCCTCTGTTTTTTTATTATTATCATCAAATCACTAGTAATGAATTCGCGAATGTGAATAAATTAACAATGAATTATCTCACCTATTGGGAATTTGAAGTATAGAGTGAATTCTATTAGGTTGAAATGCAAATTAGATAAAAGAACTGGAATCAACATGAAGTAGCAAATATATCGAATCTCCGTATACTACGGGGTTTCAAGAGAATCATCAATTCCATAGGAAAGAATACAAAATAGAGGGAATACAAGGTAGCATTCTTGTACTTTCTTTATAGGAACACGCTGTGTTTTTGATTTCATTGGAAAGAGGGCACAGAGGGCTCACCGAACATATTATATACTTTATAAGCAGTGTGAGAATTTCACGAAAAATTGGAGAATTGTGCTCTTCCTATCACTTAAACACATACTCACAACAACATACAATTGATCACCTAATATATCTGATGGTCTATTCGTGTTGAGATATATTAGATTCAATAATATACATTTCATGAAAATAGTTCATGTAAGCGTGTGTCCTAAATTGCTCCGTTTCCGAGTCATGCATAACTCCAAATTCTTTTCACTGATTTTGATTGAACTTCGTGTGTGTTTTTTTTTTTAATACGGTGCTTCTTGTAATGAAATTAGATTTTGAACTTCCTTCTCAGTGGTGTCGCAGATGGTATAGCCTGAATAATTATTTACGATAATGAATATTGTACGCTGATGATTTTGCTCAGTTTGATATTATTTGAAATTGATGACTCAACAGTGGCGTAGAAATGGAGGTATACAAACATACCTAGTCTCATTAAAATCGGCGTGAAGACTCTTGAGTTATTGAAAAAAAAACTTATTTTATAGTAACACCTCGATATCTCGTTACACGGAAACGAAATAAGTTGTCAAGGCACACGTCAATATGAACTTTTTTTCATGGAATATGACAAGGAGTCACCCCCTGGAATTATTGACATCATTTTAGTTACAACCTGTATATCGTCTACTGTGTCGAGCTTAGAGAGAGAGAGGAATTGGAACGACTATAAGAAAGAGACGCAGCGATCGAAAATAAGCTGTGTTGTCGTTGTCAAAATGATTTCATGTGCCGTCCCATGCCATTACATCGAGAAATACGACATTTCATAGCTCGAATTCAGTATTGATGCCATTTGAATTTCAAAATATGTGTTGGATTCATGACTGTTACAGTTTTTTCTTGTACACGGGTACGCACTGATGATTTTTCATTTCTTATATTTGTTTGATAAGTTCGAAATCACTAAACAAGCAGCACCAGCAGCGAACGAATAACCGGAAAGAACTGAAACAAAACACACGCGGAGAAATGCAGGTTTAGTATACTTCGAAAATCCCCATTATCAAAATGACGTTTATAATACTTGTAACATTGCATACTATCAATAATTATTCTCTATATCACGATCCACGATTGACGTAGGTATTCCCAGACACCTGAAATAATATTCGTTATTTCGGAGTAATTTCCATTGAACTAGTAGAACAAATATTTTCAATATATCCTTCATCATCATGTTCATTTCTCAGTCACTTTTGTATAAAAGGTTTAAGATAGGAATTTATGAAATAATTCTGTTTACCTCCAGAACTGAATAAAGTAGGTATGTAGGCTCATCTAACTCTCTTAATAATATGCTAATACTCGATTCTAATCTAATCATAATCTAGAGGTATAGAAGATATCTTTGCAATATAATCGTACATGAATAATATCGGAGAGGTTGAATCGACAAGGATTTGTTGATTCCAAGTCTATTGTATTCCTAATCCTATCCTAGTCCTGTTCGCCTAATTTTGTTTTGGTATATCTAACAGGGCGTCGAAGTTAGCAGGAATGTTAGATAAAATTGGGCATATATGTTTCTAAACACTGAGTTTGTACTATATAATCTATATAGGTGCGAGCGGATAATTGAGTATATTTTGAAAATTCTTCCGTCGAGTCTAAGACTTCATACAATAATTTTCTAAATATTCGAGTTCCAGAAATAAAAATCCGGTTTTTGGTTGAAGCTGTTGTGGTGGATTTGGAAAGAAATTTATGAAAAGGAAAAAATTGTATTGACATTTGAATAGTAGGCTTCGTACGTCAATTCAAACTAATAATATTTATACAGGGTGTCCTTAAAAGGTCTTTACAAAAAGCTACCACATATTCTTCAGACCAAAACAATTCGATACAAGCAAACTTACCTCAGTAAAAAGTTGCTTAGTTTGGGCGCTAGACGGCTCTGAAGTTGAAATTTTCAAATCGATTTTGCTTCATTACTTTTGAACGGCTCATGAGATTTTTTTCAAATTTGGTACGTTGGCATAGACTCATCGGGCAATGAAACTCATATCATAATCATAATGAATATCATTCCATGGGCGTAGAACTTGATTTTTTCAGTAAATAAACATCTAAAACTCCTACGCCAATGGAAAAAAATTAGTTTCAATATGAAATCTAAATTATTCAACTCATTCACTACAAAAAAGGTACTCTTGACAAAAGTCGATTCCTCTCATGGTTTCGACAAAATTTTAATTTTAGTGATTTAGAGCATAATTAATAATAAAACGATTAACAGATATTTCATAAAAATTGTTCAAAATGTTCACCATTTTCACGTATACAAAGATTTATACGACGCAAAAAGTTGAGATGTACTTTTTGCATAGGTTATTTCTATTGAAAATAAGTAGCACTGGTTTTTTTTTCTGAAGACTATTATTATCTGCTCGAAAACAGTGATATTCACATTCTTGGTTTCCATAGTTTCATCTGTGTTGATTTGTCGAGTTTTATTGACGTTGATTGTTGATATCGGACTTTTCTGATTTATCATGGCCGTACAATACACCAATGAAGAATACACCGATATGTTATTGGTATTCTGTTTCACGAGAAGAGGAATAACTAATTTTCATAATGAACACGTTTATGCAATTGAAAATCCTCATTCCATTAAAATAAACCATTTTCAACACGAATTCAAAATCAACGTTTGGGCTGGAATGATAGGAAATTTTATAATTGGTCCTGTCATACTTCCACAAAGATTAACAGGAGACATGTATTTACAACATCTACGAAATACGTTGCCAAATTTGTTGGAAGATTTACCACTCCAACATCGGGTAGATATGTGGTTTATGCACGATGGAGCTCCACCACATTTTTCGGTGGATGTTAGGATTTTTTTAAACCAACAGTACCCAGACAGATGGATAGGTAGAGGTAATGATGCACCCGTGAATTGGCCACCACGTTCTCCAGACTTAACACCGATGGATTATTTTGTATGGGGTTATCTCAAGTCTACGGTTTACAAGACCCCTGTGAATACTGTAGAACAATTATGGCAACGTATCCAACAGGCGACTAATAATCTTACAGGCGATGAAGAAGTTATGCAAAGAGTACATTTCAACTTTTTGCGTCGTATAAATCTTTGTATACGTGAAAATTTTGAACAATTTTTATGAAATATCTGTTAATCGTTTTATTATTAATTATGCTCTAAATCACTAAAATTAAAATTTTGTCGAAACCATGAGAGGAATCGACTTTTGTCAAGAGTACCTTTTTTGTAGTGAATGAGTTGAATAATTTAGATTTCATATTGAAACTATTTTTTTTCCATTGGCGTAGGAGTTTTAGATGTTTATTTACTGAAAAAATCAAGTTCTACGCCCATGGAATGATATTCATTATGATTATGATATGAGTTTCATTGCCCGATGAGTCTATGCCAACGTACCAAATTTGAAAAAAATCTCATGAGCCGTTCAAAAGTTATGAAGCAAAATCGATTTGAAAATTTCAACTTCAGAGCCGTCTATCGCCCAAACTAAGCAACTTTTTACTGAGGTAAGTTTGCTTGTATCGAATTGTTTTGGTCTGAAGAATATGTGGTAGCTTTTTGTAAAGACCTTTTAAGGACACCCTGTATATAATATTAGATTTTTACTAATTAATCAATGACAATATTGCTTCCTTTTGCTTGCTTTTTTTCATTGTTGAAAATCCATAGCGGCGTTACCAAGGTAACCCGGCATTGGTGAGGTGGCAATGAACTCCGTTGGGAATCTGGTGTTTAGGAAATCCCATTGTAAATAATGGATTTCAAAACAGAATATTTTGACAATGAATATTTCGGACAAAAAAATCTCATACTATGGAAAACAGAACAAATTCAACCTAATGAATATTTAATAAAATGAATATTGAAACATGAAATAAACAGATAAAATGAAATATGCTATTTTTTACGTGCGAAAAAGTATAATTCATGAAATGAAAGTCTTGATAGATTATCATTATTGGAAGGTGAAGTGTCAATGACACCATTCAAAACAAAAAAAAAATACTCTTCGAAAATGCAGAAATCGAATATGCGCATTAGAAATACAAAAGTTGTAAAAATCGATGACTGATTCAGATTGCTTGTGCTTCGAGAACGTCATAGTTAAGAACGTTTAGTTTTTTTGGTTTTTGCTTGAAAAAATTGAAACAAAAATTCCGTTGTTTTGTAAATAATCCAAAAACTAACGAAGAAATCAAATTTTCTTTGAGAGAGTTGTTCAGCAAGTAACTGCGCGAATTTGCCTTAATTCAACCGACCTAGTATCTCTAATAATGACTTAGATCCTTAGTGCATTATCACCGTGTATCTCAAGATCGGGACAATTTTGTAGCTGTATAGACTTGAAAACGGAAGATATTTTTTCAAATTCCGTTTATTTGAATCAAGAACTAATGCATTCAGAATACTCAAAATTTGGTCCATAATATATATTGTTTCAACTTCATATAATTTTATTTACATTCTAACTACAATATAAACAGTAATATACATAAAAGATGTTTCACTTCCGAGGACATTAACGATATAAACCCACTTGAGAAATAAATACAAAATGATCCTAGAAATGACAAATCACTGATAAGAGACAGAAAATCTATATATATAAAATCTATAATCTATATATATATATATGTATATCATAGAGCAATTAATTTCATAGTTAATGCCTAACGAAATGATACACCCTGTATGTATTAGTAAATACTAACATATTTTGGATTAATTGATAAGAGAAAATATTTCAATCGATCAACTCGATCACATCTGCGAGTTCCTCTTCTTCCTGACGAACAAGTCGCGCAGTCGGTGCGACATGTTCTTGGAATCCGGCGAACTCAAGGGTCTTGACGACGAGGACGGCTGCCATTCCGGTTTCTGTAAGTCTATACGGGAGAAAAACTGCGATTAATTGGCCGCCAAACGAGGAAATTCGGAGGGCGAAAATGGACAGAAGAAAAGGAGCGATATGATTATTTATAATTATTATTTATTATTATTTATTTTATAATAGATAGATAAATAGATAGATAGATAGATAGATAGATAGATATATAGATAGATAGATAGATAGATAGATAGATAGATATTGTTTCAAAGAATCATAGACTTATTATCCTGAGGAGACGGAACTATTTACATTCAAAGAAGATCAGACATTGCCAATATCTGGTCCACTGTAGGATACTAGTGTGACCGATTGGAAAGTGTCGTTGCCATATTTCCAGTTTGAGAACGAGATTCGCAATAATTATTGACACGTTCATATCATTTTTTCATTGTATTGCAAGTAATACAGTCTCAATGGAACATTTTTCTGAACGGTATTTTATATATCATGAAAACCTGAAATGTACACGTTGGAATTACCGAATATTCATTTTGTGAACTATTAAATTATAGCATCATAGGATTTGTTACACACAAAGCGACATCGGTGCGTCCAGGCCACGCCTATTGTATGAATGATTTTTACTACGAAACTACGATCTGCCCATTTCTCGTTGCGGTGTTGTAGACGAGTGATCTTGTGTTTTGAAGTGTTGTTTTTAGTGACTTTGAATAAATATTGTGGCATTCAGAGTGAATTTTTGGACAATATGGTTCGTCACTGCCAAGTGTGCAAAAAACTTAACAATTCCAACCCTGATGTTTCTTTTCACAAGTAAGTTGGAGTACCTAACCTCCAAATTTGTTTGTTATTCCAGTGGCGTGAATATATGATGTATGGGTACTGTTTATTCATGTTTGTTAATGATTTAGGTTGTTCATGTTTTCATGGCATAGACTTTCTTGTTCATTGCATCAAAAATTCTGAGCAACTTAGTATACCTATTTCTGTATTACTTCAGGTTTCCCGCTGATAGTGAAAAAAGAAAAATTTGGGCATCTCTTCTTGGCTGGCAGGAGAATCGTCTGAGCAAATATCTTTATGTATATGCTGATCATTTCGATTCAAGTGATGTCATAACAAAGAAAAGTGGTACCAAATACTTATTGAGGCCAGATGAAAATCCAACACCTTTTTTCCAGTAATGAATCGAAATGTGTCATCATTATCCGAATGAATTTGTTGTATTATATGAATATTAAAAGTGTGAAAGCTGTGTTTCTTGTTTTTATCAAAACAGAAAAATTTATTGTGTACAAAGTATAAGGAAATTCAATTTTATACAACTGTCTGAATGCATATGATACTGCACTTATTTCAGTTGAACATAATATCAGGAATTACAGGTACTGACAAGAATCTGGTTATATATTTCCAATGATGTATCATTTTTCAGAATGTTGATTGACATATACAGAGAGAAATTACATGTTTTCATTGAGAGTACATTCGTAGCTTGTTCATATTCAAACGGAATTTGTTTGTCTTCCTAACTAACAAACACGACGCTTCGACTCCGTACAGAACAATATTCAATAATATAGTTATAGATAAAATATATTTCCAAGTTATGGAACCATTAGAACGGTACGCCACTGACTGAAATCAGGGAAACAAGACACATGAACATAACAGCGTTGCCAACAAGTTGGTGAAGACAAAGAGGTTCGATCGGTAGTCTTTCTCATACACATGCAGTTCATTTTCAATCATTGCTTCAAAACAAAAGCAGTTTTATGAATGAGATGTTCCGTCTCCTCAGGTTAATAAGTCTATGCAAAGAATACAATAATCTTGTAACAAGTATTCGTATCCTATGATAAAGATATACTTGAAAAAAAAAAGAATAATATCATTAGATCCGTTAATGATAAAAGAGGGGAGCTTCAAAATTTCAAATATGTTGGGAGAGGTTTTTTTTAACAGGTCAGCCAACTCATGTGGAGTGTTCGCGTTCAATCGCAGTTGCCCTCTAACCTCTTCGTAGATAGGACATTTAAATATTAAGCGGTCTGCAGTGTCAAATTCTAATGAGTTGCATATCGAGCATATTTCGTCTTTATCGATAATATAAGAGTCCAAAACAAGGTAATTGAGCGAATATTCTTCTAATCCGATGTACATACTCCATCGGATTACGAGGCTTAATATTATATGAGATGAAATAATCCATTGATTCGCGTGAATGCATTGTAGAATAGTGAGTGTGAACCGAAGAATATATAAGGTCATTATTCAATATTATTTGAACAGTGTCTACTGACTTCATGAATCTGGCAACGCCGCGTCGTCAAACTGTGAGCAGCCAGCCGTGAACTCCATGATGCATTCGGATCTTATAACTTGTTAGAGACGCATGTCTTGCCTTTTATTTTGTGAAATTAGTTTCAATAAATACTTAAAACTAGTAGCTAGTATTCTATTTACAATAAAAAGAATTACATGTATCAGAAAATACGCCTGGACTAGATAATCACACGGAGAAAAGCTATTATTTACCACATCACGCGGTGATAAGGGAAGCTAGTCTAACAACTAAAATTCGCGTTGTGTTTGACGCTTCGATGCAAACGGATAATGGATTATCACTGAATGATGTGCAGTATAGTGGGCCAACCGTTCAAAATGATTTAATATCAATAATTTTACGATTTAGAAAATATGAATGTGTAATTAGTGCCGATATTTCGAAAATGTATAGGCAAATACTAGTAACAGCATTGCAACGGCCATTACAAAGAATATTTTGGAGGAATGACCCTTCTGAAGAGATAAAATGCTTTGAACTCAAGACTGTTACATATGGCACAGCGTCTGCACCATATTTGGCAACAAGATGTCTTCGTCAACTCGCCAATGAGAATGAAGTATCTTGGCATGTTATTAGTAGAGTAATCAAAGACGATTTTTATTCAATTCAAGAAGGTGTTCATACTATATTAGATAGTGCGGGTTTTGAACTGCGTAAATGGCGCACTAACAATTCAACTATTCAAAGGGATCTTAAGGTAAATTCCGAGCTAGAATCAAGTATATTATACTTGGGAGATGGTCAAAGTAAAACTTTGGGTATTCTGTGGAACTCCGGAGACGATTATATACAATATGCTATCAATACTCCTTCAGGACCTGCAACGAAAAGGTCTATTTTATCCACAATAGCCCAAATCTATGATCCTTTGGGTTTATTGGGTCCTGTCGTGGTGGTCGCCAAGATGATCATGCAACAGCTATGGCAGGCGAAGTTATCTTGGGACGAAGGAGTTCCTCAGAGCATCCATAGTCGATGGGTTAAATTCAAAAACAATTTATATATTTTGAATCAAATCAAAATACCTAGATGGGTGATGAGTAGTGACGTGAGACGTGTTGAATTACACGCCTTCTCTGACGCTTCTGAAAAGGCGTACGGAGCTTGCGTGTATATTAGATGTGAACAGACAGATGGATCATATACAATTAGGTTACTATGTGCTAAATCGCGAGTAGCGCCAATTAAAAGGGTAAGTCTCCCACGATTAGAACTATGCGGAGCATATGAATTAGCACATTTAGTGTCCAAGGTACGTTCTGCAATGCAAATCAAATTCGATGCCTATTACTATTGGTCGGACTCTACTATCACTTTATATTGGATAAAGACAGATAGTAGTGGATACAAGACATTCGTGGCAAATCGCATCAGCGAGATTCAAAGTTTAACCAACGAAATGGATTGGCACCATGTGAAATCCGAAGATAATCCAGCAGATTTCTTGTCCAGAGGCATAGAATCTAAGCAGATGAAATCTTCGGAGTTGTGGTGGAGTGGACCTCTATGGCTATTAAAAAATGAGAAAGAGTGGAGTCATTCTATGATCGACAACATCACCGATGTACCTGAACAGCGGGTTGTTGTTTCACTGTCTACGATAGAACAGAAGAATACTATCAAGTTTTTCAATAATAATCTTTTTTCAAAATTTTCAAGACTTATAAAACTGCAGCGCATTGTAGCCTATTTGTTACGTTATAGAACAAACCTAAGAGGTACCATAGAGGAACGTCAAGCAGGAGTGTTGACAATTGATGAGTTGAATAAGGCTTTATATTTAATTGTGTCAGTGACTCAACAAGAAGTTTTTCCACAAGAATATTCTGATTTGAAAAATAAGGTTCCATTAGACAAAACTAGTAAATTGCTATGCTTGAATCCTTTTTTGGATGAGCAATTTAACATCATACGCGTTGGTGGTAGGATATCTAATGCAAACTATAAGTTTGATAAAACACATCCTATAATCCTACCATCAAACCATGTGATTACACGACTCATTTTGGAAAGAGAACACGAACGATTATTACATTGTGGACCACAACAACTTATTTATTCAATCAGGCAACAATTCTGGCCACTATGCGGAAAAAATACTTCTAGATTAATTGTCAGAAAATGTGTCAAATGCTTTCGGACCAAACCAAAATCGGCAGAGTATCAAATGGGCAATCTGCCTTACCCAAGAATATCCCAATGTTTTCCATTTCACAATACAGGTGTAGATTATGCAGGGCCCATTTTACTCAAAGATCGCAAAACTCGAGGTGCTAAACTTATTAAGGGTTATGTCTGCTTGTTTATTTGTATGAGTACTAAAGCCATGCATCTAGAAATTGTGACTGATCTTAGTACCGATAACTTTCTAGCAAGTCTGAAACGATTTATCTTTAGGAGGGGAAAACCTGAGGTCATTTATTCAGACAACGGTACAAATTTTGTAGGTGCAGATGCCAAACTGCGCGAAATGTCTGAATTTATGAAAAATAACGCCCAAGCTATTGTTGCCCAGGCATCTCATGAAAATATATCTTGGAAATTTATTCCTGCGAGGGCCCCACATTTTGGCGGGCTATGGGAAGCGGGAGTGAAGAGCGTAAAAAGACACCTTACAAGAATTATGGGTAATGCCCACTTAACCTATGAAGAGTTCAATACGATAATTGTTCAGATTGAAGGTATATTAAATTCCCGTCCACTTAATCCTTTATCCTCTGATCCATCTGATTACAATCCCCTGACACCATCTCACTTCCTAATTGGAAGAGCTATGACAGCCATACCAGAGCCTAGTGTTCTTCACCTGAAGGAGAACCGCTTGGACACATACCAGCGGCAGCACCAAATTTTGGAACATTTTTGGCGTCGTTGGCACGTGGAGTACATATCAGAATTACAAGTTCGATCTAAATGGAAAGCAGCAGTTTCTGATACTATCAAGGTCGGAAGCCTAGTGGTGATCAAGGAAGATAACCAGCCTCCATTAAAATGGACCCTAGGGAGGATCACTGAACTTCATCATGGCAAGGACGACGTCACCCGTGTCGTGTCGGTGAGAATTGGACAGCATGTGTTTAAACGTCCAGTAACGAAAATTTGTGTCCTTCCAATCAGTGATAATGACCTTGAAACTGATAAGTGCTAGATGAATATCAGACAATGTAACTAGGTATGCGAAACCGTGCAAGATATCCTCTACCTTTAATATTTGTGTTGAAATCAACCTGTAGATTTCAAGTCGGGCGATATGAACAGTGTCTACTGACTTCATGAATCTGGCAACGCCGCGTCGTCAAACTGTGAGCAGCCAGCCGTGAACTCCATGATGAATTCGAATCTTATAACTTGTTAGAGACGCATGCATGTCTTGCCTTTTATTTTGTGAAATTAGTTTCAATAAATACTTAAAACTAGTAGCTAGTATTCTATTCACAATAAAAAGAATTACATACAGTCCACTAAGTAATTCAACAGTCAAGTTGTTGAAGACGAAACATTATTATCGCGAAAAAATAATAATTTTTTTATACAGTGTGAAACAGAAACAACATCATCAACTTTCAAACATCATATTTTCCTACCATGTTTTCTTCGTCAATCGTCATAATCTATTTTTGAAGAATATAAAAAATTTCGAAGAAAACTATGCAACTTGCATTTCGACAATATTGAACAACTGTTAGAATGACCTTAAGCAGCTCACAAATTTCACATTTTCGAAATTCGAATCGAAGTTGTATCAGCGGTGATAGCTCTCTAGCGGTGGAATTAGAAGTTTGGGAATGATTTCCAGCAATTCCTCTTGTCTACTTCCATCACACAAATTTTTACTCCGCAACTCTAAATCATAGTTTTAGAGATACTGCTGGAGTCAACCTGTTATCGAACACCAAAAAACAAAAACGTATAATACACCGTCTCACCAATTGGTGCTTACTCCACATTTATCATATTTAACTGAGAAGAAGTAGGTTTAGCAGAAATCATCGATTATTCTAGATACAACATTCAAGCCGTCGAGTTGAAATAAATTGGCAACGCTGTTAGTTCGTGTACACAGTATAATTTCCAGCAGCTAGTGTTAACACTGATTCTGCGTAGGAGGATTATACAAGGATTCTTTCTAGGATGATATTTTTATCCTTTGACAACGTGGAACTACGTGTGAGCCAGTGACGGAATTTTGAGAGAGAAAAAAAGTATTGGAATTTTTGTTGAGAGTTTATAGGTTGTGAGCACTAGGCAGATAGTTCCATAACTTTTTGCCATTCAATTGATGAATGATGCTTGATAGAGCGATGTTCGACAAGTCTCGAGCCTAACAATTCGAGGGTGACCATCCTAAACTCGTGTTCAGTTTATCTACCTGGAATCACCTGTGGGAATCTCCCACATTTCTACGATATATACCGTGATCTCTCTGATCTCAAAAAGCAAGCAATTATTTGAAAATCCTTCTCGATCTCGGGAATATTCTAATATTCATTTATGGTGACTTAGTTCACATTTCATCGCACACTCGACACATTTTGCTGATATACTTGGTACAATAATTAAATGAGTATCGTCAGTTTTCTTTGGGCGGCTTGGAGTTTGAAAAGTCCGAGTGGTACCCAAAAACATTCCACGCAAGTATGTATACTCACATACGTTAGAATCAGAATTTCTAATGCCGAGGGGATACTTTTCCGAAATTGCCAAATGCTAATGTTATATTGTTATCCTTCAAAACTTCCTTATAAATTAATTCGTTCAATATACTGTTGAATAGTTGAAAACAGGATAGATGTATAGGAAGAACAGTATTTGAAACCCACACTCAAGGCAAACGAGGTAAGTGATTGAATGGGAAAAAGTGGTAGAAGCAAGAAAGAACATTAGAGAGTTGCAATTAAAAGCTAGGCACAAAAGAAAGTTAGTCGAAGAAGGTAGGTAAAACAGTAGAAATGTGAATTCCAATGTCGCGCATGCAAAACTAACCGTTTACATTTCCACTGTTCTCGGGAGAATGCATCCTGGGTGCAAGACTATTTGGGGGTTCTGTCATCGGCAATGGCGGTGGTGGACTCTCTCCTAAATTAGTGTATTAATCAAATTAACTTTCACAAAATGGAAGTTAATTTACGAGTGAACATCAACAGTCGATGAAAAACATTTCAGCAATAGTAGAATACAACTTACCGATAGTGTGTCGACTAGAATGAGAGGACGACATGCTTCCGTTGGCCGAATTGGGATCCCGCCTCAGTACTACGGAGTCCGCTACATCGGGGCTGGATGTCCTGCTCGATTGCGAGCTAACTTCGAAGTCGTTTGGATCCTACAAACATCTCATACTTAACCTCAAACTAGACTAGATTTCATGAAATAACATGAAAAAGAGTGACAATCTTGTATCGTACACTAATGTACGTTCAAACTCAAGATAACCGACATGATATTCGACAGCTGACGTTTGACAGATCAAATAGAAAGCTTGAAAAGAGACTTAGAAAAGCTATCCGCCATAGCCGCCATCATGAGTTGGGATGTTAATGTGTGCAATACTCTTTCGGGCCTTTTGAGGACCAAAATATATCCTGATAAGAGATCAAACCGATCTTTGCGATCTAACGATGACTCTAGGAACTCACCTTTGATACTTCGAAGTGCAAGAGTTGCTGTGCAGGCGGCAACCTCGCCCGGAAGTTGATCTTATTCACCCAGTCGTTCATTTCGACTTCGGAACTGCAGGAAAACAGGAATTCTGATCCGTCGGTAATTACCAACCTGCGTCAAAATCAAACAGTTAGACCTGTCGCCTTCTCGATATAATTTTCATTGCTGTACCATACAATTTACATAAAACATGGAAAGCAAAATTTAAAATGAGTATGTAGCCAAAGGATGGAATCGAATATCAATTTTATCATTGATGTTAGAACTTGGTTATATTTTTTTTTGTGAACAATTTTTCTCTCTCTTTCTCTCTCTCTCTCTCTCTCTTCAATGTTCATTCATGTGTTCACATGTATCCAATATTATTTCACTGAATTTTTCACAAAACTCTAGTTCTTCCCATATTCATAATTAACAAAATAAGTATTGAAATAGAAAAACCCATGAAGACATTTCAGAAAATCATCAACCATTATTCAATCGAAATGCGCTTCTTCACTATCTGCTTAATTATTCAAGAATTACTACTCAACTCTAGAAATAATAAAATACTGCCTACAATATAGTACTAGTTTAACCTAAATTTTGGGTTGGTCTTCAAAACGATCGAGCGATGATCTTCTTGAGAAATTAACAGCTGTGTGTCCCTAGATAGAGGGGAAATTATTAATTACCTAGTTGAAGTTACTCGGAGACTGTGGTTGAATACTCGAAATACAAAAAAAAAGATAAACCATAATAATATTTAGAACTTAGAAATTCTCAAATAAATGAATAAATGCATAAATAAAGGGATGAATAAATAAATATCACTGTGGTTTTCGAGTTTCTATTTATTTTGTATTTGAATAACCTAGTAATGTTATCGATCTTTTTGATTTAATTCTAGAATATGACTTTGTGCCTTGAGTTTAACGTTTTTATTAATTGGTTGTTTTGTAATTCAGAATATATGCACTTGCATATTCACCTATATTAGATTGTAATTACGAGCACTGTACTAATAGAGTTTGATATGTCAACCTTGTCCTTGCGGTTGTGAATTTATGATGTGTGCTGTAAATCCATAGCAGGCGTTGGTAAATAGAGTTCAACATTGAGTAGTTTTGAGTCGTCATAGAAAAAATATGCATGAATTCTCCCACCTGAAGGTGTGCTTCCGCTTCTGGTAGTCGGAGGCGATCGAACAGAGCGCGTTGTGGACGTTGAGAGGCGGAGAGCTAGCCTTGGAAGCGGCGAAGTCGTCTTTGGACTTGAAGAAGCAGAGCAGCTGGCCGCACAGGACGGTGTAAGAGGAGCGCCACGCTCGGTTCGGAGCCCGCTTCTGGCCCGCCACCAGCAGTGGCTTGCGCTCCAGGAAGGCCTCCGCCTCCACGGGTGGCAAATACACGTCTACAACGTTATACATAGGTGTTATTTAATGATACAACTAATCATGATACTATTGATGCTGTTACTATGTTATATTGCTATACAGCTACCAATGTATCATATGGATGTTCAGAATCCAAATATTCTTTCAAAATACTGGAAATACTGAAAATTTAACAGTCCAATTACCACTATTTGAAAAAAGTCCCACGCAGAGAACGGTTTCTGTCTTTCGCTCTAAGTTGTACAACGGTCTGCATCTCAAAGAAATTAGATCCTCTAAATTATTTGAAAAGAAATAAAGAAATTATCAAGCAATGATCCACACCTATCCAAAATATTCGACTCATTGATATGTTCCACAATATGCATGTTCCATTCTCCTCAATTATTCCCCCGTCAGTTATCATTTATATCTAATAATTCTAATAGTTAAAACAATTCCCTACTTCCCCTCTGCTGCTCAGTATTTCTTCCTTGCAGAATGAGTTTCTACAAGTGTGTACATACATCATATGAAAACTGAAACCTGACAAGCTGGAATGACACAATACAAGCCTAATTTATGCCTAGGAGTCAACCAGTATTCAGGTTGAGGTTTCAACTATAATCTAGATGATAAGTTTTTCGTACTTTTGTATAAATTGATGAAAAATAAAATGAAATTGAATTGAAAATAATTTATATTGATTAGAAAGAGGTCTTATTATGACGACCTCTTATCGAATATGCAATGAGTTCTTTTGGTGTAGGTCTTCAGTAAAAAAAAACTATAACAACTCACAGGGTCCAAACTCCACCATAAAAGATCTTCAATGTCCTGAGATAAAATATAATGGAATATGTTCCAGATGATTAATCCGTCATCAGCCAATGTGATTCAAATACATGGTGAAAAATGTGATGAAAATTGTATGAAGATTTGAACTGATGACATAATTAAAGAATCCAAGTGAAATAAATGCGGTGTACAATTGTCAAAGAAAAAAAACACAGTGAAGGATGATGCTTGATTTCGAGAGGTTATGTCACGAGTCCTCCGAGATTCATTGATTCAGTTTCTATTATATTTCACTTAGCATCCGTTGAATTTCAGATTTGCCAGAATGAAATTAATGAGCCCATCAGGCGAACCTCGGACAGCGCGAACATTGTGAACATTTCCACGTGAAAATTTTCCACGAAAACTGTTTTATTCTGCTTCGAATGAAACAGATTGACTCAAGAAAATAAAAACTCATCCGATGGAATTTGAAGAACGAGTTGTATTTGCAAAGATATTTCTTGCACTAAAAAAATACTACAAGTCAATAACATTCCCTGTAATCAAATTGAGGAAGACATCAGATTTCACGATTCTAATCAGAATAATGTAATGCATACCAAACGTATGCAACACATATGACTCTGCCTCCTTTTTTGTTTATTGAAATGCAACGCTTGTGTCATTACCATGGTTTTAATGCTGAATGACAACTGGAACTGTTACTTTTTGTTCATTTCTGTATATCATTCACAAGGCAGTTCAAGCAACAATGCAGATATGAAACTAGTTTTGAAACGAGGATGCTAAAACTTTAACAGACTTTTGAAAATCTTGTTCGATCTCAAGAACATTCTCATTAATAACACAGTGCATAGAGATAAATTTCATTGCTCTATCTTTATATGCTGAAATGCTTGATACACTGTTAAAAAGAGATTTCAATTCTCTTTGAACGGCTGTACGAAGTACGAAAAGGATGAGTTGCGCTCGAATGAATGCAACGTAGGTAAGCATGCATATTCGCATACGTTAGTATATCCTGGTTTTCTTATTGGAGGATTACAATTTCCAAGGCTAGAGGGATACTTTTCCGGAATAGTCGAATAGTAATATGAAATTCCGATTTTTTCGCATTAAAACTGCTTTAGATGTTGTTTCGTTGAATTTACTTCTACATATTTGAAAATATGATAGTTTTATAAGCAGTGTCATTGGAAATCCGCGAAATTGGAATTATATGTAATTGAAATGCTTGATTGGAAGTGACGTCAGTTAGAAGAAGGTGAGAACTAACTGTTTATATTTCCACTATCCTCTAGAGAAAACATCCTTCATGTATAACAATTTTGGGGGTTCTGTCATTATTCTATCAGATAAATTCATATTTGAAGCAAAAACATTCGAACAAATCAACCGAATCAGATAAACTCACTCGCCCTACAGAACCCGTGATTGTATCTACCAGTTTATTTTGATATTCCACACAAACTGAACTCGCCCCCAATTACGACGTTTCAATGTTAATCAAAGGAGGTAGTTCTAAACACTAAAAATATGTAGTGTTATGTCGCTGATACAAAAGTAACAATTCATATTTCCAACGTTGTCTTGATGATAATGTATCCAGCGTGCATGCATGAAAATTATTCAAACTAACCGACCAGATAAACCCACTCGTCCTATACGCATTCATGATTTTATAGATCGTTTTTTTTTTACATTTCAGCACAAACTGAACTCGCTTTCATCCATGGCGTTTCAATCGAAGGGCTGAACACTAGAAATATGAAGTGAAATGTTGCTCATGCAAACTAACCGTGCAAGACTATTCAGGGGTTTGTATCATTTCATCAGGTGAATTTTCATTTTCGTCACCAACATCATCATCAAGCAAAATCAACAAATCGACCAACAAGAACTCGTGATTTTATCCGTCGATTTGTTTCTATTGCACAAACTCGCTCCCAACTACGACGTTTCATACCTGCGTTCTTAGACCTGATAGACCCTCGTCGGCGCGTGTTGAAGGACGGCGTGCGCTTGGGCGGCTTGGCAGGCGCGCCCACCTTCATGCTCTCCGCCCTCTTGACCGAGGCGGCGGCGTCCGAGCCGCGTCGTCTGTCGCGCTCGAACATTTGCGCCACAGAGTTCGTCTTACGCACCGTTGACACGTGCGGCCGCTGCCCCTCCTCGTCCTCCGCCTTTTCCTTAGGCTCTCCCGAGGCGCCGCTGTCGCCTGCCTTCTCCTCGTGGATGTTGTTGAATCTGCGAAAGAGAATTGGATAACATTGTAAAAATATCATTTTGGCACAGTCGGTGATGTAGATGATTTTCTTTCAATTTCCCCAAATAGGTTGAAAGTGGTATGAAACTCTGCAGAAGTGTTCCTCATCGAATTATCCATCATTTTGAAGCTGAAATATTTCTCCAGGCAGAAATTGCTTCAGTGAAATGAATCAATTCTCAGTTAAAGAAGAAACTGAGAAAAAATTGTGATAATGATGGAAAAGATGTACAAACAATGAGAAGTGGGTTTTCTATAAGTGTTCGTTTTGAACTAGTGGCGGGGAAGCCTAAATTTTTCCTATAATCTGGGAATAAGGACACTTGTGAATATGGAAAGATAAAAGTATCCGAACTTCAATATATGCAGCTAAAAACAAGGATAAAACTATTTTTTGTTGTGCAGTTTGGGAATGATTTTCATTGAGTACCGGCCCTCCAGCGACCAATGAAGTTCACAGATAGCAAATAAAACCAGTGTTTTATTTGATATTTTGACGGAAGCGAAAGGAAAACCTAGTTAGTTTGGAAGTTATAAACATGAAAGACTCTAGAAGGCAAATGATTCCACAACTTTCCTGTTCTATCGATGAATGATGCTTGGTCGAGCGTAGTTCGACAGGTCTCGCTCGTGGTGGCATAATTTAGGTTGAGCTGAAAAGCAGGTGTTGTATATTCTTCAATTGAGTGAGCTGATGCGTGATATGACTGATTTGCATGTTCGACTTTATTCAGTTGATTGACTTCATTTAGTTCTCCGACACTGACAGTTGTCGATATTTTGACTTCAAGCGATCAGAATATACGTTTTTTGAATCTGTAAAACCAAGTTTGATCTCGATCTTCATTGCATAGGTGCATAAATAAGTTGAAGAAAAGGGATGAGAGAATCAATATCATTGTCAGGTAATATCTTCACACAACAATAGAAATGCATGGTATATCAGCCGGCGTTATAGCTCATAACGTCCTAGGACATTATATATGTGTTCATAGTAACCATATCTTAGGTAACACAATCAAACAATGTGCAATATATACAGGGGGTCCTGAAGAGATACCGACAA
This sequence comes from Gastrophysa polygoni, assembly GCA_963576655.1. Classification (NCBI taxonomy): domain Eukaryota; kingdom Metazoa; phylum Arthropoda; class Insecta; order Coleoptera; family Chrysomelidae; genus Gastrophysa; species Gastrophysa polygoni. The sequence continues at coordinate 9,908,585 of OY755089.1, read as the reverse complement.
ACTTCAAGGATATATCAAACAATTTTGTTTGAAATAGCAAATGATTTCTCATTTGAAGATAGTAAAAAATAATTTATTTCTTGATGAAGCAAAATTATTGGGTGAACATTGATTCAACTATTGCACTGTTTGGGACTCTTTTCTTCATTTTATTTTTCTATTCCAACTTTCAAGAACACCAGGGGTTGTGGATATGATAAAGATTATCAGTATACAAAGTGAAAACAATATGCAAAGTGATGCAAATCAAAATCAAACAAAATATTTCTCAACATGCAAAGTATGAAAAGTACTAAACAGTTTTTTTGCTCTACAGCCCGAACAACTCATTTGCGGGCATATGTTTATATGAACAAAAATGCTTGTTTTGATGTCCCCTATGAAGTTTGCCGATATCTTTTCATGATACCCTGAATATTGTGATGACAGTATCGTCAAGGCCACTCACCTGGGCTCTCTCTCTCGCGACTCCTGCCGGCGCAGCTCCGTTATCCTCGCCATCTCGACGCGCTTCCGTTGCTCGAGCCGCTCCTGCTCGACGCGCTCACGCTCGGCCTTCTGCGCCAGCGCCTCCTGCCGCTTCTGATGCTCGAACGCCGTCTCGACCATCGTGAGGCGGTTCAACGCGTTGAACTTGTCCTCCTGAGCCTTGATCGCCTCCTCAAAGTCTCGGTGCTTACGCAGCAGCTCCTCCACGTGCGGGATGCTCTCGCCCACCTGGATGCGAAGGTCATGGCTCATTATAATGGAATACTGTCTATCAGTAGTTTTTCTGAATTATGTAAACAATTTCGAACCCATAATCATATTCACTACAGAAATCGATTCTGATAATCAGCTACGCCGAAAAAAAATATGATCTCATACATTCCCAGAATATCTGAAAATATTGAAAGTGTTGTTGACAAGTTCAGAATGAAAAACCGTGTGCAAGACTGAAAATACAGTGAGATCGATTCTACCTCATACAAAACCAAGAAATAAAGAACCATCATCAAGAAACTGTATTTACAGTATAAATACTATACAGGTGGAACAAGCAGACCTATATCAGTGAGGATGAAAGAACATAAGGGCAATATGAAGAAAAGATAGATCCTGTCGAGTACTACAATATGAGGAAAAAAATATTTCGAATCGTACTTTCTACTCCGATATACGAAGTAGTTACACTTCATACTGTATGTATAGAATAGTAATGGAAAAATGTACACTACGGAGATGTAGCCGTTTTAAATTGCCATTGGTTCAATAACTTTCAGTACATCAAATGAAATCGAATGGAATCAAATGAAATGAGTCAGAAAAAACAATTCCATCAGATATGCAGATGTAACGAAATTTTTAGATTGATAGATTTCATCAGTATTATACACACCACTTAGTTATGCTTACTTGAAGTACCTATTCAGAATTTCGTATGCATGAAAATGTTAATAAAAATAAAGCAAAACAAAACCATACGGTTTTCAAAATAGTAAGTAGATATTCAATTTTTTGTTTGTTTATCAATATAAAGTTAAATATGTTGTATTCTATGTATTTCAACATCCAATCACGCCTATTGAATATTACAAATAATGTGATGATTACAGCAAATGTTTGTCGCAGTGGTCGTGGTGCTAGTTCGACAAGGAAGTGGAAGTATAAGATGAAAGGGATATAACACAGTCAGTACTGTGATAATATCTAAAGGAAGAAAAGATTGCTGCAAGGCCAAATGGATTGATTAATAAAACAAATCTAGAGCAGGCGGTATGATGTAAAGGTGAAAAGAAGAAATATATACGTTTTCCTACCTTTCCATCTCTGAGGTTGCCTTCTCTAGCAGCCAGCCAATTCTCCAATATATCGGCATCCCGTTTGAACTGGAGCACGTCCAAGTTTTGCTGGTAGATGATGCCCCTCTTGTTCCAAGTGTTGTCAAGCAACTCGACCTGCAATAAAATGTATTTTATTGGATGCAATGGAAAACTGAACCAACTGAAACCATGTAATGGCATTATTCTTTCTGACAATAACTCACATGCTATATTTTCGAACTCAAATTACGGTACTATCCAGAATCCCGATTGAACTAGTGATATAATTATCCAAACTATTGGGCGCATCCCACTTTTCTGAGAAACCAATGAGGATGAATTTCATCAAAGCTGGCAAACTACCAGAACAAAAAAATCGAACGAGTCCGAAATTGATACCAAAATATTCTATGACTGGTATTTTACAAAAAAAAAAGAAAACTTCTTTTCATTTTGCTATTACGGATTAGTAGGATTGATTCAACAGAGTAATGTAGCTTATTCAATCCCAAAATCACAATCAGAAAATTCACAATGATTCAAACTTGTTCGTAAACACAGTAGCACTGCGAAGTCACGGATATTGTTGGAGATGTGATATATTAGCTTTCAGCAAAATTATTTTGCTGAAAGCTAATATATCAATAATATGTCAACATACGTTGAAGCTGTAACACTATGGATTGAAGAAAAATTGGGATTGTCAATATGAATCAGTAATCATTTCTTTGAGAGTACTATGAACACTATTCAATTTTTGACGCCGTTCAACATTTTGTCGGAACAGATATAAATATATTTGTAATATTTACGAATATATTAGCGCATCGAGTCACGAAACATCGGTCAATAATATTAAATATCAAGAATTTCAAGGTTAGGTCTTCTTCTTTGTCTTTATTTCAATTGCATCTTGCCTTGCACTTGTGCTCATATTGTTGCTTTTGTCATAAAATATTGATGTGAGAAGATTTATATAATAGATACGTATGTCATGAAAAATAAAGAATCTTATTATGAATTGGTATGTGTTACTCTCGTAGTTAATATTTTTTTGAAAGTGGTGGCCGACTGGCCATGAGGTTGCCGACACTGAATTTGTTCGATCTCTGATAAAATTAAAATTGAAAATTTCAATAACTATTCAAAAAACGTAAGAAGTACTTAGAGAAAAATAGTTTGTACCATGAAGCTAGTTTGGGTAAGTACTAACGAATGATAAAATAGTTTTTTGCTAAACATGCTCATTTGATTCAAAATAGTTTTTCCAATACCATAGGAATTCATCTTCTCGAGACAATTTCAATCAAAAAAATATTTACTTTCGAAACAGGTGATTCTAAGATGCTGTAGAAAAAAAAAGATGTATTCAGCTCACCTTTTGCTGCAGTACCCTGATTTTGTCCTCTATCTCCTGGGCGAGATAGTGGCCTGCGAGGATAAATTCGCGGCCGGTGTCGTAGAATCGGTCGAAAATGGACAGCCGACCCTCGATCTCGCCCTTGCACTCCTTGTGACGCTCGATGAGCAGCTCTGCCTCAGTGCAATCTTGCGGCAGATCTGGCGCCGTTATCTTCGCTAGCATCTCGCTGATCCAAGCCCTGAAACCGAAAAATGTTTTTGTAGGATATGGTACGGTTTCATGGAGAATATGGTGAGTTTTAGTGATGAATAGTTGAAGCTTCCTTGGCAGATGCTTCCTTTTGCGTTATCAAAAGATTCAAAAGTTTTCCAAATGCACCCGGAATCTATGAATGAATGCATCAAAGGTTGTCAATGGGAATATTTTTGTGAGGTCTTCAAATTACCGAAGCATATTCCAGCCTCGATGACATAGGATTTTGAGTATCGCAATGTATGAAATGATGATGAGAAATGCATTCATAAGATCTGACGGCATATATCTGATTATATGTTCGATGTGAGGTACAAAATACAAATATTACTCCCAGATCTCTGAAGACAGTTTCTTCAATGAAATGCCATGATCCAGTCTCATCTACCCTCATTCTAATAGTCACATTACATCATGATGTTTTATCTCTACATTTGGGCAAATCACAGAGCTTCAAGCTCTGTTATCAAGCGACATCAGAAACTATGTTTCCAACAACGAATCAACTAATTGTGTACAAAACAGAATCTGTTCAGATTACAGATCAGAATTTTGGCAGTAAACTCACAATAAATCGTGGTACTCGTCGAAATAGGACTGCAATTGCTCGGCCTGTTGCAAAAAGTCCCTCTGCCTCTCGGCCTTCGTCTGCAGCCCCTCCAGAGCGCTGAGGGTGTCCTCTCGCTTGTCGTCGATATGCTCTTTGGTGTCGGGGAAATCGGCGATTAGCCGGTCACCCTCTTGCTCGACAAACTCCACCTTGTCCTTGACTGCCTTCATATCCGTCTCGAGCGCCTGCTGCTTGCGCATGAGTTGCTCGATCACCTGTCGAAAGAACAACCATTTAGAAATACATTTACTAGAAAACTGACGACCGCGAGATTTCAAACTTTGATAACAGGTTCTTATTGGCTTGCGAAAGTAGATTTATGAGCAGCAAAGCTCTTAATCAAAGTGATGAAATTCAATTTCCTCTTCATGGAAACTCACTTATAGAATAGAATAGACATTTAATTCAGGGAAAAAAACGGAGTTTGTAGGAGAGTGTACACTAGTATGAGACTGATTTTTCACACCTATGGGTGACATAAGCGTAATACAGCAATCGACAATTAGGATTGGAATTGGGTAATATTGCTCCTAAAATCACCCAATTCGCCATGAGGAACGAACCCATCCATCACATTGATGAACAATAAATTGCTTTTTGTGACTGCATTATGATTTGTTCAGATGATAAACCTGAAAAGTAAAAGAGATTAGCGACTTCTTGATGTCTTTCAAGATATTCTCCACCGTCGAGAATGATGAGTAATTTCACTATTCTGGAGAATATCTTGAAATATACTGAGGAGTCGCTATTCTATTTTACTTTTCAGGTCTACTGAAGATGGCAAATAGTTGCCGAAATACGTATTTATGCTTTTCTGAATGTTATTGTGGTTTTTTGGTTTTTATTTATTTCATATTTGAACAGTAGTGATAAACACAAATATATAACCAGAAGAAAAACATTCTATATCTATTTGTTATAATGAAATGATACTTTTTAACAAATTGCCTGCCAAACTGAAAAAAAAATAGGCACAGAAAAATTCAAATACGAACTGAAAAAAAAACTCTTTTTCTTCCACATCATCTCACATTTTGAACACACCATGCATCACGTTATGCACGTCATGCATTAACAGTCCCAAGAAGAAAGATTATTATTATAATACTACACGTATCAGTTTCGATGATTCATTCATAGATTCACGATAATAAGTTACAACTATTCATTTTGTTTAAACTTCAATTCATCACATTATAATTTTTCCTGTCATAATCATATATTTATTATTATTATTTTATGATGGGTAATTCAATAGGGGTACATTGGGCTATAAATGAATATGAGAAACCTTGTTAAAATGAACAACCGGATCTTTGAAATGCTAAAAACAGATTGGGATGTTTATGAAAGCGTCGGCTCTCACCTCGGAGTCCTGTATGTATGCGCCGTAGGTGATATCTGCCTCCTTCTCCTGGATCCAGAGGATGACCTCTTCGGCCGTCTGGTCGAAGACATGCACCTGTTTGGCCCCGGCGAGCGCCTCTTTGCGCGCATTCGCCAGCTCCAGCAAATCCTCCCAAGCGGTCTGCAGCTCGGTAACCTTCTGCTGCACCTCGCCACTGTAGCTCCCCTTCGCGTCGATGATGACATTGCCTGTCAGCGCGGAAAATGAAAAATTTCATGCTCGTTTCAGTCTCGAAGAATCGAGAAATTATAATTAAATTATTCATCATGATACTTCATTTCTACTACGTCCATAGTCAATATATCAGAATAAAAGGAATAGAAATAGAAGACAAATAATAGAAATCAGTGATTTGAAGACAGCTCAAAATCAGTTGAAATATTCTATAATGGTATGATGGTATATAACAAGATAGTTCAAAATTAGGAGAAGTATTTAATCAGCGAATAAAATTATTGTTCCAATAAATTTCTTTTCCACCTTCTATGAACACAAACAGCTGTTCTGTACCCTTTAGAATCTTAAGATATTCCGGTAATTTAATTATTGTTCTTGGACCGATATACTCTGGTGCGAACGAAGTTACTGATTTTTGCAAACGGCAAATGAGAAAGTGCTGTTTGATACATATACAGTTCAAATATGTAAATGGATGTTAATGTTAAAGTTTTATATTCTCTAGATACGATTCCTGCAATGCATCGTAGTAGTAGTGGTAGTAGTAGTAGTAGTAGAACTTTCTACAATAAATACATTTTGTCTTGGGTTGAACCAACCCGTGAACATTTATAGTCGTGAAAATACACCAGGTCTAAAATCTATATCTCTTCATTCATTGTAAACTGGATGAGAGAAACAATTCCCAGAAAAGTGAACGTCGGAACTTGATCCATGCACTCCGATCATTCAATTGTCTTTGTGAGTAATGTCAAACAATTCAAAGTGACCAGTGCGTCGAACGTTCGGTGATTCATCCTGAAGGCTAAAGCACCGAACGTTCTGAGATTTAACATGTGGGCTGCTATTGCATATTGCAGTAGTGGCACCGAACGTTTGTTTCAGTTATGATGTAACAAAAAAAGGAATAATACAAAAGGCAGCTCAATTATTAGTTTACTACCTTAAACTCAAATTTTATCTATAGTGAGCAAGTCCGGAATGGGTATTATAATACTGCAACATACAGTATAATAGATTTTGCAGATAGCTACTCATGACGACAATGCCCGTAAAGTGGCACTTTATTTTGCATCTGTGTTCAAAAATAAGTATATATATAAATGAAATCATTGAAATCATTCTTGGTTGACAATTGTTTCTGTAATTTTATAACATAAGATTTTATCTCAATCACTACTTCAATGAGTTTATTTCAATGTTCTTTGTGTACAGAATCTTACATGTTTTTGAATTGTATCCTACTGAACTGTTAATTTTATACTACTGTTTGACTCGTCTTATATCATGTATATTATTTGAAGAGATCAATAAGTCTATATATCTAAGTTCGTTGAAATGTTTGAATTTCTAAGTATATACTATCATCATCATCATCTGAGTATCATCATTTTTGTGAATAATCCTTAAAAATAAATGAGATATTAAATGAAAAATATCAATGAATTCAATTTATTCCTCCGATACTACTGTTCAATTTTAATTATTTGTTCTTTCAGTTATGCTGAGGAAACAAACCGATACAGGTCGGCGTTCGTTCTCGCAGACTTCCATACACTTTCAAAAGTTTCGTATTGTCACCCAACTGCAAATTCGGAAATAAACAAGAAGGTTCTATCTAATTTTATTATTTTCTAATAGAGCTCAACCACTCATTGGAACCGAATAGGTTGTCGCCAAGTTAATTATAGTTATCGATTATAGGTATTTAGCACATAATGGCATATTCACCCCGCGCACACAAACATGCTATAAAGCCGTGTTCAGTCCGGTGAATAACCGAACATTCGATGCACTAGTCACTTCGTAAACAGTTAGATCGATGATTGTTTGTCATCTGTTGAAACTTGACCTTTCCATAATGATGAACGATTCAACGAGCAATGTTAAACTTGAGTGTCCTCACTTATTTTGAAAAACACGATAATTTTTGTTAGTTCATATCAGAGAGAAGTATCGAATCTAAAATTCCCAAACAAACTCAGATGTAGTATATGCAGAAATGGTTTCAAAAGAGGCCAAAGAAACAAAAACCAAGGTAAATCCCACCGTTTTACAGGCTTTACGAAAAATTCATGTTCATCAAAATGATTGTTGAGATTCGTTACCGTTCTCGATGCATTGCTGTACCCGCGGCTCGCTGTTGAGCAGACTGGCATGGAAGGTGTCGAAGGCCTGAATGAGCAGCTCGATGTGCTCCAAGTCGTTGCCGTACTCCTCCGAATCGGCTTTGTTGGTCTGCTCGCGCATCCACTCCTGCACCTCGTTACACTCGTGCAGGAAGCCAAAGTGCTGCAGGGCCTCGGAGAGGCGGACCTCGCGCTCCGTCACCAGCTTGCGCAACTCCGCAAACTCCAGCGATAACTTATCCTGCGCGCATCAACAGATTTATTCATTCATTGGAAACATCATGAATAATCGAACAGAGATTACTGATATGGGAACATTCGTGATTATACAAATGATTGATAAAGAATTATATCACAAATTTAGTAAATTTTACAGAAATCGAACATAAAAATTGTTGAGACGGATACAAGATTCGAATTGTTACATCATTTTGGTTTCTCCCGATCTAAATGTGAAAGTGGTTCATGACCGTTGTCGAGATTGTGTTGCTCTCATAGTGCCAACGTCTTGGCAAAATAAATCTAATATGTCAACAACCAACGTTTTTCTCCGAAAAATTACAAAAAAAATACAGTCCACTAGAATCAAACGAAAATGTAATGAGAAAACCATTAAGCAAAACAAAATATTAAAAGATATGAAACTTGAATGAATATGGTGAATTGTCATGACTGATTATTCCATTGTATGAGAATATGTTTCTTCACTTAAATTTTGAATCGCATAATATCATTATAAATTTTCAAACTATCCATAATTCAAAGTCAAAGACTGCATCAACGTAGAACTGCATATTAGAACCGAAAAGGTAAGTTCATGACACTGACATGTATTCAGAATTGGATATGATATTGATATATATATAAAGGGTGTCCTTTTTTTACGGGCTAAGGTGTTGGTTGAAATAAGGCAAAGTTGGGCATTTTCATGTTGAACAATTATCTAGTTGATATAAATTTGATTTTTAGTTCTTGAGTTATTGTGAAGAAACGATAAGTTGTAATTTCCGTTTTCATTTTTTCAAGCGAAAACCAAAAGACCTAGACGATTTCAACTATTGACAAGATTATGTGTATTGAATTATACGAATATAAAATTTACTCAGCATGAGTCAGTGGAACTATTGCCAAATATAAAAATGAGTAAAAAAAGATATTCAAATGTATATAATTATGAATCCAAATCTGTCATCGTATTTCCCAAAGCGTTCTTTATCACAGAGTAACAACACTTAAGTTTTTCTCATGGGCACCTTATTGGATTTTTGCATTTTTGAAAATCATTTCTCTTCCTGATTACATATGACACGGTAATCAAAATTTGGGAGAAAAACTTTTTTGTGAAAAGTGCTTTGGAAAGGACCAACATATTTCGGACGAAATTTGCACATTGCCCAATCACGGTCGCATATCACGTTTTTCTTCACTTGAAAACGGCTATCTTTGTAGATGAACTTGAAAACGGCAATCATATAGATAAACTTGAAAACGGCAATCTTGTACTTGAAAGAATTTCAAAGTTCTGATCTCATATTTAAAAAGAGATAGCGTGGTAAATGACATCGAAGATGTGCTAAAAGTTCCTTTCAATGCAATGTGTATGAGTATCATGAATGTTAATATGTATGAAATCTTGAGCACCAAAATGTCATTTCCTGAAAATGTGTTACAAACGATGTTCTGGAACCGAAGGGACAATATTATTTGTTCTCGTTTTAGTATCACGATCAACGTGTATTTTACCTGCGCGGCCGCGATATTTTCTGCATCGAAGTGTCCTCTCGCCACCAAGCTGTCGGCTTTCCCAATGAGCCTCTGTATGGTGGGCTGGAAGGTCTTCACCTCCATCGAGAGCGCCTCGAGTTTGCGCTGCAGCGACTGCGCCGTGTCCTCGTCTTTGCCTACGTCCTTCGTGGCTAGCGCGGGCCGCTTCTCGTTGATCCAAGCCTCTGCCTCGGACACCTCTTGGTAGAACTGGAACCGATTTTACGATAGTTTATTGATTCACGGGGGTAGGAATGGCTATTGACTGTCCAAACCGAGTGACGGTAGCTGGAAGCTGAAGCGTGTTTTCACACGTGTTACATTGAAAAAATACACTTCCTACGACCGACCAGAAATTATATCTCGAGAATCTTCTCTCCAGAAACTATCGTTTTACTCGTTCAAAACGGAGTGTATCCACCAGGTAACGGATTCTTTTGATCCCAACTCTCCCTTTTTTTCGATAACTTCAATTGAAATATTATAACAAACAGAGAATTTGATCAAAATATCCTACTAAAAAAAGTAGTAAGCCGTGACTATTTTTTGCCAAATCTTTTGAAACCTCATGTCAAACTATGACAAAGCGTTTGTCATTGTTGACACTTTGATCGTGGATTTCAAGTGAATTCACGTCTCATCGTTTTTTCAACAACTGATAAGTCTAACACAACCTTGCAAATAACTCCGCCAAATCTTCATAGTGGAAATTGATCCTATACTGGGTGAATGACCTAAGAATGCAAAGAAAAAAATTTGTATTAGCATGGCACCAGATAAAGTGCCTGAAAAATTTTAAAGCGATCCAGAAAAAAATTATGGAGTTTTTGCAAAGTGGAATAGTGAAGCTCCTTCCTATCTGGAGCTGTAATTTTCCTTTCCGAAACATGAGCAACAAACTTAGTATCAAAATATAAAAGGCAATCTGACCAATAACAAGAAAAAGTTCACCCTCGAGATGTAACGAAGTCAATTATTTTCTCCAACATCCTACTATTATCCCCATTCATTATTACGAATTATTTTCGAATATACACACTCTCCGATCACAAAACTTTGAGAAAAAACTGGCAACAGTTTCGCGATTATCGATGTCGCATTGTGAACATCCTGCTGCCAAGTTCGGGACGAGACGATCACCTGTAGTCCCATTTGAAAACTTCTGGCCGATAGTTTTTGAATTTCAAAATATTAATTTCGTCATTAGTTTTCATTATAAGTGTCTCTATGAAAATTTCTACGAGTTGATAATGATCGAAATTGAATGTTTTCGTGAATACGTTGAAAAAATTCGCCCAACAAATAACCTTACTTACCATGATTAGAAACAGTTATGTTTGTGATATCGTAGCGGATAGCAGAGATAGAAGTGAATTAAAGTTTACGAAGGTTTTTTTCGTAAATAAGTTAGAAAAGCTCGCTAATCGATTTCAACAAACACGACAATTTTGATTGGATATGGATTTCCACTTGTGGACTAACATGCAGTTTGGTGTTCACAAATCTATGATATCGTGACTCAGAGTGAGAAAGTGACAACTTTTGGAATCAATTTACATATAAATTAGCCGTACACACCTATATACGTATACGTACATCACATATCGGCAGTGGCTGAATTTCTCGCAATTCCCATCATGGGTGAACATTGCCTGATTAGTTTAAGGTGTTTTTATTGCCTTTTCATAAATATTTATTTTTTAATTCAACTTGGTCCCACTCCATTTAGTGGGGTATGAACCACTAAATGAATATTTGATTTCTTGGGTGAATCACTCTGTATATTATACTGAAAGAGTCCAAGGAATGATAAAACTTTCGGGTTAATATCATCGGCGAAACGCGAGTTTCCCTTCTGTTGGGAAGTTCAGTTCAGTATATGTTTGATGATTTTGAAGACCTATGGTTTCTAGGGATACGGGAAACGTTTTGAACCACTGTGAGCCTATAGTATTATCAGCCAGCAGTTCACAGTATTGAACACGCAATTTATGAGCCCAAACACTTTATCTTACCGTCTGCGCCTCCAGAGAATCCTGCAGCCTGAGCCGCCTGATGCTGGCAGAGTCCCTGACACTGGCCAGCTTGGCGCGCAGCTCGTCCGCCTTGGCGGCGATGACCGCCCCGGCGGGATGGCCTGCCCGCTCCAGCTGGTCCGCCCTCGACACCAGTGACACTACGATAGGCTCGCGCGATGCCAGCTCCGCCTCGAGGGCTTGGTGCTGAAAACACGAACAGACGAGAGATTAGTAACGATATTGTCGGTACTTGCTTGAGGATGATTTTTCGTATAACATTAGAATTCGATGAATAAATGGTAATAATAAGTGATTCAGAAACAATAAAATTACAAGTTAAAAAAGGTCAATGAATTATGCAAACTGAAATATAATCAAATTTATTCATTTATTCGAGCAAGTTGAAGGAAAATAATTGAAAAGGAACATATTTCAGATCATATTTTGTTCACGAGTTAACGACCTGATTGTGAAAAAGATAAGTTTTCTAAAGTTATGTTGATAATTTGTTAAAAATATATTCGTCTTCCCAATTTTGTGAGAAACAAAGTGTCACTGACAAGTAGATAATTGCTCTTTTAGGTATCTGAAGGTTGAATTTTGAGCGCCATTTTGGAGCAGATCATAAATCTCTCCTCACTACAAATATACTGAAGTAATCAGGATTATTTCTGACGAGAAGAAAATATCCCAAAAAAAAGGAAAAATCGTTTGAACTGTTGGTTTCTTGAGAATGTAAATCATATTTTTTTGCATTTCGGATTCGAACAAGGAAACAATGCAATGTACCTGATATTGTCGGAGATGTACGATTCCCGGTGTTGTATCTTTCAGCTATCAAGAATGTGACAGAGAGGCATACAATGGATACGCATACCGTGATATATAAGAAACTTTATTATATTACAAATTTTGATTAGTCTCTTACTCTAGCAGTTCAAGAGTACTATCGAATGATGAATTTTTTTTGGCTTAACATGACCATTAGTGCATTATTGAAAATGAATCATAATGAAATGAAACGTGTTCGTTATTCACTTTGAACAAAGTAAGTAAAAACGCATCGTGTTCAATCATCATGACATATTGTCATGATGTCATGTTGGCTCCAGAATCACCATAGGGTTGTCAGAAATACTAGCACTCCTAGTAATTACCTTCCACCTTTTTTTCTATAAAATTCAAAATACAAAACAGTCTTGCACAAATACTCAGTCATCATCCTATCTGATAACAGACTCATCCCGCGGAATCAGCTGTTGTATAAGCTAGTGACTATCACTTGATATCTTCTACATACACAACATATCAATGGTAATTTTTCACCTCTTCAGTTTTCGATTACTAATTATCTCAAATATTCACAAATGGCGTACGTGAAATTATTCATCTGATATGTTGATAACTGAAAAGGGTCCGTTTTGGAACCTATCCCATTTATAATATATGTGAATAATATTGGATCTGTTAAATTTTTGTCATTGCTTGGTTGAAACATAATCACAAAATTGTTGGTTAATGGAAAATTCATTATATTCAAATCCGGAAAACAACAAAAAACTGTATACGATGCCATAACACACAGGAAAAGGTACATTTTAATTGATGAGTATTCAACGTGCAAAATACAGTGTGATACGCAATTTCACAAACTACATGTCGAAAAACGCCCAATCTATTCTTAATCCAAATCAGTTGATAGTTTATATATATGTACATATATTTATATATATATATATATAAATACCCCAGTATTCATAGTTACGATTACGTCAGTAATCCTGTGTCACGGATCTTCATCGAAAGACGTATTAATTGTACACGTATGTTACCTCATCAACGGTCATAACAAAGAAAAGATTCCGGAAATGACACCGATTAACATGAATCATTTGCACCAAAAACTCGACCAAAAAATAATAGGAATCCTAATAATAATTGCATGAAACCGACTTCCGTTTTATTATGTTAGTGTTCGCTGCATGCTCTCAAGATTTCTATAATAGATTTGACTCTTTCATTTCAATGTCTTGACAGATATACACTTTGTGAAATCTTCAATGTATCTCCATAAGCTACAATATTATACACAAATTGAGATTGTGTAGCACTCAAACTGTTTGGTAATTGTAGTGTACCATTATTTCATTCGGCACTGAGTGTAAAGTAGGAAGTCATAGTATACAATACATATTTCATACAGACACATTGAACAAATCTTGGGTATTCTATACACTTGTATCGTGTACCTTCTTCTGGAAGCTCTGGACGGCAGCCAAACTGTGACCGAGGTCCAAAGAGGCGGCGAGCGGCTCTCTGTCGTCGAGCCACTGGAGTTCGTCGTCTACGTCGCGAACGAATTGCTGTAGCATCAGGGAAGACTCCAGGTGGTCTCGCTTCGCTTGCAAAGGCTCCTTCAGCTGGTGGAATCTGAGTGAGGATGTGTGACATTTTTTTTTATTATCTCAAGAAACTTTGGTTTGTATAACAGGGACATGTGTACAGATAGATACATATACGTATCAGAACGTACCAGAAATATTCGAGAGGATAAGAAGAATCTGAGACTATACAATTCATTATCATTGAATCTGTTCTGAGATACTATATGGCAGCTTGAACAATTTAATGAATTTCTTAGAAGCAACACAAAACACAATTCTAAAAATAAGAAAAACATAGACCCTTTGGAACTGACGATCTATACAGAGAAACTGTAATATTTAAAACTTCATATTTACCATCGTTTGCTTTGGATGTTCACCAGCAAACATATATTTAAACCTAGTCTCGTAGTACATACAGGAAACAAGATCTGTCTCCAGTTAGATTACCGATTTATAAAAAGAGTCGCACACAAAGAGTTATTTTCTACCACGGTCCCGAGTTATTGAACCTACTGCCAAAAATTATTAGAAAAATTACGGCATTACGCACTAACTTTCAAGAAGGAAATAGAAATCATCCTATATGAATCAGTGCTCACAGATATTTTCAATTGTCCACTCAACCCCTCTCTATTATCTTCTCTCTCTCTCTCTCTCTATTTTTATTGCTTCATTTTCTTTTGTCGTTTCTTTCCTATTGCTATCAAACTGTAATATCAAATATTATTTATATCTTTATTATATGTTGTTGTTGAATGTAATATTATTATCATCATGTACTACGATCATTACGAGTATTAGCTTTAGGTATTGAGATAGTTGTAACCACTATGGTTGAAATAAAGCACATTTCAAGCATACTGACTGCTTAGGTCCTTTCCTTCCTTCCTGACCGGTTTTTCTCGATGTAGGTAATATACAAACATAATGTGGTTGAAAATTTGCATTTTTGCAATTTGATGAACATTGAACAGTACACATGCATATCTATGAAAACTAATATTCTGTTGTAATGGAAATCATTACCCCAATATGACATAAAAATACGCAGTTCAACATTTGAAAAAACAACTCTGTTGGCTGAAAACATGGGTCATCAAAAAGCAGAATCCGAGTTTTTTTTTCGAAAAAGTCACAAGCTCTCACCTGGTGATTGCTCTTTGCGCCTTCTCTTCGATCTCATCGGCCATGAAGTGCCCACCCTTGACGAACTGCTCGGCCGCCTCGTGAACGGCCTCGCAGTTCTCCGAGTGTTGCTGGATGTCGTTCTCCAGGATCGCGTGTCGCTTGAGGAGGTTGTTGGCTGTCGCCAAGTCTTTGCGCGCGTCCGTATACTGCACCTGATAGTAATTCAATTCAATTCAATTCGATTGTATTTCATTGTTATTGTTACTCATCACCTTAGTTGCCGAAGCAACCCTCAGAAGCCCCGAAGGGCTTATGCGAGTGAAGGAGACGGGGATCTACAGTTTATACAAGTGGAATCCAAACCACTGTGGTATTTGGGATAGTTCTATGTAGAACTTAATGATATAAATTGTACAGCGCATAAATAAACCCAAATCCAACGGCCAGCCATGAATCGAACCCACGACCTTATGATAACTATGATGTCGCTTGACCATCTCGTCCACCTGGCCGCCTATCATTGTCTAAAGACAATTGATATCATGAAGGTTTGATATCATGAAGTATTCAACAAATAATGTATATGAGATATTATTTTAGTACCAATACTTATGTCTTCAATGTGAAATATTGAGCTGTTTTTCTTGTTAACTAAGATCACATTGTTTTCACTCCACACCTCACAGTTTGCCGCCTCATTAATTATAATAAGCAATATTTTGCAAATAGAAACGATCAAAAACATTACAATATTCATTTCAGACGACAAAGAAATTTTATTGAATTATGACTTGTACTACCACTAGAGGTCATATTATATCGGAATTATATAGCTTACGAATATTTCAAAAAATTATCGTCGATAATTACCGAAACGAGTCGTTAGACGTAGGATAATTTTCTGAAAATATTCGTGAAAAATTTTCTGATATAATTTTATGTCGAGTGGTATTCTCAGAAAATTTCACGTCATAATGGAGTGAAATGAGAATATACTTTGAGCAACTGTATCCTTTGATTTCATTATCATGATTTCAAGACAATGTGTCCACAACAATAAAGTTGGTCGAAAATATTCAATATCTCCCTCTTATTTGCCTGCCACTTTTTATTATGACAAAATAATTCTAACTGCAATACTTTTCAGGGTACCCATCAAGAAAAAAATTACAATAAATACAGAAATGCTGCTATTTTGGTGTTTAACATATGTTGGCGTGGAA
This sequence comes from Gastrophysa polygoni, assembly GCA_963576655.1. Classification (NCBI taxonomy): domain Eukaryota; kingdom Metazoa; phylum Arthropoda; class Insecta; order Coleoptera; family Chrysomelidae; genus Gastrophysa; species Gastrophysa polygoni. The sequence continues at coordinate 9,892,321 of OY755089.1, read as the reverse complement.
TTCTCTGAAAGATACTCCCTCATTTCACTTCTATAATTTCCGTCAATATAAATCATCACCAAAGATGTATTTTCCATACAATAAATCTGTGTGACGTCAAAGAAATGATTCTCACCTGCACCTCGACGTCGGTCAACCAAGCTTCAAACTCCTCGAGAGATCGGAAGAAAAGCAGAGCTTGATAGGCCTCGTTCAGTCTGTCTCTCTTCAGGTTGGACAGTTCCAGCAGGTGTTTCCAATCGTTCTCAAGTTCGTCCAATCGGATGCCGATTTCCGTAGCTGCATAATGGTCCGCGGCTATCAGTTCTTTGCCTTCTTCCACCACATTCTGAATTCTCTCGCCGCTCGCTAGAAGAATGTAAACGTTTACTAACTCACTAATTTTCTGAGAAAACTATCATCAGAGGTGAATTTAATAGCATACCATTGATAAAAAAACATAAATTAGTTATTATATAATGAATGCGAAGGGTAGAAATAGGTAATGAAGAAAAATTTCATCTGTGTAAAAAATATACGATATTGGAGTATAATTACGAAATAACTACAAAGCATACTCAAAAATGCATCTGTCAGAAACTGTTTCGCAGTATTCCAATAATTCAATTTCATGCATCATTCTACAAAGACCAGATTCCAATAACAAATTTCTTCAGTTCAATTTCAAGGAAAAGGTCCACATAAACATACGGAGTGGATCATAAAAACGTTTTTTTTTTATATCTGAAGAATGATTCGACTAATTTTAATTGAATTTTTATTGTTGAGGCGAGTCGGTTGGTTATACATAAAAATAGCACTCTGTAGGTTTTTCGTTTTTTTTTTTTGAGGTTTTTATTCTCTAGATGTACCATTGAAATGCAACTTTGTAGACTTAGTTTGTTCGTATCTCCAATCATTCGATTATTGTAGCCATTGTCACAAAAACTGAAATGACACTCTATCTAGAAATCGGCTGAAATGTACACAACAAGAATGCTCAAGTACACTATTTTCTGAAAGCAAACTCATCGATTTTAAGAGAGTACCTGTAATTCTGAAAGGAAAAAATCATTCATTAACAACATGTTCCCACCAACAGAAGTGAGTATTATAGTTGATATTTTCTCGTTGTGCCCCTCATGAATAACCATTTTTCTCAGGTAATTTTCCTGAGATACTACAAGAATCCATATCTTTGGATTGAATAATTTGAGAAATAATTGCATATCTTTCATCGATACAGTATAAGATAGGCGGCGCTGACAGGTCGTCAAAAACACTTCCAAGAATTCTTCCTAAGCTTTAATTAAAGAAACAATATGCAACTGTCATGCTACATTAATATATGATCAATCAATCGGCTATAATTCTTCAAGTGAGAGCCATATTCATACTACATTCAGCCCCACCCAATGATTCAGTTTCCGTTATTCGAATAATTTCAGATGAACATAAGGTACGTAGCAACTGAGATCTTTACCTATTACTTCGGCTTCGAAAGTCGCGTGTTTCTGTATCTTGTTCTGCAAATTGCTAGGCTCCCTGTAGCTCTCGTCTGCCGCGATTTGCAGCTTCAGATGCAACCAGTTCTCCACGTCGTTGACATTCCGCAAGAACTCCTGCAGCGCCTTGGACTTTTCCAACGTGTCTTTGCGCTCCTCTGCCTTTCGCAGCAGGTTGTTCTTCCGCTTGAAAACGCCCGCTAGCTTGTTGGAGATCTCCTCGGTGTTCTTGTCTGTCTTGCCCGTTATCCTCTTCGCCGCTGTGTCCAAATCGTCGACTCTGGCTAACTGTTTGTCGAGCATAGTCTGCGAGAAGAGTGAACATAATGAAATTTTTGGCATGTCGAAATAAAAATATCGAATCGAAGAAAACATTGATAGTTAACACTAGAATATGAAAATATTTATATTTCTAGAATACATTATTTCGATCAATTATTCACGAACGTAATAGATTTAACAATTGATATTAATAATTCAATGAAACAATAATCAAAACTGAATAGAGTAAAACAGTATTTATGAGTATTCATGCACCAAGGTATTAAATGATTACATAAAATCATGACTAACGAATAATCGTGTTGATCTGAATACCATGAGAATTCATCAAAATGTTTGGATGGAGAATGTTACGGATTGAATATTGGCACTAACCTTAATTGAATCATAAGAGGGTTGCCAATTTAATGTGTTTCCAAATCAATCATTCAACACCTTTTCGATTACTGTCCTAGTTTACTGTTATTTTTTATGTCTTATATTACGAATAGAATAGAGGTATGCATTTGATTTAAAAACTCAAGTAATCATCTATTTAATTTCTCGATGATACTCAATTTCAAATGCTGTTTGTATGTCTATTTCAATGAATGATTATTATAATTATTATTACATAAACATCATCTGGAATCTGTTTGTATGTACAACGTGGTCATTGGCATGATGTCGAGCACTACAAAGTGTTCAAGAAAATTTTCTGAACTATTCAAATTTCTTGTGGAAAAAAATCGAAATTATTTCTGAATATGTCAGTTGAGGTGCATAAACATACGGAAAACCCTGTGAATACAGAATGAAATGAAATACGTATCATTTGCTTGCACAACCAACCGAAGTATATTCACTTCCTCCTACCCACCTCAAAGTTGTGGTGCTTGCGCAGCAGCACCTCGACCGCCCTGGGCGTATCCCCCAGGTCGTCGTTGTTGAGGAAGGCCTCCTTGGTTGCCAGCCAGCCGTTGAGGTGGTTCACCTGCTCCTTGAAGTCCTGCACGTCGTACTCGTGCGACAGCTCATCCTTGCGCGCGCTCCACGCCTCGTGGATGGTATCCTGCAGGCGTTCGAGCGTCGCGACGTTCTGCGCCGTCTTGGGGTCGACTCGGCGCGCGCCCTCCTCGACGAGCCGGTCGAAAGTTTCGTCGCGGCCGTTGATCTCGGCGCGCAGTTCGTCGTGCAGCTCGAGCATCGCTTCCGCCTCGGCGATGCTGGTTGGTTTTCCTGCGACGGGAGAAAAAGAGCTATAGCTAAACGACAGTGATATAATGAGGTTTCTGAATGCACCACACTCACACAAGTAGAAATTCAACAGTGAATTGAAGATACTTATGTAAATTTTGATAGATTGGGAAGGCATATCTATGTTCTGGTAAGTAAGGATCAGCCCTAGGGTCATCAAATGAACAGTGTGGTCTTTACTACTCCTTACTCTATACCTGTAGCCTTAGTAATGAGTATAAATAATATTAACATCAGCAATAAGGATTCTACACAGATTATCTTGAAGGACACTCTTGAAGGTGTTTCTATGAAGAGCTGGATATCTTAACGATGATCGACAAGTAGATGTAAAAAGTGATATGTATATTACGACATATCACTGTACAGTTTCAATAGACCTAGGCACAATTACCCTACTAGATTCAAAAACAATTCACTGCCCTGTCCACACTCCACTTCTTTTCTATCGTATATTTCTATTCGTATAATGGTTGAAAAATTCTGAATAACATATTTTTCAACATCACATGTACATAGGGAGATAGTACATGTAGGGAGGTACGAATATTTTGCGTTTGAAACCACTCACGAAATTTAGGAATCAATTTAGTGCATTTTCAATTTACCATTTCTGAAACCAACTGGGAATTCATGAAAACCAAGGAATTTTCTGAATCTGACTTTATCACATGAACTCAATATTTGTTGCTTCCCTCATTTTGTCATGAATAAATTAATTTTCTCGAACTTATCTTTCATTGAAGTCAACACAATCCACAATTATGGCACTAGATAATTCAATTTCTTGATAACAGACACAGTCAAGTCAAGCATTGGCAACCAATCGGTGACGAAATAATTTTACAAAACTCGTTACCGAATGAGCTGAGAAATATACATGAAAGAAGGTTCAAAATTTATCACAACACTTTTTTCAAATTGATACGAATTATGATTCCATCATTTTCATATGTTAGAACTTTCATAATTAGGTCAAATTTCAATTGTAACTTCCTCTCTTCAATTAATCATTTTCATACATAATATATAGGTTTTCCAAATAGCTCAGCGTCTTTGATAACTCCTTATTGAGGTGGAAAACGATGAAATATGTACTTGATCTTCAATCATCACATTCTTTATTCAAAACTCATCAAACAAGAATTGGAATCATTATGACCTAGATATTCAATGTATGTATATCATCAGGTGATGCTGAAGCAATAATATTATGTAGAACGTCAATCAACGCCAATCGATAATGAAATAAATCTAATTGCTGAATGGAAACGATCTACATTAACATCAAAACATCAAAAACTCATATTTTCTTCAAATGATATTTTATATAATCGAAGAGAAGTTCTCATGCAGATTACAATGGTTGGATTAATATAGTTTATCTTCAACAGTTATGGGTTTGAGTGGATAAAAATTACTCCTTTTCGACGCCGCATAGCTCCTAAACGGTTGAAAATGAACATCAAAGCAGTGATGAATTAGAAAAAAAATACATTTCCCGCCGCCTACCTTGCGATTCCATCCGTTTGATGGTATCTTGCACCCAGAGCTCTAGATCCTTGACGGCGGCAGCAAACTCCTCCCGGCTCTTGGCCTCCTCCAGCAGGGCTCTGCGCTTCGCCGTCGCCTCCGACAGCTCGACGAGTTGCTGTTGCAGCGACGCAAGCGCCGCCTCCAGGTGCGGCTTGCTCTGTGGGTATTTCTTGCCGAGCAACGCGGCGTCTCTCCGGTGTACCTGCAGGAAACGGAATTGGTCGTTAAATAACCGAGTTAGCTGTCGAAAAATATGGAACATTTTATGAATATATTCAGGGTGTCTGTTCTCAAGCTCAAGCATGAGGATCTCGATTATAATGATAAATCTTCGAAAATACTTCCCAAAAAAAATACAATATTATGAGCATCATGTTATATAGGTACAATATTTTTGGACGCAAAGAGCGAAGATTATTGTTTGCTGTGTAGAATGAATAATCGAAAATAAATTATTTTGATGAAATAATAAATAATAATTGAATTAATGATTTTGAATTATTATTGACCTCGATATTTTCATTTTTTTTTCACTGCAAAATTTCAATAGATATTTAGAATTTACCGAACGATTTCATTAATATTTATATGTATGTCTCTCATAACTTAACAAGTGGTATGTTATGTGTCGATTGGTGTGTAAGGATGAAGACAACACAGCGGGAAATTCATTCATTTTATTTAATAATTTTGGGATTAATTTAGGAGATTAGGAGATGAGTATAGTACTGGCTTGCGAAAAAAACGTTAGCCCAGAACACTTGCCGTCCTTACTCAATCTGAATCTGAATCTGAATTTGAACATCGGCATCTCGAGTGCTAGCTAGAAAAGATAGTTGGTAGTAGTCAGCCATATCATTTATAAAATGTTAACAGCGACTTTATTTGCGAAAGTCGATTGGACTGGATTTAGAAAATTGGCTTTAAATGGATAGGTTATCATGTTTAGATTAGGTTGATTAAATAACTATTAGTGATATCCAAGAAATAAAGTTTTTCATTATGTATATCAAATTCAGAATATATCGGTATTATTACTGGTGGAATATGTTTTTCTGTCAGTACACTGTATGTCTATGTATCATGCTACTCTGGCCTTGTTTCCTTTCCTTCCTACTGTTAGAACGTTGATGCCACAACACAGGCTTGCTTAGGTGGCAATAATTCCATATATTATAGGTGGCAATAATAATTATATATTTATCCATGTTTATGACTAATAGTATCAGAGCTCATTATGTTAACAACTTCAGATTTTCTCTAGTGTGTCACATTATTAACTAAATAAAATTACTTACTCACTGACAGTTGAAAACGTATGTTATGGAAGACCGTCTAACAACATTTGTCAACATTTCCAAACTTTTCTACATACACGAAACTATGCGAAGTCCGCCAATGTAAACAAAAAGGGAAACCAAAATATCTCAAAACAGTATCGAAACGATGCACAAATTTTTGTTGGAACAAGCCTTGTGAAAATATTAACCTGCTGTTGTTTTCGAAAATAATTCGTTATACTTCCATTGAGCACATGTTGAATATGCTGCAGTGGCTGTCGATTTCCAATCGATTATTCATTTCAACAATGGTTTTATATTTGAAATAACAACATATTTCAATGAAGTTGTTGTTTCAAAGAATCATTTACATCAACACGAGACAAGATCAAAGTTTTACTTTCATATATATATAAAACTCACACTGGTGGTGGTAAGAACAATTTATTCTTCGAGGAACTACGCGCAATCACAAATTACCAAATACCATTAAAATGCGAACACTGTGGAAGGAAATTGTTGTTATATCTAGAGCATTACTTAATTTGAAAATATGAATATATGGATGTGTGTGTGTGTGTGTATTTGAATAAATAATCATTTTATTAATATTTGTTCTTGTAATTATGTATGTATGTACTTCGCTACATTTTTATCTATTCTATCTAGTGCTATATCAAGATTTGAATTTTATTATATCTGGCACTGCGTGAAACTCCGCTTATTATTAAGGGGTCTGTTGCTCCAATTGCGAAAAGACGTGTTGACAAGCAAAGATACCGATCGAGTAGCGATCAAGCTCTACGACTCCTCGTCGCTCCGACTCGCTCCGACGCGCTTCGAACCTACCTCGTCGATCCTCCTGGCGACGGCCCCGACCTCGCTCTCGACGGCGTCGTGCCGGCTGCGCTGCGACTCGACGCCCTCTAGGTCGGCGGCAACATCGGCCATCGCGAGGGCCGCGCGCCGCCCGTGGACGCGCGCCGCCGTGTCAGCGACGTCGCGGTCGAAGAGATGCAGGTCGGCGGCGGCGGCCAGCTCGGCGCGGTAGCCGTCCAATGCGCCCTGTAACGAGCGCCACTTGGACACCAGCTGGGCGCCACGCTCGCGCGCCCCCTCGTGGCCCTGCGAAGAGATAAAAATCTAAAAAGGAGTCTAGCTCAAGATATTCAACTTAACCATCAGAGGGCTTAAACCCCAAAAAATAACAAGACACCAATAAATTGGCTGGAAATAAGATCATAATCACATAATCACATAACAAAATAATCACATAACAAAATAAAAATGAGTGCAAAAGGTACTTGAATTCATTCGATTGGAATTGGTTGGACTAACTTGATGAAGCGCATTGACATTTTGGGACAGATCATAAATCTGGGAGAGAACGGGGAGAGAAAATCCCACACAAAAACTAGAGAAATCAATGTAGTTGGTTATATATATTCATTCCACTATTCAACAGATACAAGATTCAATTACAGAATAGGAATACACAGTATGAATTATTCAACATAATAAAATATTATACATCGAATATCTTTCAAAAAACAGAACGAACCAATTTTTTAATGGCAGCAAAACCAAAGACATATTAATAAAGGATAGACAAAATTGTTTACATCTCATCCCGACCAAACATCGTTTCCAGCAGAAATAGATGATGACAAGTTTCTGCGGGTTGCCCTAGATCTACCGACTGTGTTTGAAAACCAGAAATACATTAATTGTATAATATGATTTTTTATGTATACCTATTCATTTGCATGTTTGTTTTTTCAATTGAGAGATGTAGATTCTAGGTACTTTTAGAATTATTTATATTTTCCTGATCACAATCAATCACATTGATACATAAAATTATAATGTACGTATTATGGAAAAAATTGTGACAATTGTGTTTATTATGTATGACGTATATTTCTCGAATTCATTATCTTTTGTCAAAAGCCGACGTTACAGTGTTGTTTTAGTGTGTATTTTAAGGCCTCTTGTAGTTAAGAGCGGGGATTCACTGCCTACTTCTGAAACTCTGTCTAGATGGCGATGCGATGCCCGATCGTAATAAAATATGATTATTTTCCTAACGCTGGTGCCTTATTGTAGTTTCCTCCTTTTTGGTCAGTTCTGGCATGTTCTCAATAGGTGTCGGTATACTAGTATCGCATCGAAGTAGAAGTTTTACATTATTTGGTTGCTGTTACTGTCCGCGCAAGATAATTATATGTATGTTGTTTTTATAGGTCTGGAGTCTCGATCCAGACAATGTGAGTATTTATTTATGTCGAGGGTCGCGCAGCGTGGTAGAATCGAGCCGACTACTTTGACGATATTTATCTTTCTGAGATAAATCTTGATGGCTTTGGCAGAACGCGGGTATTTCGCACTGAATTTTCATCTATAAGAATATGAGGGGTATTCCCGATCTCTCGTATTCCACCTCGTATGTTTACGAATTTGACGTTTCGTATACAATCCAGACAGGTGATTGGTTGACATACTTACGAAACGTCAATTTCGTAATATTTATGAATATTTGTCAAAAATCAAAAATTCAACATGACTTCAAAATGCCGGAACCGAGGGCGAAACAGTTTTGTGATTTTGGTCAGATTTGATTAGGAATTTTCGTTGTGGGGTTTTCGAGGTCGGAGATTGTGATTTTATGTCAAAATTCAAAACATGGCGGCTTCAAAATGGCATATATGTTTTTGATTTTGGTCTAATTCTAAACTAAATTGCTTAGTATGGAGGTTTTTGGGGCCGGAGATTTTTTTGTTCCACCTGTCCCAGTGTCTGTCTGTCTGTAATCATATATCATGCAAGTTAAATGAATGAACAAAATAACAAAAATTAAACAAGCTTTCATTTGTTGTAACAAGATGAAGAACTGGAAACTGGCACCCCGACCGGCCGCTGTTTATATATGGTGTTTTATTATTCGAGGTCAGATTTGTTGGGTCAAAATATGAAAAAAAAGTCAGAATGAAAACCAAACTTATGCATAGCTGTTGGAAGAAAATCTGTGATACTCGAGATAGCTATTTAGCTAAAGCCGATCGATCAGCAAACTAATCGGATAACTAGGTATACTTACAAAAATCGTATAACTTATCGGATAACTAGGTATACTTACAAAAATCGTATAACTTATCGGATAACTAGGTATACCTAACAAAAATGAAACATTTCTGAAACGAATCGATCTTGAATTTTCGTGCAGCATTTTGATGACACACCCTGTATAGGCATTGCAGAACCGAACAGATTGAAGTGTAGGTATGTTTTTCAATCGTTTCTACTGGCCTGTCGAACTATATGTATATAATATATCGCGACGGCTCTGATCGAATTCGACGGAACAAAAGAATTGAATATCTTTATTCGCATATTTATTATGTATTGGCTCTCAACCCATTCTGAATTACTTCATCGATATCGATATCTGCTTCCAGGATGATAGTATATAAACATGGTTGCAACGATCACCTTTGTGTACCTACCACAGTAAACACCAAATTTGTGTCAGGCATTTGAAGAGTTTGAAATGTAGTATTTTTGAATAGTACAATATTATAACAGGTATTTGATCTCTCTTCGTCGGGTGTTTGACAGATGCTTTGTTCAGAACCAAGCCGCGAACACGTGTTCTTGTGACAAAGTCGCTATAGGTAGGGAGGTGATAATAATAATGATAATGATATTATTGATGATTTATTCACCTAAATGAGAAAAAACACAATGGGTAACTAACAAGTGTATACATAAATAACAAGCGAATAAAAAATAATATAATATAATATGCGCGGTAAGCAAAATGAACATTCTATCGATAAACAAAAAAAGTAATGTTTTTGTTATGTCATTTCGAACTAGGGCAACAAGAAAATGTAAAGTAAAACGCACTAGTATGAAAATTTTTCACAAACGCACATTCGCATCAATGATCGATGCGATGATGAATGTAATGATATTTCAATTGAGAATTTAACTGATGATATGATCACATATACATAAATGCCTATGCCCCCACTTATCATATATCTAGATTCATTCCGCATCCCGATCTCTCAAAATATGAATCCACTACAATTCAAGAAGATCAAGTTTATCGACTTTATCGTTTCATATCGATGATACCAATAATATCGATAACAACGATAATAGCGATAATATCGATAATTTTGTTAGTGTGAATTTTTATCGACATCATCGAGAATTATCGATGAATTTGACAATCCTTAGACATAACTCAGTTGAGTCATTTCGATACGATGAACTTGAATTAATTTATCTGCGCAAAGATTTATTATCATGAAATTGACATAGGTATTTTCATCAGATCGGTCACTCTAACGGGTCACCGCTTGGGTATTCTCGTTCCAGACTGCTATATTTTGGATAGCCGTCGACAATGAGCGAAACTGACTAGAAACATGTCTCATAAACACTCATAATGCTCATAATTGAAATATTCTTGGTCGTTGGAACTCGTTGGAAAGTGTATTTCAAGCACTCGTTACATTTCCGCACTTGTCGCTACACGGCTCGTACTGAATATCTTCTCGATGGCGTATTAGAAGTATCTAGGGAACGGAGCAGAATATATTTTTGAAATTTTGGGTACGGAAATGGGATGTCAAAATCTAGCTCTTGAAAATATTTTCACATGTGCAATGTTGCCAGATCTAGTGTTACTAAGAGCAACTTTTGAATTTCAAATGGAACACCCTATATATCATTAGATTCTCGAATTCTGAGACATTTGAATTGATTGTTGATTTTCGACGGCGAAAACTGCGACATTTTTCTTGCCAGTTACGACAGAAAGCTGAAATTTCTACAGCGGCTTCCCAACACACAGGTATCTGAGCAGGTATCTTATGAATTCTCGTGCATATTGAATCAATATTATACAGGGTGTGAAAAAAGGTGCGTCAAACTCAGGTACAAATAAACTCCAAAAATTCGATTTTTTCAATAATTTCTATCATACATTACCTTCCGAATGATATAACATGTCCCTTCGCCTATCTTCAACAGTTTTTGAATTATAGGATTGAAAAGGTGAAGTTCGAGTAATGGGAATGGCATATTTATATACGAGAGGAAAGATTTAGAAACCATTCTCCATTCATGGTCAGTTTAACATGATAATACCAAGGGCATGCAGAAAATTGATGAAGATATTTTATGAGATATTTCGGAAGAAAAATAAAATTTGTTCAAATTTGATTGTAGTGGGCCACATGACTCAAATTTATCAGACACAAATGATGATTAACCTAACAATGACAATTTTATCCTGGTTTATATCGATATAACATTTGAAAAGAATCGACTTTTTCGATCTTATTCGTGCCCGAGTTTGACGCACCTTTTTTCATACCCCGTATAATAATAATTCAATATGCGCCAAACCTAATAAGATGACTATGTTTCAAGAAGCACTCGAGGAAGCAGCTGTGAAAATTGCAACATTCTGACAGTATTGATTTTTAGGTCAAAAACAGTGAAAGATAGCTATAGGACATTCTACAGCAAATATGCTCAGAATCTTCTTCAGAATCCGAAAATCTAATAATATATAGGGTGTTCCATTCGAAATATCAAGGCTCCCATTTGCGTAGTCAAAATTTTGAAAATATATTTCTCATATATTTTTTTGATCTGATTATAAGTCTCGCCTTCCCCAATGCTAATGCTAGACCTTGTTTATACTGCTATGCCCGACCATGCTAATTGTGAAGGCAAAAGGCAAAGCAGTTCGCACGATGACTGAGTCATTTATCTACGGCAAAAAATACGCCACTTGAGCGTTGACTCTGGGCACCGACCTGTACCCGAATGCACCCGAAAGGTATGAGAGGAGCGGGGTAGGTAACGACTCAAGTGAGCCAGAGACCAGCAAAAACGATCTGCAAACTCTGTACCAACCAGTGTTGCCAAGGGTATGAAATAATTCACTGCAAAACAGTAGTTGTAAATAATTATTGACTTCCATCTTATTGACAATTGTTGCTCTATTGCTGAACCCCAGCATCAAATATTTTACCCCGATAGTATGTACAAGGATCATCACTATATTCTGACTCATAGTTACCACGCACGTGGGCGTGGCTAGTGTGTCGTCAGCTTGTGAGAAATTTCGCCATATTGGTGTTATTGGGCTATATTTTGCGTGTGTTTACTGTTGCAAATCAAGAAAATATCTCTTCGAAATAATCAACTTAGAAGTTTTAATTTGATTGAAGATGAGCTGCCCAGTGTATGGTTGTAATGTTGACAATAAGTGCAAGGGCTTTGTGTCTGGTACAAAGTTTTATAGCTTTCCTAAAGACAAGGAAATGCAAAGTGATAGGAAAGAACTGTGTGGACGACAGGACAGACAGACATTGTCGAAGTCCAGTATAAGTGAAAAAATTGGTATAGCAATTTTTTTGACGCAAATATTATCTAATTTTCATTGGATATCCTCGAACTTGCGGAAATTCCGAGTATTTGGCAACACGGCATCAATATTTCTACTTCCACGAGTAGTTTCATAGAGGTGATGAAACTTACGATATTTTATACCAATTCTTGCTCCATAACAAATTAGAAAAGAATTATACATAATGAGTAATATATAAATATGATTCAAGAATCGAACACATTCGTGTAACTTCTAACCTTTCGTATCATTGAAAACGCGGGTCGACGTGAATGCCATCTGCTGGTTGTTTACGGAAACAACATCTCACGAAATCACAGTTGGTAGCATTGGATTGTGAGGTACGTGTGTATCGCCGTCTATTAGGTAGGGTACGAACCGGTACGAACCGGCCCGAACTCGCAGATTAATGTTTTCTACTTCATCTTTGAACGAAATTCCTTCAGAATCTTACATAATAAACCATAAATAGCGTCCTTGTGTCAAATTTCAGATTCAAACATGCTTTTAGTTCGAAGGAAGGCATTTCAGATGCTGATATTTTGGTGAAGCATTCCTCAATTTTGGTTCCATAGAATGAGGTAATTTCATTTGAATCTGAGACACAAATTTTACAATGTTTACATTTTTCAATGACCCATAACTTTTTTAAATGGAAGAGTTTTGACTCCAAAAAATACCCATTCCCTAATTTGAACCTTTCTCTTTACAATAATTCAATTACTTTTGGGATTGAATCCATGACAAGGCCGGAAAGCATGCTGAAAAAAGGGTCTGCCAAACCATTTTAGTGAAACGCCCGTCTTAAGATTGATTTCCAGTGATTTCTTCTTGAAAACTAAAGTTTTAACAGGCTACTATGATTGTATATTGATGATGATAAAAAAGTTGATCGTTGTTACCCCGAATTGGTATTTCGACGGTAAGTAAGGACATATTTCTTTTAACGTCAGCAGTGGTGTAGTTATCGCATATTATATAAGTACATCATTGCTGAAAATATTAAATTTCATCAATGTACTCACCTATGTAAGTAATAATGTGTTATTGTTTTAGGTTTCCTGTGAATCCTAAGCGCAGAGGTGGATTCCTCTTTCAGATTTAAAGAACCTGCATATCATAAAATATGCTCAAATTTGCTCAGATCATTTTCATCAGAGCGATATTATCACACAAATAAGTGGTCGAAGACAAATACGACCAAATGATGAGGCCCAATTGAACACCGCAGTGTTTACTGAGGCTTCATCATTCAGGTAAAAGAAATCATAACTCACTCACTTGGGAACACATCAACAAACAATACGGATATCTAAGTGTCCAAACTATTGCATATTTTTTGATCACAGTGCATTCATCTTTTTTTATATTTCTTTTAGTTTGGACTCCATCATGAGCACATCTCTAGAAAAACATCTTGGGTGAACATCAAGATGAAGTAGTCAATTTGATAAATACTGTCTGTAAGTTCTTCGAGGAGGTGGTACATTCATTTGCAAGCTTTTCGTGGGATTTTCTCTCCTCGTTTTTAAAAAATAGAGTAGAAGTTATTAAGAATTATTTCAATATATTTGTAGTAAGGACAGATTTTGTGATCTGCCCCAAAATGTCACTGCGCTTGAAATTAGAGAACGAGAACGGGAGCAGATTCGTTGTGAAACGTCCACCAAGATAAGTAGAGGTTTTATTCTTATTAAATATATTTGTATTTCCAAATTTTCCAAAAACAAGGTGTCACTGACCAATAGAGAATTTCTCTTTTAGGTATCTAAAGGTTTAATTTCAAGCGCAGTGACATTTTGGGGCAGATCACAATATCTGTCCTTGCTACAAATATATTGAAATAATTTTATTAACTTCTACTCTATTTTTTAGAAACGAGGAGAGAAAATCCCACAAAATGCTGAAGAAAAAATAAATATTGTTCAGAAATGAATGAAAATATCTATTTACCTATTATACCATTACTTGTGTAAATATAATGTACCTATTCATATTCCAGTATTAAACCAAGTTAATATATTGTTATCGTAGTAACAGACTTTCATTCCTCCCGAAAAACCACACTTCAGTCACGCCAATGGTGCAGATGAGAGTGAACGTTTACAGCGTTGCCATTTTCCTTCTATCTCATTCAAACATTTGAATGATTCTAAACAAATGGTATCCAATGAATGAAATGTTATGCCTCTCCGTTATCTATGGGCAAAACCATAGCGAAAAATATCGATGGTTTGAATCAACTTTTCATATATGGATATACATCCTATATGAAATATATAGGTACATACAATCTAACATTAGTGCGACAAAGCGGAAGATGATTCTTCGGAATGAGAGTCTAGGAATATGAGTGCAGCATCTCCATAATGCAGGTGCAATCCATGTGCATGTGATCTATTCCGACGAGATTCAAGTGAATCCACTGGAAATCTTGAAAGAAGTTGGACATGTGGATAACATACATCTGGGTAGATGCCATCAAGTTCAAAAGATAGATGCTTCGAAAATTTTCGTTGGATATTTCCTGAATAGGATATATATAGGTATTCTGAATTCTGTCTAACAAAAGTGAAATATAATCACAGAAGGATTTTTTTACTTCTATACGGTTGAAATACAATTTCATATCGGCACGAAATTTCCAAATTCCATTATGATCTGATTTACCAGGACGGTAGAAATTCCAAACTGATACTAAAAAAAAATCACTCATGATGCGATCTCGAAATTCAATGAATTATCAGATGGTTTGAAAATTTTCGATGTTATCAAACGATTCGAAATTAAAAAGTAAAACTTTTTCTTATGCAAAGGAATAATCAATCATGATTCATGAATTGGTTTTTTCTTTGTTCTCTGTAGACCACAAACAAAAAGATAAAACAGCTGATTACAATATCGACTGATATTGCGCATGAATGAAGAATCGAGCCTTCCATCCTAAAAAATCCAAGGGCCGCTAGGGCCGATTTCGAATCATCATGAAACGGTCCGAATTTCAGATTAACTAGGAACGCCATTCTCTAAACGGCACATGCAAATGAAAACATTTGCCTTCCGCCCTTCACTCCTCACCTGTTTCGCCAGCTTGTTGGCCAGCGCGTCGATGTTCTTGATGCGCGTGTCGTCGATCTTCATGTCGCTGTCGACGTCGTCGAGCTTGCGCTGCAGCTGCTGGCAGTGCTCGTAGTCGCGCCCAGTGTCGCCCGCCTGCACCATCACTTCTTTGTCCCTGATCCAGGAGTCGATTAGCTCCAGCTGGTTGTTGAACTCGAGGATGTCTTGGGCCTCCTCCAAGCCCTTGCCTGCAATCAATTCATCGTTGGAAATTAGAAACCGTAAATCAAACAATCAAAATATACTTTGGAGATTGAAAAAGTTATGTAAACATCAATAAATAAAATAGAAGACATGTGATGAAAATTTCATTACACGCATCAGAATGGGGCATTTGGGTTTGCTCACAAATATTTCCAAAAAATTATCGAAATATTTGTGAGCTCTGATAAAATAGTGGATATATGATATCCAGTGGTTAAAGAAAGTATCACACCCAAGAGAAAGAAAAATTCTTTATTAGTCAATAACCATGTTGAGGAAGGCTGAATTCCAAGTTCACTGACATTCTGGGACAAATCATGAATCTGTCCTTGCTACAAATATATTAAAATATTTAATATAATTTTAATTTTCATTTTCAGAAACGACGAGAGAAAATCACAATAAAATCTAGAAAAATGAAAATATCACTGCCTCGATTAACTTACAGACAGTGTACCAACTGTAGTTTGACACTGAGATTATCCAGCAGATATGTATTCATTCACCAGCCGAAACTAAGAGACAGTTCAACTGCCTGGTAAAACTCAATCTTATGTCGAAAAAACTTAAATTGTCAAAATATCTGATAGCTGAGATGGATTGCAATTGATAAACCGACTAATACAATTCTCGTGGAGCCTTAATAAGGTATTTGCTTCATAAACTGCTTCCACTAGAATCCGATTCTGAGTGAGGAAAAATAATAAAAAGGAAGAAAAATAGAAACAACAATAAAATTACAAACTGTAGGATGATGAATTGAGAAAAAAAATATCCATAAACTCATACTCATACTCACAAAAGTTCATACAGTAAATTACCTTATTGCAACTTTTATGTTCAGAGGTAAGGATTGCAATTCACACCAATCATCTAACTAGTTTATGTGCAATCTTTCAAAGAAGAAATTTGCGAAACAACTTACCATCGTCTGCATATAGAAGGATTTCAGAGTCTTTGCCAAGACAAATGCCCTTTATGAATATAATTAATTATAAGGACCTCGACAGATATCGGAGATTGCTTTCATTTATCTTCGCCTTTAATTTTGTATCATAAGAGACCTAGTTTCAACTATGCAGAGATAGCGGACAGCGCACTTATAGTGAGAAACATGTTGGAAGAATCATGTAAAAAGTAATGCATTGTCTCACCTCTAAGGTTGATCTCTTCAAGCAACCGCTTCCATGCTTTATCGAGCTCGAAAAGCCGGTCGGCAATGTCCTGGCTTGCCTTGTGGTTCTTCCTGATCAGAAGCTCACCACTACCTTTGATCTCGTCGATGCGGCCCGCGTTGGCTGCCAGCTCGGCCTGGAACGCTTGGTGCTTCTGCAGCATCTTCACCTAGTATCCACAAATATATTTTGACTACCACAACTACCACAGGTGACTTAATGCATACCTTCTCTTCCAAGGTCGTTATCTCGACGTTCTTCTGCTCCGCGTTCAGCTTCTTTTGCTTCTCCGCCATCCATGCTTGCGTCTCGTCGATGTCTCTGTTGAATTCGGCGTACAAGAGGCCGTTGGTGAGCAGTTGGGTCTTTTGGGCGCTAAGCTGGTGCACGCGCTTGCGTTTCGCTTGAATTTCTGCGAGCTTGCTCGATATCTGAAATAGTTATCTATGTAACAAGTGAGAAGTATAAAGGGTTGGAAATACTGACGAACGGCTGCGTGAAATGCGTCAATTCCTACTTAATTGTAGAACCAGACCGGCTTCTTTATGCGCGCTAGAGAATTTTCGTGACGAAATGTAATTTTAATGAACCAATTTAAAAAAAGTCCACGCACAAATCCAAACTAATTCAGTATGTAAGAACACCTCTGAACTGGACTGCCAAGTCCCCTTCTTGTAATTCATAATATATTTATGATATTTATAATGTAATACTTTTGCATTCTTGACAGGAAATTCTAATGGTTCAGATAGGGATATTCAATTTTTCAATGTTCTACATATTATGTATGTATTTATTATACAAAACTAAATTTCGTAATATTATGAATTCAAAAATTTCTGAGTATTAAACTATACGATGAAAGAGGAATTGCAGCGTAATTGACCAATGATGAAAACTCAATTTTCACATGGAAATTAACAAATTCAGCTAAGTCAAAAATACGAAATCCACAATCTGATATTTCTAGCATGTCAGTATAATAACGTTTATAGTTGATTTTGGTTATCCGAATTGAAAGGTATTTGTTAGGTCCGTTCGTTAGACAGATAATTACTGATAGAAGGTATGCTAAGATATAGTGAAAGTAAATGGGGGTATTCTTCATCTACACCGTATGATATGCTATGATATGAATGATGAACAGAAATATAGCTGATTGTATCACATTTCGAAATTTCACAATGATACAAACTTGTTCATAAACACTGAAACACTGCAAAGTCACGGATAACAGCTTTCAGCACAATTATTTTGCCAATACTTTATAATTCATCGACACAAGCTGTGATTATATAGATTTAAATAACATTCATTGTCAATATGAATCATAAACTATCGCTCAATTATATGAATTTGAATTTGAATTTATTGCTCACATAATATACATTAATAACATATGTACAAAGACTATGGAAATAATAAATTGCATTTGTATTTTTCTTTTGCACCTAAGTGTATAACACTTGTATGTGCAAGTATCGGTTAACAAGAATATAGTAATTCTTGAACATTACTGAACAAATTGTATTCATGTATTCGAGACCAGGAATTTGAAGGTTCGAAAATCTTGGTCTTCTTCGGATGTATATTCAACTCATCCATAATGGATGTCTATGTCGTGATCAAGATGTAAACATAGACTGGTGTCCCAACTTGCTATCCCGAGCCACTAGAAAAAGTTATAGACTTTTGCCTAGGTGATTATGATGAATTTTAATTCCTTACTACGGCTTCCTAAGATCGAAACTAGATGGCATCACCTCTGTTGATCTCGATAGTCATCTTGTAAACTCTGGAAAATACGATCTCAATTCGGAATTCAACACGAATGCAAGATTTGAACCATTAGCCATCCATTACTGTCAAATATTTGTCAACATCAGTTCAAGCGGATTTGACTTTACAGGATCGACGATCGTATTGCCATCTCTACTCAAGCGGTGCGGCCTTAGTAAGGCTGTTCGACAGGTCTACATGTTTTGGAAAGAAAATCGAAGAGTTGGTGCACCATCCTATATCCACCTTGCTCGTGATAATAAGAAATCAATATCAATAATTTCGATTTGTTACTGGCAGTTTCATCTCTTTTCGAGGGTGGTGGCCGGATGGCTTGGTTGACGTCACTGATCGTTTTCTGCCAACATTAAAATCATGAATTTCAATAAAACGTAAAAAACTGTTTGTGCCAGGAAGCTAATTGAATATTTTTTTTGCTGAAAATGTCCATTCTATCATGGATAATTTCTAAGATACAGCCAAAGTTCACTCTCAATCGAACGCCTACACTCCTCTAATTCGAGCTTACTCCAGTTACCTGTCGGCTATCGAAGTGATCCTGGCTAAGCAGCTTGCCGCCGGAGACCTGCAGCGCCTCGAGGTTCTTGTCCTGCAGATGCATGACCTTCTCGAAGGCCTCGTGCCTCTTGAGCTGGCCAGCCACCTCGTCGACCGTCTGGCCGACGTCGGTGTTGGCCAGCGCCGCCTCCTGCCCGTTGGTGCTGTCCTCGATGAGCTTCGCCTCGCGCAGGAAGACGTGAAGGTCGCACAGCTGGTCTAGGTGGACCTTCTTCAGCTGCCAGGCCGCGTGCAGCCGCTCGCGTTCCTGCATCAACTGCTGGTAGCGGTCGATGCCCTCGGCAGCCGCGTAATGACCTGCGGCAAAGTATGCGGAATGGTTAATTACGTTACAATAATGGGAAATGGTGTTTTGCAGGTTGGCCATAATCAATTCCAAGGCGAGCCGCAGGCGAGGAAATCTATCTAATCTCACAATTTTCACATGATGATATTTTCTTATAGAATTGTGCTTAGTTGAGGCTAAAGATGGACAAATATATGTCCAAAACTTGTTTTACCATAATTTTATTCACCATTATCTAATATTGTGGAGATGAATTTGAGTTTTCTTACTCCAATTTTAATGAAATGTTATATTGGGTCATCGAACGTGGTATTACAACGTAAATATCTTTGAACCAATTATGTGGTCATGAACTTTCAGTGTGACATTTGTTCCATATCTTCAAATAACTCATGATATTAACTCTTCAGAATAAAATTAAATATTATTAATTAAATTCAGTTGACGACAAGCTATTGCAGGTAAACAGACGAGACGAGCTCATGCTAGTCACCCCTATATAGTTAGACTCGAGACCTGTCGAACTTCGCTCTATCAAGCATCAATCATCAATAGAACAGTGAAGTTGTGGAATTCATCGCCTAGTGAAGTCTTTCCTTATACTCACGATCTCAAAACTTCCAAGAAAAATTCCAATACCTTCCTTCTCTTCCAACATTCATCAACACGATATTCGTCGAACATTGAAGGTTTTCCTTTAGAGTTTTCAAAAGATAAAAAAAATATATATCAACTGACCGACATGAGATAAGCTTCCAGATAAAGATGATCCAGATGGTCTCATATTTGTATAATTGAAAATCTGAGCAAATTCCTGAAATATAAAATCTCCTGAAGACTGAGAATTCACATAACGTTCATTGTTTACATTTTAATATTTTTCGATTGGCATCAATTTATCAATCTATAGTACTAAAAATCATATTTTTCTCCAAATTTTCTGGAAAGAGAATCAAAACTTATTCAAACCTTTATATCACGATTTCTACCATATCAAGAAGTTTTTTAGTGAGTCCACTATCATTATTTTCCATCAAGAAACCTTTTTATCTTATCCTAAATGTTTTTTTTTTCATAATATCAAAAGGGCTACTGAGCGTTTTTTTTTTTCATCTGTTGACAAAACAAAAGGGAAACCTATAATGTTCGAGGAACATCGTGTTGAAAGCCATCATCAACTGACCTGTTTGTTCCATGGCGGCCAGATTGTCGGCAACATCGAGGAAGCTGGCCTCTCTCGCTTCGATCTCCCCCTTGAGCGCCTCGTGTTCGCTCTTGAGGACTTGCGCTCGCGCGGCGCTCCTCACGTTCTCTTCGGCGCTCATAGCCAACCGCAAAGTGGTCGCCCAGTTCATCAGGTCTCTCACCTGCACACCCATATCATAAGAGACGTATAAAAAAGGGTGGAATCTTGCGACTGTGCGCTTCGCACAATGTTTGTTTTACCACAAACCATAAACTATTGAGGAATTGTTCCTGATTCCGGGACAAATTATTACTAGGCGGGCAACTTTCTATCTTTTTGTGTAATCGATTGAATTAGTCGTTCAACAAAATAATACATTAGGCGAAGGTAATTCACATCTCTATGATGCTGTCAGAGAATGGTATATACACCTAACAAACAAACAAAATAAATAACAAAACCGACAGAAAACAATTGAACTGTTTGGCACATTCCAGTTTCCTATAGATATCTAATATTATAGACACATTACAAATGTAATAGTCCTTTTCATTTTGCTGTAAGAGATACATATGAATAATTGATAGAGAACTTATAGCTGATTCAATCCCAATATCACAATCAGAAATTTCACAGTAAACACAGCAACACTGCGAAGTCACGGATATTTTACACAATTATTTTCGTAACACATTAATATACGTCCATGCTGTAATGACATAAATTGAAGGAAAATTAAATTTTTAATGTCGATATAAATCAATGACTTACATCGAAATTGTCTTCACAACAATAAAGATCATTTCTTTGGAAGAACTATTCATTGGTCTCTGACGTTCTCTGTTCTGATATCTTTCATCAGAACCGAGAAAAATATCTTCGTTGAATGTTTACCAATATTTCAGTGCATCCAGGCACGAAACATCACCCAATCATATTCTCGAAGATGAATGAAAAGATTATATTATTATTAAAAGAATATTGTTATATCTGTCAGAAACTATCAATGTGGCAGACACTTATATATGTCGTGATGAATCATGATTTCCATGAAGTTTGATCGATTACTCTAGCACTTTATCTCTATTTGAATCTAGTGGTCGAATTGCTCGGGCTTTGATGTCACTGAATTTGTTCATTTTCTGCTGATGTTGAAGTCGCAAATTTCAATAATCATTCAAAAACGTGAGAAGAACTTAGAGAAAAACGGTTTGTGCCGAAAAGCTAGTTTGGATGAGTAATATCGAATTGTGATTTTTTTTTGCTAGACATGCTCATTGCCATAATAAAATAAATTGATTAAAAACTGAATTATTTCCGACATGCTACGATTTGTCAAGATCAGAACATAATATGGCTGGTATAATGTGTTCTGTATACCTGTGTTGAATCTGGTTATAAAAAAAACACATCGCAGTTCTGCGTCAAAAATAAATGATTGAATTATTGATGAAATATAGATAATTTGAAACGTTTCGATGTTCGTTTCAGACCGCGAGAAGGTGATACATTTCAGATTATGAATCAGAGAAAACTTCCACGTTATGATTCATATCAATTATCTCAATATTCTCACAAATTTATTTGAAAGCGATCAATGCGCCGATAGGGAAATTTACTGAAGGAGAATTAAAAATCATAGTACCTGAGTGAGGAACTTTTGCAAATCAACGCTGGCCTGCAGTTGATCGCGTCTCAGGTCTGCCCTCTCCTTCAGCCCATTCCACGCCTCCACCACCAATTCCTGCTGATGCTGGATGTTCTTCTTGTTGCTCGGGTACACCTGCAAGATTGATATCTATGAGTCAGTTATCCCATGGAACATGCCCATAGAATTTCGTGAATAGCTAATCAAAATTGAAGGATGTTCTAGGAAATTTTGACTGAAAATTATGTGAACCTATGTAAACCAACAAAATGGGAGCATTTCTCAATTTGTCCATGGAAACCTATGCATTTCTTTGGATTTTTAATCCTACTGGTATATGGTGGAAAGTATTATAGAGGAGATTTTTCGGTTGAATAGATGGGAAATATTTTTTACATTACGTTTTTGCATCAGTTTACTTATCGCAGCTATAAAAAATGGATTGGATGATGAATTTGGAAAGCTTTTGAATGTAGCATATGGCTTTTGGGAATTTCGCAATTTCCGATAATTGACAATGAGTTTTACAATTGCACATCCCTGGTGGAATAGATGGTGACCCACTTTGTGTGATTGTGGTCAAGAAGGTGGTGAATTGCATTTTGAGTTGCTGTCAGGTTGCTATATATGAGAATATTTTCACAGATTGTCAATATCTTGAGAAATAGAACGAATACTGCATAAATACTGTCAGTGTCAAAATGTAGCATTTTGGATTTTCCAAAATATCTAGAGACTCCTTACAGGTTCAATCGTTTTGCGACCGAATTCAGTTACAAATAGAATCGTATAAAATTTTCCTCATTTAAACGACTTCACATCTTCTGAAGTTTCCAATATCCCAATAAACAACAATTCTGGACACACTATATACTTTCGATTACAAGTTCGAGAGCACTACTCACGACCAAGGCGGAAATTTTGTCTTGTTCTGGGAATTGACGGTTATGACAATTTTATAATCAATTTTCTGTTGAAATTTCAACCAATTATAATAATGGTCAGATTATACTAACATTTATACATAATTGATAGTTTGAACTGACAATTCATTATTATCAGTTGAAACAATCATTTGATCAACTCAAAATGTGGCAATTTTATTTAATTGTCACTTCACACTGACATTGAGAGAGTTGTATAGTTGTCAGTTCGAACTGACACTGGCCATTATGTATAATTGTCACTTCAAACTGACAATAAGAATTTTATTCTTGTCATACCAAAATCGTCCTCGGCGAAAATCATCTCACTCATGAAATTGAAACACTTTCAATTTGCAAGCATTTAGTAGAGCTACAACGAATAAACATTGAGGTACATCACACCTCACAGGAATAAGAATTGACTGTTAATTTTCTACTTTCACGCCACATTGAGGATCATCTGCCTTTTGACATTTCTGTATTTTATCTCTTTTTGTTTTCACTGAAATGGTCCATAAATGATATTATAATTATTACCATTATTGAAACTTCGAAGATACTCTACTATCTTAATTTTCAATAAGCAAATACTTTCTTTGAAATGTGTCTTGTTGAACTTTACTCACCTTCTGCAGCTTCGATGCATCCTCGACGAGCACCTGCAGCTGCGCCTCCAGCACAACAAGCTCGTTCTCGAACGCCTCGTGCTTGCGTAGCGCTGCCAACGCCGAGTTGAGGTCCCGCCCGAGGTCCGTGCCGAGGGCGGCGTTCTTCTCCTGGACGCGCTGCAGCGCGTCGGTGACGTCACGGTGGAAGCGGTGGATCTCGCCGGCGGCGTTCAGCCGTTGCTCGCGCGTCTCTAGCTGTTCGTGCAGGTTCTCCCACGCCGATCTGAAACCGGTCGTCAACGACTTTACTCAGGGTTACTCGTTTACCCAAGGTGGATTCATGCAAGCATAATTTCTAACTAAGATGGATTGACTAAAACTAATGATATGGAACTGTGTGATCCTGTAGAAGTGTTCATGTAAGAAACTAAGGAATTGAAATTAATTCAAAGATTAAAAAAGTTCAATAACATACAACTAAGTGATTAATTTCTTCCATGGAAGCCATACGGCGCATGCGACCAACTCTATCACCAACTAGCCATACAGTCCTGGCAGAATTCCGCATAGCTGAGTGAATCCAATGTTTGATGAGCTAATTTGAATCGTATTCTTCTTTGATTTAGATATTTCAATTTAGTTGAGCATTTATTCAGATGGTGACATTTCCACACAAGCCTGAACAAATTCCCATCACTAATGATTTGTTAATTTTTTTGAATTTAATTTAATTTTTATTGATTTTGTATGAACTCCAATTGTTTCTCAACTTGAAACTCATTTGAATCTTACATTCTTTTTAGTTTAGTTGAAGTTGAATGAATCCACTTCTACACCACGGTCTTCTCAACTCTCAAGCCGTGCTGAAGAGATTTGACAACTGAATTCCGTTTAGCAACATCAGTGCATTTAGTGCTTAGATTAGAGAAAATCCAAGATTGAACGTACGTCTCACGGTAGCCGCCCGTTAAAAATTTTCGTGGTTAGCAAAATCTCATAACTCCGAATTTTAAGACAATAACATTCAACAGTCTGTTTCAGTTCAAAATATCGTCAAGGTCATATCACTTCTGATTATCCTTTCAATGACACTATCGAAAATGCGACAATGACGTCATATCTACGACACCGATGACGTCACATGACGCACTCATTTGTCAAAATTTGCGCCATACAAATTCAAGGTTGATGTGTCTGGGCAATTTTCAATTAATTCCTTCATTGCTATTTTACTGAATTAATTTCAAACTGAGCGTGCTCACTGTAAAGATGGAATTCGACCTGAAGGATCCATTCATTTTGATTTCCAAAAAAATATATATAAATTCATTACCTGACTTGGTCATGCTTCTCCTGTACTTCAAGACATGCTTCAGAAGGAGTATCAGATCTGAAAGTTAGTCCCAACACCAGTGAATTTATTAGATAATGATTGATTACCAAGCATTCAGTAGTTTATATACATGCAATATATGAATATATCATTTAGTAATGAAATGATGACACTGAGTGGCTAATTGAAGACAAAAAGATGTGCTGTAATGATGTCTGCGGGTTTGTTAATCAAGCAAAACTCACCAAATCCAAGATCAACTTAATAACTGCAAATATTGTCATTTAGTAGCCACCAAACTAGTATTCTCAAAGAGAATACTATTGTTATCAATTTCATTCACACGGCAATATTTAGCCCAGAGAAAAATCATCATTTCTTCAATGTACTCACTCTAGTTTCGACAATTTGTTTTGTATGTCTGAAGAATAGGGATTTTCATTGGCGACCAACTTCTTGGCCAATTCTTCGCATTGCTTGTATCTTTCCGAGCCAGCTTCAATTCTGTGCTTGAAGTCGTCGAATTTCTCTTTCAGTTGCTGGAAAACGAGAGACGATCAGTTCGTCTAGCTGAAAGATCAACTTTGCATGGCTTGTGCAATGATTCGCGAAGATTATCTCAAGAGACATGTTGGATTCGATGTTATCGAAATGAAGTCAGAATTTTTTACAACTATTTTGGTCCTATTGGACAATTTGAGTTAAATACTATCGCCCATTCTATAAATGGTTTTGTCGACTACCTATATTGAAAACTCCTTGTAGACACTTCCACTAGTATTACAAATTCATAATTATGTTGTTACATGAGATACAACTCTTTGCATTTGATTTTTCAGCTTCTTGTACAAAGCCAGTTCGAATTTCACCATTTCAGTTATCGGCAGATACTTTGGACTTTTAAAGGAATCGTTAATTTTAAATCTGCCAAAATTTTGACTCGCCAAATCGAACCATTTCCACTTGGATCACTTCTGAACACTTTTTGAAAACAAGACACCCTATAATTCCATTTATTTTCATCAGAGGTTGTGTTGATGGAAGTATATAGCTGAAAAACGGCAATAACCTTACATATATGTTGAGCAAGGCTCCTTTCTTCATTCGACGCTTTAATACATTCGGTTCGGGAAATTGGAATCATTAATATGACACTGCTGTGAAGTCAGGTCGATAAATCTCATGAACAAATAAAAAAAAACTTTCTGATGCTGCTAGATAAGAGAAAGTACATTGATAAAGGTCAATAATATAGCGATATTCAAGGTACTCATATTTCTTCATCCTCACAGTTTCAGTTGGATTATAATTTTGGAAAATTCATATTTTTGCAATGACCTCAAGCTTTAAAAGAACCATGAATACGTTCTTAGACTTATCCGCCAAGTAATAATGACGAGTTCGTCAGTTATATCGTTTGAGGACACCATATTATATTTTCATTATGAAAAGATCAGAAATTGGTTGACTGCAAGAATTTAAACTCCAAGAAAACTACCATATTCAGCTATTTCTTTTTATAATATGTGCCGTCTACTCACTATCAAATGTTCAAAGTCCTGTCCGTAGTCTTCAGAGGTGGCTTGTTGCATATTCTCCGCTATCCATGTTTCCAATTCCTCCGATTCGGCGAAGTATTCGTGGCGGAAGAGAGACTCCATCAGCCGATGTTGTCTTGCAGCGGCTTTCCTTCGAAACAAAATCAAAGATGAATAGCGATTTTGTTTTCAATCAAATGCAAAGGAATATACAAACAATATTTACAACCGATTTCCGAGCGAATACCTCACAAGCTATTTGAATATTCATGTGAAATGACAATTTCACGAACCAAAAATGTATTCTCCATTATATTCTCCATTGATCAGGCCTTTTTGTCATTTCGTGAGGATATAAAACATCACCACTGACGAAAAGGAAGAAGAAACAATGTGTATTGAATATTCTCAAATGACTATAATATTTCGTCAGTTTTATAAGTAGCATTACTGAAGAATGAATTGGGAGATTATAAAAGTATCAAATAGAAGAAACTTCCGTTCTTCAGTCTAGTGAAACCTCAAACCTCAATCTTATGTAATGTATGTATATTTCGTTATACAGGGTGGAACTATCATCTATCTCAACTACGCTTTTGTCTATATATATATCAACATTCTAAAATCAGATATCAATTTTGAGATCTGCTTAATGTTCAAAACCAGCATCTAAGCTTCCAGTTGTGTCCATAAATGGGTTTCGAAGCCAGTCTTCGGTAATACCGACATATATGAGTAACATTTCAGTTTCAGTTTATATTCTTCATCTTTTTCAGTTGAGCGAGAGAGCCAGTTACTTTCTCAGCTGAGAAAGATGAAGAATAATTTCAGCTTTCAATTCGGTATCCACCGATGAGATATTGGTCTTACAAATTTATACAAAAGAGCAAAACATTCAAAGATTTATGTATTTAGTCTTGGGTAATAAATACGCGTGCAGTGGAATATGCATGCGGAACTTGCATAGAAGCATCACCATTTCAAAAAAAATAAAATTCGATTGGGTATTCACAACCTGAACATGCGGACAAAGGTTATTATAATCAACCTATCTACAGAACCAGCATGTTTGAGATGAATTTCACATATAACGTTTCCGCTATATACAACTTCATGCCGAACCCTGTCAAAAAGTCATAAGTCCAACCGAGAACTCCTTTTGGGTATTCAATAGCTCTAGGTATTAATCATTCATATGTAAGTATTAAATAGTTATATAGTCATCCTGATGCAATCTTTGTATTCATAAAGCCCACAGAGAAATCCATCTCTTTGTTACCTGTTAGTTATATCTGATATTGTTATTAGATGATATTCATATGTATATGGTTGTTCAAGTTTATTATATTTCTTGTGTATTCAACTTTATTTTTCTTATTTTGTACCATAAATTCAATTGGATAAACTCATGGTTAAGCTAAGTTTAGTCTGAGTCTGGTTAAGTGCAAGACCAACACCTTGCTATTAGCAAGAGATGAACTTCGCCATTTCAGTTAAACATTTCTATTGTATTCATTTTTCAGCTTTTGATGGGATTTTCTCTCCTCGTTTCTAAAAAATAGAGTAGAAGTTATTAAAAATTATTGCAATATATTTGTAGTAAGGACAGATTTAGGATCTGTCCCAAAATGTCACTGCGCTTGAAATTAAACCTTTAGATATCTAAAAGAGAAATTCTCTATTGGTCAGTGACACCTTGTTTTTGAAAAAATTTTTGGAAATACAAATATATTTAATAATAATAAAACCTCTACTTATCTTGGTGGACGTTTCGGGAACGAATCTGCTCTGAAAAGTGACTTTTCAGTGTCAAAATCGGAAACATCGAAAAAAGTTTACGAAGAAAAATATTTCAATTGTGTTGAGAACGGGAGCAGATTCGTTCCCGAAACGTCCACCAAGATAAGTAGAGGTTTTATTATTATTAAATATATTTGTATTTCCAAAATTTTTTTCAAAAACAAGGTGTCACTGACCAATAGAGAATTTCTCTTTTAGGTATCTAAAGGTTTAATTTCAAGCGCAGTGACATTTTGGGACAGATCCTAAATCTGTCCTTACTACAAATATATTGCAATAATTTTTAATAACTTCTACTCTATTTTTTAGAAACGAGGAGAGAAAATCCCATCAAAAGCTGAAAAATGAATGTACCACCTCCTCGAAGAACTTACAGACAGTATTTCTATTGTACTATATGAAGTTTATTATTGTATTATATCAACACCATCACAAGCGTAATAGCCAGTTAAACGCCATAATGTGAATCTTGTCGCGACCAACTGGCGAACACCTAGGGGTTCGCATACTCCACTTTGATAAACTCTGCTATAATGTGTTACATACCTCTGAAGCGACCTCACCAGATGCTCGAGGCTGGCCTGTCGCTCGCCAATCGCCTTCGCATCGGGATGGCCAGATTTTATCATAGCCTGCGCCCCGTGTCCCATTTCTGATACGATGTTGTTGTAAGTATCGAGCTCCAACTCCAAAGCCTACAGAAAAAAAAAACATGGTTAGTACATAACACAAAAAATGTGCGGTCTCCACTCAATGTGTATTTGAAACGACTTGAAACCTAGGCTTCGCAAGCGCTAACAAAAATGATAGTGGTACGGTCAGTCATATCGTTGTCGTAAAATAGTCATTTTCATGTATATTACAAATTGAGATATGCTAGAATGTAAGTATTGAAAAAAAATATTAGAAGATATAAAACTTGGATGTGCATGGTGAATTGTCATGAATGTCATATGATGATTATGAATTTGGAAATTCCGTATTTTTATGAAATTTGATTTATTGATAATGGTACAGATTTTTTCTTGAGGATTTTCTTCATGATTGAACCATTTTGATTTTTCATCAATCATCAATCTAAACATCTAGGTATTCAGTATATAGCCTCGAACCAAACGAATAATAAGTAACAATGGATAATGTTCTTCATTATTACCACTGCTGCCAAGAAACCTTACAAATTTCAAGAGTATTTTCAGAACGCGTCATGTTTTTTAGCTAGGAAAGCACAGTCAGATTTTTCTTATCATCATGACACATTATGTATATTGACTTGACTCAACCCTCCTCACCTTATGTTTGGTTAGGAGTTTGGTGGCGGCGTCTCTGTCTCTGCCACAATCGGAGCTGGACAGAATGTTGGCTTTTTCGTTCAGCCACGACTCGACCTCGTTCACCTCGAAGAAATACTGCTGAGCTTTGAGCGCCAGGTCGAGTTTCTGAGCCCGCTCGTCGGCTTGGTCGTTCAAATCGTCCCAGGCGTGTCGAAGGGTGTCACATAGTTGTTCGATCTGCGAGATGGAAAACAGACAGTAGAGTTCTTGAAAAGCATCAACATTGAAGATTTTTGTATTATATTACCGTGAGATGCCATAATAGATGAATAACACCATTCTCTGGAGGATTTCGACGTATCTGAGAGAGAAAATCTACATACGTAGATCATATGTGGGCTAACGCTGTCAACAATATTTTAGCTTATAAATCGAATAATGATGACGTCCTATTCACTAATGAAGATGTTCACACCTGTCGAATTTTTGACTGGAATCAGTTTTCCATATAAAAATTCCATATTACAATATTATTCATTGATTTTGAAAATGAACTCAAATCCTTTATTTTTCAACCATTTTAAAACTAGTGACATACTAGCAAAACTATCATTTTATCTAGATCTTATATAGTATGATTGAAAATAAAAAAATACGATCTTGAAAATGAAATCACTTTTGCAAATCCACAGTTCGAACCACAAAACGAAAGCACATGAAAAACAAGATACCAACCAGTATATTGATTATTATGTCTCAACATTGTAAGGTTTTTCTTAGTTTATTCAACATACTGCATAATTTGAACTGACATTTTGTGAATATTTTTGAATAAACTTATTATCATTATACAGTCTCAATTCTGAGGCATTTTGAATTTTCAAATATTTTTTTTTGAAGGTTCAATCCACTACGGCGGCGCATGGGATAAGATTATCAGTTCACATGGTAGACATAAAAATTAAACGCGCAGATTACCTATATTGGTATTATATTTCTTGGATATAGCTCAGTGCACGAGATCCGTTCGTTTTCTGATTCCAGTAATATGTCAAATTGAAACAATTTCTTTGAATACGGGGGACGGTCTTAAAAAAACGGCTTGCACCGGTAGCTGGGTGAGAAGTATCGAATGATGAATTTTTTTTGTTAAACATGTCGATTGTCGATATCCTCCAGAGACTGTTGACTTCGCCTATTTAGGTGTTTCACGGTATCATAAAAGTATGAGTAAGTGCGAAATCATAGTATTTTGAAAATATTTTGGTGAATGTTGACCTTTTCCTATTTCGGTCTTTCACGGTGACATAAACATATCGTCTATGACAGAACAGATTGGTTCCGAATCAACTATTTTATAAATGAATATTCTATGAATCTTAACGGATGAAATAACCTTTTTCTTCTCGGGGTGTTCGATGTCTATTAGAGCTTGCCCACTCTCCAATGTCTTGTCGATAACCGGACGATGCCCGGAAATCTCCGCCTCTAACTTCTTGTGCTTCTTATGCAGCATCTGCGTCTGATGGAGATGCTGCCCTAGCTCCTCCTTCGAAGCCAGCGCCAGGTGTTCCTTTGGAATAACAAGACATGCAATCAACTGAGCAGAGAAGAAGAAGAAGAGAACATATACTACTTTATTATTCTTCTTCTTTTCAAGAATGAAGAGAGCATAGAAGCTCATAACACAAACTCTACTCCGAAGAGACCTTGACCTTTTGAACATGAAACATGAAGAAATCTTGAGAAACAGATTTCATATAGTAATTGAAGTACCCAAGTTGTTCCTGTTTGTTGATGATATATTTTACTGGAAGGACAATAAAATACTCTGATAATGAAATAATCAATAACGATCAATATTTAGAAAATATAGAATCGGACTTGACGGCGTATTTGGAACACCCCTAGGGTACTAATTTCGAGTATTTTGTATGCGATCTACTATCCTTCTCCAACATACACTGGTTATGTATGTTCGTGTTCTTTTATTCGTATAGTTATCAAACTTTAACGATTTGTGATTTGACGCTGACAGGTGTAATACAAGCGCATACAAAAAAGTTCTCGAGAAACAGCAGACTTCCCTCATACCTTGATCCACTGCAGCTCGGCGTCCAGCTCGAAGCCGAACTTGTAGAAGTCGAGCGCCTCCTCCAGGGCAGCCCGCCTGGCCCGCGCCGGCTCTGCTAGAGCGTCGAGACGCTTGCGGCTGGCGGCGGCGACGTCGCGGATGCGCTCAGAGTCAAAGTGGCCATCGTCACCGAGGTGGCGCCCTCTGTCGGCCAGATCGTCCACGCGGCTCGCGCACTGCGCCAGCTCGCTCTCCAGCAAGTCGTGTTGCTTTATCAGCTCGCGACAGGATCTAGAACATTCAGTATAGTCCACTATAGTGATTCAGTGACAAATTTTCGATGAATACGAGAGAACAATTTCGACTATTCTAGAATTCAAATCAATTCATTTCATCGTTTTGTTAAACTTCAGATGTCATGTTCTTTTGTGAGTCCATTTGTCTCTTTTTGTCATACTGTCAGAGACGATGTAGGAAAGAATGATGGAATCACCGAATAATATTTGGTATAATAGTCATGAATCTCCCCAGAAGATGGAGACATTTTTGTAGCTTCCCGCATGGCGTAAATAAACCTGGATTTCCGTACAAACAGTTGGTGTTTTGAGATTGTAATCATGCAGTTTGATTATTAATTGAGAAGTAACCCAGCATTTCTATTTCTGAATCAATGTTTCAATATATTTGATTGCATAAGCAACAAAACAATTTTTGTGTCGCCATCTAACATGTCAGCTATAATCAATAAAATGCTTATATCAAGTGGGTCATATATACTTTGGAGTTTTGGCAGAATAAATCAGATGGCAATCTGGCAATTAGTTTTATCATTGTCTCTACATAGTGGTTTCCGT
Organism: Gastrophysa polygoni; assembly: GCA_963576655.1. Taxonomy (NCBI): domain Eukaryota; kingdom Metazoa; phylum Arthropoda; class Insecta; order Coleoptera; family Chrysomelidae; genus Gastrophysa; species Gastrophysa polygoni. Next base: position 9,859,686 of record OY755089.1, on the reverse strand, counting down.
ATACCAAAATTATCTAGTTAGGTAGCGTAGGCTCGTTACTTGAAAAGTATATGAAGAAATATGAAGTAAAATGAATGAGGGAGGAAAATGTGTTGGTGTAAATACGGATTGATCTGATGAGTCTGATATCAGTGAGTATAATGATTTCTCTAACTCCGATACTTTTTTGAATGAATACTATCAATGATTTTAAATTGGTATTGACACAAACAGTAGATGAATATACTCGTTTTCGTAGACTATGGAATACCAATACTTTGTATTGTTTTCAATGCAAAATTATAACAACTTTTCACAACTTACCAGACTATTTCATTGAATACGTACAACTGATATTAGCCCTCAGATATTATATTTTGGAATGCTTCTTTATGTCATCGCTTCGTGAAATTTGTTATGTAAAGTGAGGTAGATAGGTAAAGATGCTATTCAAGTAGCGAGTAAGCTTTACAAAATCTCGGTACCTTACATGGTGCTTTTTTTCGGAAAACGGCCTGAAGTTAATTGTCCCCCGCGAATAACCTGGACCGTATCGATTTTCACCAAGATCTCGAAAATCAAAAACAAGTTATTAATCAAGCCGAAACAAAACAATTTCGATTCCTTCTGGCTAAACAAGCAGATGAAATGAATTCTTCCTGCATTCAACAGGACTTTTTATTATGACACGTTAAATTTTCATTTTATTCTCCAAAGATGAGTTATTTAACAGAGACTCCTTTCGGAACGAACGGTATTACTGGTTTTTCAATAGATGTAATGTCATATTCCTTTGTGGTTATGTCTAGTCAATGATATTCAGTGTCTTGTCAATGGCAATACATGAAATAGGTAGACTAGTATAAAGTTCCAGTGCTTCTCCAAGAGAAAATCTCTGAAAGTTCTCCATCAAGCGGAAAATAAACAATGCCAAGAATTCTGGAATAAATGTCGATTCATATCACTGATTCCACAAACTTTCAGATATAATAATGATCTTTCGAGATTATCTGTTCGTCACTGTTGGGCATTGCGCGTCCTAATAACAACCCTCAAATACGAAATCTCGCTCACCTCATGTCGGTGCCGACATTCTTGCTCATCAAGTTCTCGTTGATTTCGTCCAGTTTGAGGTTGACGTCCTCGATGGCGCCATTATAGCCGTGCTGCGCCTCGGCTTGTCTCAGCCTCCTGCCCTTTTCCAGGGAAATACCTACGAGATTCTGCCACTCGCCGTTCAACTCCTACAAATATATATCATAGCCTGGGTAGATATCGGAATTTGCCAAAATTACAAGATGAAACAATTTTTAATGAATGCAAATCATGATAGGTATACCACGTTTCTTTCCTTTAGTTTCAGAGATTGAATGATTGTGATTTGAAATGACCTATATAGGGTTGATGAACGCCATGTTTTGACATAAAAATGTTTTTTTTTTACTTCCGGGGTTTCACATTATTGCACGTTATTGCATTCGAATTCTGCATGACTTTCTGAATCCAATGATCACATAAGTGATACATCAAACATCCATAATAATTTTAATTCTACTTTCAATTTTCGATCTAAGTGTGCGATGACCTATTCACTCCTATTGACCGATGCAACTCTACAAAAATTGTAATTCTGACAAAAATGTAAAATTTCATGATTCATCACCAATTTTATTAATAATTCAGCCTATAATTACAATAAAATTTCAAAGGAAATATGAATAATCATGGCAGAAATGACTGGTTGAGATTTTTTATGAATTCACGAATAATTGAGAAAATATTAAATCAGAAAAACAGTAAATTTTACAAACATTGAAATGCAATGATTAGAAAATATAAAATGATAAAAAACTTGAAGATGAATATGGTAAATTGTTATGACTGATTATTCCTCTGCCCTGTTATGAATAGTAATGTTCCAGTTATGATAATAATAAAATTAACTCAACTAAACTGAATCGTAACATTGCCTCAGCATTAGTGAAGATTTTGAAGGTGAAACTACTACATTGTCAAGAAATATAATCTTCCATATGGTTACCTGCAAAGTCTTAGCGACGTCGTCCTTCTGGAAGCTGTCCTGCGCGATGAGCGCCATGCCGAGCTTGTTAATGGAGCGCAGCTGGCCTTCGTTGGCACGCAGCTCGCGCTCGAACGCCTCGTGCTTCTGCAGCTTGCGCTCAAGGTTTGACAAGTCGCGGTAGCTCTCGTCCGACGCTGTTTTCAGCTTGTCCGCCATCCATGAACGCAAGTCCTCTACCTGGATATTATACAAAGAAATAATGTTTATCCAGCACAAGCTATAGTTCCAGAGTACCTTCAGGTACTGTTGATCGAAAATTCAGAACTTAATTCTTCTCTATTAGGATCACCAAATGATTTCAATACTTTTTATTAACACAGATTCTACTAGGAAATCCTTTTCTCATTATCTAAGGCTTCAATGCTCTGCCAACTGATCAACAACGTACTGACCATAAGTAACTTTGTCTCATTGATAGATAACTTCTTGTTAGCTATTAATATGGTATATTAATGTAGAAGACTTCAATTTGATGTATTTCAAGATCTTTTGCTGAATTATTTCTATGATGGTGAGCGAAATTTCATTTCTTGTATATTCATCTATCTATCTCGGGATACTTTTGGGGTTTCAAATTATCATATACAGGATTAGAATACAATTCCCTGTTCTACAAAATGAAGCTGCTGCCGGTACAAATCAATTTTTGATTCTTAAATGGGGCACCCGATATATTATAGCAGGTTTGGTTCGAGACTAATATTATGAGTTGAGCGATACCAGAGTTGAGAGAAGTACGAAGATATTGGCGAAGAACTTCTCCTCATTACTTCTATGTGCGAGCTTTTAGCGGATATCTGAGTACTCTTTTGAAGTACCCCTATCAAGCCTATCGTTGAACTCGCAATGATATGCATTATAACCAGATATGGAATAATATACCGGGTATTCTATTTGAAAATTGAAACCTACTACTTCTTTCTGGCGAAAGAAGGAGATGAAGTGAATTCTTCCTGCATTCAACAGGACTTTTTATTCTGACACGTTGAATATTCATTTTATTCTCCGAAGATGAGTTATTTAACAGAGACTCCTTTCTGAACGAACGATATAATGAAATGATAGTGAGAAAGTGTTGATCTGCAAACGATAGAGCAAGTGACTTAAATGAGACGATCGCATACCTCGGCTCTGAATTCCTGGTAGTTTTTGGAAGCATCGAGGGCATTTGATCTCTGTTGACAAGCCTCTTTGACAGACTGTCTTCTTTGGACCACTTGGTTGCGCCTGTCATCAATCCTAAACACACAAAAAAACAAAATTATGCAAAGAGAAGATTCATGAATGGAGCTGGGAAGCTAGAAACAAAAGATGTATTACCCTTGGCTGTCGTAGTGCTGGTCGGCGATTAGTTTGTCCGCCTTTTTGCTGAAAGCTGTCAAACGGTCGTCTTGAGCGGCCAGCGTGTTAGCAAAAGCCCGCTGTTGTTTATGCAAAGCTTCTACCTCGTCTAGAGAGTTCTAAAACATTATTATCACACTTGAGCAAAATATGAGAGGAAAATAGGAACAATATACAGGTGAGCAGCAAGTCTATTTGAGTTATCCCTGTTTGTTTAATGTGCGCACAATCTAGATCAGCGTAGCATTGAATCACTACATACTGTATTCACTGTCTTAGATATTTCACGTTATTCTCCTCTCAAATCTCTTCATCACCAGCAATTGGAATGACGCTGTTGTGCTCACAAACAACAATTGAATGATAGTAATTTCTCTAGCACTGTCGACAAATTAAGAAACTTTCTGTGACAATCCAACCAGGATCGTTCATCAAGTTCAACCGTAATTCTCAACAGATTATTTTTACGTTGCTTTTCAACTCCTATATAGTAAATATGTATCTCTATTCCTACATTCTTAAAAGTATTGTCCCTCATTTGCAACACAATGGAATTCTGTGATTTTGATTCAACTGTATGATAAAAACTTCATCGATGGCTGTAAATTATTTCTTTCTTCACTGAGTACTTTAACACTCATGGTACCAAAAAATCAAATGGAATTTTTTTCAAAGCTGAACATTCATGTAATTCCAAATATAAAAGTTCGATTGCAACTAACCCCAAGGTCGTGGAACTCTAAGAAAGCCTGGTGAGCTGACGTGACAGCGTCGATGTTGTCGGCTTCTTTGTTGAACAGCTGCAGCTGCAGGCACTGCTGTAGCCACAACTCCTTCTCTTTGGATCCTCTAGCTACAAAAAATACATAAGACATTTGAAATTTCACCCACTGCAGAAAAAACTCAGCTGCATATGAGGATCATATCATAGAATGATAGATTTTCGAAAATCTGCTCGACAAAATTTTCTGAACCTTGACTTTTATTGTATTCATGACGTCATCAAATGCAGCGCAATAAGGTGAACATTATTTTTCATTGGGGAACTCCCAATATTTCATCCAATCATTGATTGAAAATTAATCGATAATCAAGTTAGGTGGTGATATCTAGAATCAAAGACTTCGTTCTGCATGAATATGTGACGCAGAGTTTGAGTTGATTTGTGTAGAGAAATTTTTCGGTGATACCCTTGATACTCATACGGAAAATGAATGGGATGAAATATATGACATCCACGTGCACATGGTGACGCCATGAACAAGAAATAAACGTCAGAAATTTCAGATTTCGTTGATTGAGAGTTTCAATTGAGGTTCAACTGGAAACTACCCCAAAGTGGAAATTTCAAATTGAACTACAAAAATAGTAATACCCTGATATATGGAAGTGGATTTACACCTACCTATGGCCGCCTGTTCCGCCATCAGCCTGTCAACGTCATCTTTCACGTCACGCATGTCGGGATTGGACTTGAGAAGCTTATTTCCCAGACTGACGATTTGTTTGAACCTATAAAGAAAATTTGACATGATGTGATATAAGTTTGAACCGGTTTTATTTGGTATAGTTATTAAGTTCCAATATTTAACATCCATACTCTACAAGAAAGAAAACTGGTATGTTTATGTGAGGATGCCATTCTAAACAAAAAAATGGACGATGGAGTTGCAAATATTAATATTTGAAAGTATTCAATTTTCTTCCTAAAGAACACAAAGCAACACAATATTGATATAAACTCAAAAAAATTATCTAAGAAAAAATCAAGTGGTTCATGCTTCGAACAAACTCATCCCATCGATTATCAGAAGATGAGCTACGATCATCACATAGCGATCCTGCCAACATTGATATGATAAACTACCTGGTGGCCAGAAACAACTGAATTTTAGCCGATGTCGTCGTAATATTCAATCATAGACGACGGGACTATAGACAAATTATTTATCATTTAGAAACTGTTCCAAAGCAGGCAAGCAACCGAAATATAAAAAATCCTGACAGATATGTCAGCCTATGACAGTTTGGATTTGAAGAGAAACCTCTACTGAAGAGGAATTCCTCTCAGTTTCTTCGGTCCATAAATGTTAGATGGAATAATCTTCACCTATATTATCTGATTCTAATCTGCAATAAAATTTAAAGAAAGCCTGAAAACCCTCTACTATGGAAGAAAGTCAAGCGACGATTGGCGATACTGTCGAATTTCGAAACCCAATCACACTATCAAATAATCTTTGATGTTTATCTATTCGTGCCAATTTCTGGAAATTTCGTTGACTGACATTTTTCAATGTCGCTCACGCAATGTCATGTTCATCAAATTTGGCCAACATCAAGAAATTCGAAAACAAGATGAGTAGAGATAAGAATAGCTCCACCAGCTAGTTTATCACATCAATCTGCCAACTATATAAGAAACCGCGTCCACTCACTCGTCATCCTTCGCCTTGACGTCGTCGACGAGGTCCTGGTGGTCCTTCAGAAGCCCCTCGGCGGTTTGCACATCCCTGACGACGTTGTCCGCGTTGAGCTGCTTCTTGACGTCGCCTACCCAGCCGAGCAGGTGCTTGGCGCTGTTGGTGAAGATTTGCCGGCCGACGGCGTCCTCGAGACGCGCGCGGCGTTCCAGCGCCTTTTCGTTGACACGGCGCCACAGGTCGTCGATGGCCTTTTGCTTCTCGGTCACGTTGGAGCGTTCGTTCGGATATGCCTCCTGTACGGAGTTGCCTAGGGGAAAGGAGGAAAATTCAAATTATAAAAATTATAACAACGTTTTTACGTTCAGGTATTCAGAAGTATGAACGAACAGGCGACATGAAAAATCAAGACAAATGACGAAAATTGGTTTGCAAAACGATGCAGGTCGAACAATGACAGTGGCCAGGAATTGATAAAGGAATTAAGCATGAGCAAATGCAATTATCAAATCATAAAATACAGGAGATATTGGGATTCGTGAACGTGATCAGATGAATGAGAATAATATGAACACACTATGAGGAAAAGGAGAACTATCAAAGACTACAAAAACACATAATAGAGGAAATGATCGGATGAAAGAAAATATACGATGTTTGATGTAATATGAGTCATATGATAATATAACTAGATTATTGTGATATCTGCGGTCAGAAGTTAATTTTAGGTTTCACCTTGAATGAGTACATTGAGAAGGTGTTTACTTAGTTACTTAATGAAAGTCTGAAATGAGAGAAACATTATCGAAAGCTCATACTGCACTGGTGTGTTTTGAATCAATTTGAAAAAGGCATAAAGCACGGAAGAACACGGAAGACTGACAAGATTATGAACCGATTTGAAAATATCATGTCGCGGGGTAGGAGAAATGACATGAAAATCAAATGTCATCGCTGAAATCCAGATAACGAAATGGAATACAGCACTCAATTCTCATTCAATCACTCACCTAATAAGTTGACTTTATTGACTTTTTCCTCGACCGGCGACAGCTCTCGCTCCAGATTGTCGTGTCTCCTTTGCAGAGCTTGGACAGTCTTCAGATCGTGACCCAAAACGGCTGAATCGAGTTGCATCATCTTCTCCAGCATCCAATCTTGAAAATGGACAGATCGGGCACCCAATGAATTTTTAGATATCATGCGTTGAACAAAGACAAGTACACACTGATAGCGGGGAAAGTGAGAACTGAAAAACAGTTTGAAATGCTCTACTCTTGAGACCGGAAGGTATTAACCGCTTGGTATCTTTCCCACAAATTGACTTGCGATGCACCTTCGATCTTTAAAGCTATGTATCACTGTCAAAAGCGATTAAGAACAACTGGCACGCCGGAGAAATGGCCTCACCTTTAGCCTCGTCGCAGACCTTATTGAAGAGCTCGACGCTGCTTGCGCCAGCCAGACTCTGCTCCTTGAGCGCTTTTAAGCGGTTAAGGCGCTGCCAAGCCGCCTGCACGTTCCGGTGCCGCCCCCTCACCTTATCGATTTGCGAGTGACGCTGGCGCTCGAACTCCTTCACGTCTGCATCCAGCTCCTCCATGCGCTTGTTACTCGCCGACAGGTCGGTCACGAATTTCTAAAAAAAAAAAAAACAATGCAAAAATCAAGAAATGGTGAATAGAAAACGATCACTGAAGCCAATCAGGCAATCGGTTCGACTATTGTCTGCAGATTTCATAGTACCCATAGAAACTAGCTACATCGAATTGTCATCAATTGGATGTCAATGGATAACCAGAGGTTATCTAAAGTATGCTATGAACGTTTACTTCAACTCTGTATTTGCCAAATGTAAAAACGAATAGCAAAATTTTCTCCATTACCATCAATAGCTATCGGATGACATTCTCACGCAATTCAGTAGAAAACTGGTAGTTTGTCATGCAAATAGACTGTTGATTACCTATACAACAGCTTGACAGCTTGTGAAATTTCCAGTATTCAGTCACCTATTTCAGCTTGTTATTGATGATAGTACATGAAATTTTTGAGAGTATTGATCAAATGGTGCTCCTTTTGAGATATGCATTCGTATATTTATATAGTTGATTTGTTGGGATATCATGTGGAAGACGATACAGTACGTTCGATGATTTTTTATATAGTACAAACATTTTGTTGAATTGGTTTTTGGAACAAAATCCCCAAATAGATGACGTGAAAAATGCAATTTTTAGACACAATAAAGCAATAACCTATATAATCATATCATGGTAAGTCGTTATTTGTTTAATCACGACTCACCTCGTAAACTCTCTTCGCCTGCTCTACGCTGTCCTGCGGATCGTCCACCGACAGCATCTTCTCCTTGTCCTTGATCCACTTTTCGAAGTCGTCGCACTCTTTGTAGAACGCGAACAGCTTGATGGCGTCCAACAGCAGATTGTGCCGCTTCGCCGCCAACTCCTTCAGCTGCTCGTACGCCTCGTTGATCTTCTTCTGCCGTTTCGGGACGCTGTTAATTATTCATATTCATTATATTTATTCGATCAAAGACTCATACAAGTATTACAAATTATAATCAAAATCAATATCTGTGACACAAATAACTAAGAGACAAATTACAGAAACATAATGACAATTACAGACACTCAAGTTAACACATATTTGGATATAATATAACAATATTGTGATAGTGAAATCAATGAGTAAGTCGTGAATTGTGAAAATAATGAGAAGAATTTTATGAATAGTAGAGGGGTACAGAGTGATGATAGAAGAGAAGTCGAGAAACTAGTAAAGTGACTAGAAAACCTACTTATATCAAAGAATATGTTTAATAATATCATTTGGATGCATTAAATTGTTGATGTTACATTCTACAGGATATATTCAAAGGGAGAGATATAATTTTATACTGAACTCTTGTTATTATTATGTGCTTTTGTTATACATTCATCGAATCTTCGAGTTATAATAAGTTACATTAATCAATTATAACAATTATTTCTACTGATGAGTAAAAAAAATAATTCTCTATACGATACCAGAATTTCAGACGAAAACATTCATTGAAAACAAAATGGCTGTTGATAATGTTGAATATTTTATACCAGAATTCCTTCAACTAGCTATTAACGAACTCTACGAAAATTTTCCACCTATCAAAATGATAGACGATCTCCTTATGGAAAAAAATTATAGCAGTAACTACCATGTCAGTTGATTTTTTTCCAATATGGCGCCCATCTGCCATTTCGACAGGTGGAGAACTTTCATAGATACCAATAAATAGAGAGTTCACTAGATCTTGTCAGTAGCCATCTAATCCAAGGAAAATTATCAACCACCATTTCATTTTGGATGAATTTTTTCATCTAAAATTCTGGTAGCGTATAGAGAATTCATGTACACCCATATCATTCAAAAAACCTTTTGGCGCCATTTGGAAGGATTCATATTTTTCAAGGTGTCAAAATGTTGATCCTGAAGTAACATTGGGGCAAAAAAAATCCAAACCACTCAAAATTTTTGGACAGATGGTATATTCATAAATTTATTTTTCCAACCTGTCGCTGTCGTCAATCTTCCTCTTCGCCGGTCTGGCCGACTGCCGGAACACCTTCACCGGCACCTTGGTCTTGACCATCTTGGTCTTTTTGACGCGTTGCACGCCGCGCACCACCTCCGGCTTGCGCATCTTCATCTGGATGATCCTAGGCTCGACTTCGGCGACGTAGTTGGCCGGGGCGAAGCCGTCGGTGCCGTCGGCCTTGCGCACGCACCACCAGTCGGGGTTGCTCTTGTTCAGCAGCACCATCACCTCGCCCTTGACCATCGTGAGGCCGTGATCGTTGAACGGGTAGAGGGCGCGCACCTGCGGCACCTTCTTCTCCTCGATTACCACCCGGTACTCGGTTTTCTCGAACGGCTCTTCCACCCACACCTCCGTGGGCAGCATCCTGCGGACAAGCGATTTCCGTTTGTTAGTACAATTTGGAAATGAGAGGACAAGAAACGATTCAATTCGATTTATTCAAAAAATAATTCATTTATTTTGAATAAATTCAATGTACTCATTATCATTTCAAAAAATTAACATGTTATACATTTGTATGTGATAGTGACAAGTTCGTCAATTCATTTTTACAAGTAGGTACACCTAGGTTAGTTCACACCTGTGTGTGCAGTAAAATTCATCTGATGGATTGAAAATTTTTGCTTTCCATCATATGGTATTACCATATCTTCGTTTGTGTACTGTCCAGTTTGATAACAATGGTTTACAAAATATTTGTAGATTCAAAACAGATGACGCACATTCAGAATCGATTCATCAAAGAGACAATTTGTGGAGTATAGTCTGATAATGAAGAATATTATTCTTAGTAGATAGTTTTGTACTATATTAAGTTGAGTTAATGCATTGTCAGAGAGCCCCCCCTCCCCCATACTATGATTCTATAGTTTAGGAGTGATTCGACTATGTACTTGAAAAAAAATTAACAAAAGAAGTTATTTTGTTGAGATTTTGCATTTTATATAAAATTTATGAATCAAAGTTCTTATTTCGTTAGTCAAGTCTTTGATATGGTTTTTTCATTTGAATTTTTTCTAGAGTGATACCTAGATGATTAATAGAATTAGTTTTCATTATTATATAAGATCATTTGATGTGATATTTTACAATACAGTGAGTTTTTGTAACATATCCCTCCTTCAACTACGAACGCTTCATTTGGAGGCATTAGTAAAAGTGATAGATTTCTTCGATAATTGGAACATAAATGTATCATACTCTCTTTGAACTCGCTGCATGATGGGGGATTCTCTTGTTTTTATGTTGTCTGACATGAACGTGATCTGTTGATCGCACATTCAACTGTTTAAGAGTTCAGTTTACGTTTACGGAAAATACAAAGTCGGAAAATCAAAGAATTGCGACATTTAAAAAGAATCAACTGAAGATTTTATCTAATGGTTTTGCATCCAGTTTACCAACCAATAAACGAAAAACGTTAGTACATCTGCGTTCGAAGTTAGTGCATATCCTATTCATGTGCAGTCATGGAACATCACATTCTTATACTTATGAGAAATATAACTACAATGAATTGATTGACATAAAATCGAAGATTCACTGTCTTGTTACTTCATTTCAGATTTTACCATTATTTGGTTCTTTCTTATCAAATTTTTGTTTTGTTCAATTCAATTTTACCATCGGTTTGTTATTGCCTTTTGATTTTTACTTTGTTGCAAGTGTTATGTTATGATGTTCAAATTTTTGGATCCTGTCAACAAGTTCTGTGGGTTTTTCAAATGTTCATGATACCGTTAACTCTCACTGTACTGCTGTATTTTAGGAAAAAAAAAATCTCAAAAGGCAGAGGAAGTAAAATATAAACACTACCAATCACTCAATCTTTCATAAGTATCTAACGTATCTAACGAAAAATGTGTGTAGTATGTTTATTGATTATTTTTAATTTGAAAATGACGAGCTTTCTGTTGTTAGAAATTTTAGTTCTCAAATCCTAAAGAAAACATTATCTGTCTTCTTGCGAAAATTCAAATACTTTGAACAGTCGAATAAGCCCGTGCAATTAATAGTTCGAATTCAGAGGTGGTACGGTTTGGTTTCGATTGCGAGTGAGTATATAACAGGCCCTTCACGGCGAAGAGTTTCCTTTCAGAATTCCTAGCGTACAAATCATGAGATCCCTCAAAAATGGAGGTATCATCCTCTTATTGAACGACTGTTCCACTACACCTCTTTATCAGCAACCTGTTGGCGAGCGAATCCCGGATTTTAGTACTATTCAAATGAGGAAAAGGAAGGCTAGTTTCACAACCACATATTATTGATATTTTAGAAACTTGTATAATATTCATTCGACTGATGAAAACATCCAATATGGTCCATCTCCGAACCGGACTCACCTGAATTCGTATTGCGTTTCCTCCACGGCCTCCGCCACTTCTTGTTCGGTGTTCAAATCTAGATGCGATATTCCCGAAGCTATTAGTCTGTCTGCTTGGCTGTTCAAGCTCTGAATATCGCCCTGGTAAGCATTCATCTCTCCCTCCAGATCCTTAAAACATCATGAAATTACTGATACCTGGGATCCTATTGATAAGTCAAAGACTCATGTTACAGCCTCACAACTTTCTTGAATACTTATTTATTTAATTGATTATTTCATTCACGGGATAAACCCTATTACAGTATGAACAATGTACATTATCATTCAAATCATAACTAATACCATAAACTGAATGATTTAAAAAAATATTCAAAAAAAATACAGTATGAAGCTTCAATGATTTTCGGCATATATTGAAACTTTCAAAATTTTTTCCAATGGTGTATGCTAGCTATAATTTGTAGAATGGTATGGTGAATATTATAAGGCATAATGGTAAGTGAAGTAGCTATGCCTGAGGTGTCTGGAACGTTGAGGTTGATTGTCTCAAGTTGTACTGGACCAAAAATGAATCCATTAAATCACATAACAGAGATAAGCATGAGTTTTACTTTTTTTTTTAGAATTTTTTTATTAGGTTCATGAAAAAAATATCTGAATAATCATGGATATGTATCCAAGAACTCAATCTGAATGCAAAAAATTATTCATGTTGTATGTGGTATCAATTTATCTCCCGACTTTCGAGTACTGAAGTGACATTTATTCACATTCAGGTACACAATGGAATTATTGTCAGTTGAGATTGATTGAGATTGAGATTATAGTATGTAAGATTGTCTTACCTTGTGTCTTTGGAGCAGCGCCTGGGCGCTCGGCTCGTCCGATCCGTAGTCTCCGGAGGTGGCCAACGACGTCTTCTCGTTGAGCCAGGAATCGGCCTCGTTGGCGTCTGCGTAGAACTGGTACGCTTCGGCGGCGTCCTGCAGCTGCTTCGTTCGCTCCTTAGTTAGCTGCTCGAGGATGTCCCAGTTGGCCTTATTTCTGTCCACGTGTTGTTGGATCTCCGGCGATCTAAGTGGAGATTTGGAAAAGTGATTGCAAGATTTGCGAATTAAAGTGGAAGGAATTCGAGAAATCCTTCCGGAAGCAATTGTAACTCCACTTGATGAACAAATAATGAAGTGAATTCTGGTACACTAGGAATATCATGAAAATATTAGATTTTATACAGTGTGAACAATTTTTCAGATAAAGTACTCAACTTCTGTTATTCTTATGACGGCCATATTGTATATAAGTGCGATTCAGAATAGCGGAAAAAAATGTTAGAAAGATGTATCAGTTACCATATCCATTTTTCAATCTATATTTATTATCAACAACAGAAATACGACAAAACAAGAAATTATTAATCCTTTGGGTTTTTTTGGGATTTTCTCTCCTCGTTTATAAAAAATGAAGTAGAAGTTATTATGATTATTTCAATATATTTGTAGTAAGGATGGATTTTGTGATCTGCCCCAAAATGTCACTGCGCTTGAAATTGAACTTGAAGCGCAGTGACATTTTGGGGCAAATCACAGAATCTGTCCTTAATAATAATGATAATAATCTTTATTGGAAATAGGGAACCCTAATATAAAAACATACATATTATATCGACAATTACAAAATTATAATACCAACATAATATTGCATTGGATTAAAATTAAGTTATTCATACAAACATAGGAACACAAATTATTATTGTATGAGAAGACCTATCAAATTACAATATATCCAGATAATGTATATCATTTATCATATACTATAATATTGTCAATATAATATTATATTGACACCAGCATAAGAATGTTTTGATATAAATAAATATAAATAAATAGATTAGAATGCTTCAAGAGAGTTCATATATTCAATTATATTCTTCTTAAATATAACAAAGGACTGTGAGTTTTTTATTTTATTGGGCAATTTATTGGACTGATTAAATCCTTCATAGAATAATGAATTCATTGACTTTTTCTCATTTTTTTTTTAGATGGATGTTGCTAATAGATCTAGTATTGTATTCATGAATACCTGAACTGAAGCAAATGAATTCCTGAAAATATATTGTTTGAATATAAAAATTATAGCTAAATATAGCCATCTCTGTGAAACCGACATCCATTGTAGGGCATCCAACATGAATGATATAGGAGTGACTTTATTACAATATAAATTAATTCTCATGCCCCTATTTCGAAGTTTTTGTAGTTAATTAATTTGATTCAAATTGAATAAGTGAAGAACAGATGCACAGTAATAAGAGCGTGGTTGTATTATGGTCCTATACACTGTTATTTTTGACTGTATTGATAGACATGACAAAATACGTGAGAAAAAGAAGAGTTTTTTTGATATCTTCTTTACAATGTATTCACAATGACTATTGAACGATAAACAGTTATCTAGTTGAAAACCTAGTTATTTGGAAGTAATGACAATATCAATTCTCTCGTTGTCTGTATTTATATTCAGTTCATTCAGTTTTGACCTATTGAATTTATATTTAGTCGTAATGAGCATTGCTTTTGTTTTGGGTACATTCAGTTTGAGTTTATTGATTTTTGAATATTGACTTACTTTCATTAAAACATAATTCATCACCTCATACTGAAAACTGCTATGTCGTGGGTATATCACATTAACAACCTACCGGAATCACGTTTGCCATGTTATTTGCCCATGTATGGATGTTAGGTATAATTGGGTAAGTCAAATCGAACAATACACGGCTATTACTGGACACGAAAACTTTCTTATTGAGAACTTTGGAGCTTTTGATTTGAAAAAAAAAGGCGCGGACATTCTTGAATCATACAAAAATTATCTTTTACATGATGATCAAAACAGACTCAACGTATCCATATATTTATAATCATTTCACAAGCCAAAATGGTTTATTTTATCTGAAACTTCTGATCCTTATCAGCGTAATCAGAATAATCTGTCAATTACGAACTTGTAGCAAAGATCAGATTACTTTCTCATACAGAGGAATGTACTACAAAATTGTTTTTACTCAGCTCTGCACAATCTGCAATATGTACAGGAATGAGAGTCTAGAACATATTTTTTTCGATTTTCCGCTTTATGAAATCTTGAGGAATCCATCAAGGCCGAGTATTGCAAACCTGGCTGATCTTGTTGATGCCCTTGACACTGGTACACCCAAAACTCTCCTTATAATCTTCAACTATTTAATTAACATACTCAAACTACGTTCCTTCATAATAAATGAATGAATTCAAATTTGTTTGTCACCCCGAATTATCGCTAACTTTGACACATCTACTTTGTGAACCAAACCTCTTGTGATAAGAATGTAAACTTTCTTTGACACAATAAATGAAATTGAATTGAATTGAATAATTCATTTTATGTATTGCAATGTTGATATCCTCATCATAACATGCTAGTAAGGTATCATCAGCATAGACATTAAGAAAGTCACACTCAACAAAGAGGTTTATATCATTAAGATATAAAATGAAGAGTTGCGGACCTAACACACTACCCAGAGGGACACCAACATTGTTAGATATTTCATGCGAAAAAAAATCATTAACTCTAACTCTTTGCTTACGTTCAGACAAGTAATTAGATATACAATCATATACCGAGCCTCTTATTCCATAATCATTCAACTTAATAAACAATATGTGCCTGTCAATTGTTACAAAGGCCCTCTTTAGATCAAGACGGCAACTATGTACCTATTTTTATCAATAGTGACTTTGAATTCTTCTAAGGACAGTTGTAGAGCTGCAGAGTTGAGTGTTTTTTACGACAACCTGATTGAAGATTAATTAAAATATTTCAATAATCTGATATTTGGTTGTAGGCAGCCACTTCTAAAACTTTTTTCAAAGGTGGAAGTATATTAATGGGACGAAATTCATTTGCTCTAATTATATTATTTATTTTTGGAATGGGGATTATAGTACTAACTTTTAAATCATTTGGAACTACACCTGTCTTCAATGATGTATTAACAAAGATGTGTTTTACCATTTTGCAATTCAGAATCTCAAATATGTTCCCACTATTATTTAATGAATTAATTATTTTACGTAAGTCTTGCATTGACAGTACAGAGAATTGTGAGAAATTGGAATATAAGTTATGATTACAATAGTTCCATACCTTATCTTCTGGTATACTTTCAATAATGTCAGTAATGCTATTGACAAAGTAATTATTCATCTTATTTGCAATTTCATTATAGTCATGTTTAATATTTTTATCAACCTCAGTATCAAATTCAATTGAATTAGGAAATTTATTATAATTAACATTTACTAATTTTTTAAGCGTTTTCCACGTAAGCTCCGAGTTATTAGAATATTTGCCTATTTAATTGAAGTAATATTGTTTCTTTATAATTTTCAACATATTGACTATGTCATTTCTGTATTTTTCAAATATTTCCCATTTTTCAGGTCTGTCTCCGTCCATGCAAGATTTAAAAGTTTTATAGCTCCTATCTCTCTCTTTTATTTTATTGTTAATATCGTTATCAAACCAGGAAACATTATTTTTATGTATAGTAGTGAGTATTGGTGATATGTTATTGATTATTTAACTACATTGTGACTGTAACTCATTGTAAATAAAGTTAACATCTGTGCAATTTAGTGACCATTCATGGTGCATAAATGCCAATCTCATTTGATCAAGGTTCTCAACTGACATATTTCTGTATTCATACAAATATATTGAAATAATCATAATAACTTCTACTTTATTTTTTAGAAACGAGAAGATCCCACAAAAAGCTTAAAAATGAATGTACCACCTCCTCGATAAACTTACAGACAGTATTCAAGGAATTATTAAATTAGGTGTATAATGATCGTAAGTTGAGTACCAAATCTGGAAAATGGTTCACCCTGTATGAAATCTATTTCTTTCATGATATTCCTTGTACATTTTTGCGTTGTGTACCAAAACTCACCTCATTATCTGTTTATCGAATGTAGCTATATCGAAAGAAGGACAAGTTTCCAATTCTAACATCACATATTTAGAGCAAAATTTTTTCAACGTCAAAACCGTAAACTTCTCTTATCTAATATATTTGATCTGAACGAGATCCCAATGGTGAGAGACGGGAAAAAGAACGATCCGTATAAATGATGTATCAACAGTTATTGAAAATGTAAAGACTGGGGACAGTGAGAATCCAAATGAATGGAGGCCTGCAGTGCCCCGAATATGAGACGTTACTAATACTCCTCACTGCTTTCTTTTGTCATAGACATAGACAATGACAAGATGGCACGTGTTTCAGTCAGAAGAAAATATCTGACAGTGAAATAGTACAGAAAGGGAGTATGAAAGTGAAATTTGTGGTACTTCTAACGTCAATCTACTTCCTCATGTTACAAAGATCAATTCGATTCGAAAAATCAAACAACACACTTCAGCAAATAGTAATCAAACTCTCACCTTGGATGGTTCTCGGCGATGAGTTGCTTGCTGGTAGCCCCCAGCTGATCGAAGGTGTTCCTCCTAGCCCTGACTTCGTCGGCGAGCTGCTTGTGTTTGTGTTGCAGCGAGAGCACACCGCGCAAATCTTTGGCAGCGATGCCCGCCCTGCAGATGCGCTGCTTTTCGATCAGCCACGCCTCTTCGTCCTCCTGGTCTTGCAGGAACTGGTAGAAGTTGCGAGCCTCCTCTAGCGCTGCTTTCCTCCTCGCGCTCGCCTCCTGCAAAAATGAATAGAACCACAATTTAGAAAAGGATAATGTCATCACTGTGTTTTGTTTCGCCAGAACTATTACGGAATTTTCCGCTATAATGGCATAATAGTTGTACTACTATATATACCTAACTACAAGTATACTCAAATATATGTATGGATGTACTGTATATGGGGGAATGAAAGAAATTTAGGGAGAGCAAGATATTTCATTACAAAATGGCGCAGTCGGCAGCTGAACAAAAGGCTTTGAATAGCACTATGCAAATCACCTGTGATAAATAGCCAGAAGATAATTGCGATTGAAGGGAGAAAATATCATTTGGAAAAATAGAACTGAACAAATGATGTCAAAATGGATGTCACTAGCAGATTCTAAAACAGACGTTATGAAAGTTGATGGAGAAAATCAAGATCCCAATTAATAGAATCGTTCTTTTGAGACTGCATGCACATCGTATGAGTGGAATTCTAGTTCCGAGAAAATTCATCACCTGAGGAATTGCTGCTAGATGGTATGAAGATGGAATTGCGAGAAGTTACTGCACAAATTGAATGATTGGAAGATATGTTTTTTGAGAATATTTGACGAAAATAAAACTGTTAAATGGGTAAGAGCTTTGTCTCTCTCTGAAAATGCTATATCAGGCAGATGAACACTTAACAGAATAGTTTGTCATTGATTCGATAATTTTGGGTTCTCCTGTTCGTATTGAGAAATCAGTTATATCCTGAAGCAATCAATGATCAAGAATAATAAATCAGAGATTTGAAAAATATCAGAATTACAAATGCGGCAAATGAAAACATTGGAAAGAGGTGGATAAAAGATAGTAATCATACTCATCGGAGAAGATATGAATGATGAATAATTCTGAATACCTCCGTAACTATGCAAAATGTGGAAATGCCAGGGAGGAATCTCTAATGAGTTGAACACAACAACTTTTTTTCTAATTCAGCCCACAACATAACTGATGGAGCCGCTTCGGAGATACCAATAGTGTTGCCTAAAAAAAGTACCCTGCGTTTTGTTTGTTTCAGAACATATGTTGCCTTGGAAGTTTTTACTCCTCTTTCCCCATGAATACAAGGTGAATCCGTCCATGATATAACTCCTAAATTATTCAGTCTTCGACTGACTATTGTCAATACACTAAGTTGATACATGCTCAGAATTGGAAATCCTGTCATATCAGTACTCCAAGTCAAATGGGTATTATTTTCTTTACATCTATTCAATATCATTTCCTAAGGAGAGCAACCTCAATGACTGCACAGCACGAAGTCAAAGTCATGACCATGATGAAATAAGAATGGTCATGACTGGCGAGTTTTCATGAAAATGAAGCCATTAATTCTACAGCTATGAAGCGTTTCAAACTAAATGAAGTCAAACAAATGTTTTGATTTCACTCATTTGAATCATTTTATTTTTATTGAATATACAACAATTTAATTCTTCTGAATGCACTGAACTCTATTGACGTGTGAAGTTTGGTAGAACTGATCAGTTCTCGCTGTTTTCAGTTCTGTCACTCTGAAATTAGTCAAATAGTTCGACCTCTTCAGAAAACCTAATGACTCGTTTATTGTCTGCCGCTGAATAGAATACCAACATTATATAATAATAATAATAATAATAATAATATCGTTTATTATGCATAAAGTACATTTTATACATAAAAGGAAAAGGGTTAGCCAAAGGCTATCTTCCACCCCTCCTAAAAATTAAATAGTGTGTGTAAGAAAATAATGATAAAATTAAAAAGAAAAATACTTATTCACTACCAAAACAATGTTAGAGAAAAAAACAATGTTAGAGAAAAAACAATGTTAGAGAAAAAAAAGGAAGAAATCAATAATGAAGAGAGAAAGAAAGAACAAAACAAAATTTATACAATCATAAATGTGCTAATAGCTATTAATATCCTTGACATTCCATTGGTCAACTTAACGAATACATTACAATATTATACATTGAGTCTTATATTAGCACTGAGCAGTAAGCAGCTGTGATTTTATTTTTTTCTTGAATTGATGAATATTATGATGTAAAATTGGTAAAATTTCATTCAGATAACTAGGGGCAATATTTGAAAAACATCCTTCATATTTGAAAGTACGGTGCCTAGGTATGTTGAATGAGTTAATTCTCAAATTGACCGAATGTATGTCAGAATGCCTAGACAATATAAATAACTAGGAGTTTTAGTTTGGAGCAACTTAAACAGAAAAATTGTTATCAAATATTGGACTCTGTACCTCACATTCAACTCCCTCGTTTTTAACAAAAATGGCGTGACATGTTCACCATATGGAATGCAGCATACGAATCGCATGCAAGCATTTTGTATGCGTTGTAACTTCAATTTGTTATATTGCGGCAAAAAATTGTAATACACCGAACAACAATACTCGATATGGGGGTAAATAAGAGTTTTAACTAGCCTGAGTTTCATTTCTTCAGATAACTGATACTTGAATTTATATAGCGATTTGAGTTTAAAGAATGATACTTTAAAAATGTTTATATGTAAGTTATCCATATAAAAAATGATAAAGTGACAAACAAAACGTTTCAGGTCTATTTACCAATTGTTCCACACTCCCAAGAGATATGAAAAATCTACAAATGAATAAATAACCTAGAACATTCGAAAAGATCAACTCCATACTGAATCGATCAAAATTGAAAATACCTTCTTTGAAATACTAAATACATTTTACTGCAGGGAGAGGAACATTTTCTAGAAATTTGTACTCGAAAGAGTTGAATGATTGAGATAAATTTGGCACATACATGGAATGACTTACAGTCGCAATCTGGTAGGAAAAAGATGACTAGTATATTTCTATGCTATCCTCTCAAGTTTAAATCATGAATAGCAGTCCTACATTTGATTTTTCTAGAGATACTCTGGTTGTTTCGTTTTCAGCACCTTGTAGAAAAAACGATACTAATGAAGTTTACGGCGATTGTACATACTCAACCAATTTGGTTTATGTGAAATACGCTCTCTTCTTCTCAATCCATGTATTACGCAGACACGAGTTTTGAACTTTCTGTATATATGCGATATGAATCTGCTTTCCGTAGAAAAGGTCCGTAAAATGTTTCACAATGATTGAAATGAGTCAACACCAAAGAATCGCATAATATTTCCATTGTAAGTGGATTCATGTTATGTCTATGAGGATGCAATAGTAGTCGTGCTGCATGTTCCCTACAGTCTACCCACCTTCAAGAGATCGTAGGCGGCGGTAAGTTCGTCGAGGTTCCTCGCCAGCACGTCCTTCTCCTTCGGATTCTGCGCCGCCATCTGCTCCCCCACCCTCCGCAGTCGCCGCTCCGTCTCGCCCAGCGACGTGACCTGCAACTCCTGCAGCGCGTGCTTGTGCAGCAACTCCTCGACGGCCATCAGATGCATGCCGGTGTCCTGCGACGCCAGGTCAGCCGCCAGCCGCTCGACGCCGTCCGCCGCGGTGGCGATCTCCCGCAGCACGCCCATCACACCGCCCATCCTGTACAGTCATTATACAAGGTGTTGATTAAGTACGTCCTGTGCATCACAGATTGGTTGACACCGCTAGGTTTCTCGGTTATTAAAGATGACTTAATAATAATAATAATAATAATAATAAACGTCTTTATTACTTTCTTCGCCGATTTCAGTTACAGAAAAAAGAAAACTTACAGGAAAAAATAAATTACAATGAAAGCAAAGGACGAATTTCAATTTACAAGGTGATTTAAAACCCTCTTGTAACTTGGTCAAAACTCACCTCATTATCTGTTCATCGAATGTAGCTATATCGAAAGAAGAAGTTTCCAATTTCAACATCACATATTGAGAGCAAAATTTTTTCAACGTCAAAACCGTAAACTTCTCTTATCTAATATATTTGATCTGAACGAGATCCCAATGGACTTAATAATAATGATAATAATAATAATAAACGTCTTCATTACTTTTATCTCCGATTTCAGTTACAGAAAAAAGAAAACTTACAGGAAAATATAAATTACAATGAAAGCAAAGGGCAAATTTCAATTTACAAGGTGATTTTAAACCCTCTTGTAACTTGTTCTTCCACTTAACCCTTACAACATATCCCTTGAATTGTTTGAAGTTGCAAGTTTTGAGTGCCTTGGGTATTTCATTGTATATGGAACATATTTGATAGGTATAACTTCGTCTGAAGGATTCAAGTTTAAATGGTGGGGGGAAGAGAATTCCTTTGTGTCGCACATTCACATTATGTACATCCGTTCTGTAAGTGATTATTTTGTGGAGGTATAACGGCTTTTTAGCTACAATTATTTTTTGGAATAGGACAGCTGCATGAAAATTTCTTCTGTTCCTCATATTCAACCAATCATTATCTTCAAGTTTATGCGAAATATGTTCTCTTCTGCGAATTCCAGATATAAAACGCAAGCATGAGTTTTACACTTTTTGTATTTTACGTTGATATTGGCTAGTTAAGAATGGACCATAGAGCACATCGGCATAATTGAGAATTGACAAGATTAATGATTCACACAACGTTGATTTTGTGTGTCTATGGAGGGATTGTCTATTATTATATATAGTCTTCAGTGTAGCATATTCACGTTTTATGAGCTGATTTATGTGATGTTCAAATTTTAAATCAGGATCTAATAATATACCTCAACTCTTAGCTTTACTTACATTATCAAGAGGTTCATTTTTTATTTCAATTCTTACATCATTATAAATTTGGTCCCGCTTACTTTTATTACCAAAAAGTACAACATTAGACTTGCTACAATTGATATTCAGACAATGATCCTCCGCAGCCTTGATGAAAGTCTCAAGATCTTCATTTACGTGATGACAAGACTCTAATACTTTATCTGCATGGAAACTATAATAAAGTTGAGTGTCATCCGCATATAAGTGAACATTACAAAATTGTAAACTTTTGACAAGGTTTGAGGTGTATATTGCGAATAACAGTGGTCCTAGAATAGAGCCCTGAGGGATTCCACATTTCAGTTCTATGTATTGGGAGTGTACATCGCCAATTTGAACCATTTGTTTTCGACCACGAAGGTAAGATTCTAGCAGATCTATACCATTTTTAGAAAGGCCAATGTAATTTAATATTGCTAGCATCAGATTATAATTAATGGTGTCAAAAGCTCTACTAAAATCTAGTAAGACTAATACCGTCAATTTACCTTGATCCAAAGCCCTTACAACATCATCAACAACATGGAGAAGAGCCGTTGTGCTCTTGCGGTTTTCACGTTTATGTCTTACTTTTTATTTTAGGATACATGGCGATTTTGAAAGTTTATACTTTTTGGACCTCTTCTATAATTCCCAATGTTGCTAATTAGCGGGAATCTAACTGAATAGATGAGTGGACTACCTGTTGAGGTTGGCCTTGTGACGCTCGAGCAGCTCTTTGATGTCCCGCCACTGCGCCGCGATCTCCGCCTCTCTGGCCAGCACGCGGTCGCCGTTGCGGTAGCGCTCGCGCACCAGCTCGCCGGCCATCTGCGACAGGTCGTGGATGCGCTCCTCGCGCGCCATTATGTCCGCGCTGATCGCCTCGTGCTTCTTCACCGTCGCGTCGACCTGCGCCAGGTTGGAGCCGTACCGCGGGTCCGACAGGACCTGTACACGAGAAACACTACGTGTCACGAAATACCAACTCGGCTATTCATCCAAGTCCTGGGAATACACCGAGTCTATCGTAAAATTTTCGGGTGTTTTAGTAGACCAACAGATACGCTGCGACGATAAAATCTGTCATACACTCAGGAAACTATGAAAATTGATATCTGTATCCCAGAGCTAAGCTGTATGAAGTCCAATACTTTGCGAAAATTAGTGGTTTTTATCACCTCAACCACAGGTCATATTGTTTTATACTCTTTCATATGCTATATCGTAATATAACCTCAGATATTCGAGAGATAAATGCAAGTGGGAATTCCATTCAATGACAGCTCTTTGTGAAATGCTACTTTCAGCATTTCAGATAATTCAGCTCTAAGACACGTGATCATTCACATTTCAAGGAAATATATTTTTTTTTATATTATTAGACAAAGTTGGCATTGTCTCTTATGAAATGTTCAGGAATTATTCTTTACCATTGGGAATAATTGGCATTATCTCTTGTCCAAGTGTCCTGTTCAGGACATTTATTGGAAATAATGGCATTATCTCTTATCAAATATTCAGAAATCAGTCTTTGCCCAAAAATCTGCAAGGAATTACTGCATAGATCTAAGAAAAATCTATACTCTCCTGAACAAATCCTGAATCTACAATCTGTGTCCAAGGTAAGGATAAGCAAGCATGGGGATCTGGGAATTTCTAAGCATTCTTTCAATATTTGATATTGATATTTAAAAATTATTTTTAGTTTTTTTTCTTCATCTAAAAATATCTATTGGTTATGAAATGTAAAATAGATTTTTCAAAAATTCACTTTTTTCATTATATTTGAATAATTATAAATAATTTTGAAAATTTTTAAAGACTCTTGGAATAGTTCTTTGAACTTCCTTTTCCGTTTCCGAAATTCTCATGCTGTGAATCCATATCCTGGACACAGTGTACAACAGTCATTGAAGCTGCAGAAACAACGAGGTAAAATAAATAGTTTTGATGACAGTTAGCCAAATCTTTATTGCATTTGAAGGAATCGGTAATATTGAAACAACTGACACAACAATCAACTATCAAATCAATATAGAGCATATCGAAGAATAGATGAAAAATCCTCACCTGTATCATCTCCTTCAAGTAGCCCTCCCTCAGGATGCTCTTGCGCTCGAATTTGTACATCAACTGCTCAAGCCTCTGCTGTCTCAGCAGCTCCTCCCTCAGAGCCACCTCTCTCCTGTGCTCCGCTTTTTCTAATTTCTCCCAACACCTGTGCCAATCGATGATTCATTAATGATATCAACCAAATGTAGTCGGATGATGGGAAAATGTGTATTCAATCACTGACCGACTGTAAATCTCATTGTTTTTTGACATCTTCCCCTGGCAGTTTCTTGAACCAGTGAGATTTTTGGAATATTGAAATTCCATATCATATGATATGATGAACATTATAATCAGATCAACGAAAAATCTTTTTTTTTTTTTGATGTATTTCAAAAAGTTGGGATTAGAAATTTGTTCCTGAGAATCCGATAAAGCGTTGTCAAGTTAAACTCCAGATAAACTCGAATTGAAATGCTTCAATTACAAAAAGATGAAAACTATTATGTTCGTCCAAACAAGCAATGTTCTTTTGATAGAAATCAAGTTTGTCAAATTCGGTTGGATCGGACTATAGTTATACTCATTTCTCCGAATCAATTCCTCCCCCCCCCCCTATTTGAAGAAATAGAGAAATCAACACGGGGTCAACATCATGCAGAATTCCTCTACGATTACGAGAAACGTATTCTGGATCTGGATTTTGAGGGAGGATCATTCTTAAATTGCTTCAAATTGCTTTCAAATTGTGAAAAATATTAGATTATGGATAAGTATCGAGCCTCTGTTAGACCGAACTGAGTCGGAATATTGGGCGCTAGTTTCGTATAAGCGATCTTACCACAACGCGATTTACTGGATGCTCGATACGAATATGCCAACTGGCTTCCAGACTCTTCCTGAAGCCGTCCCTTCCACTCACCTCTCGATGTCTTGCACGAGTTTGCCGTCGGCTGGCGTGAACCCCGGCTGCCGCAGCTCCTTTAGCTGCGTGTTGATGTTGAAGAACAGCGCTTCGATCTCGCTGCGCTCCTTGTACTTCGGTGGCTTCTCCTGCGTGCGGTAGACCGCGAAGGCGATGAACAGACTCTGGATGCCCTCGAGCGCGTTGGGGAACTGCCTGTCCTCCAGCTCTACCACCTTCGCGTTGATCCAGTCCAGCAGGTCGGTGATCAGCCTGTCGTAGACGATCTTCATCTTATCGGCCTCCACCATCTGGCTGATGATCTTAGCGATGCGCCGGCCGGACTTCTCTTCGTTCTTCATCCTGGCGAAGGTGTGGTAATACGAGGCGACGTACGTCATGATGCTCTTCTCGTCGGGCCTGGTCGTGTCGATGTCCTCGGCGTCCAGCAGGCTGGGAATGCCGAGTTCGTTGTTGGCCACGTCGAATGCGTGGTTTAAGTTGTCGATATTCTTGTTGTTACTGCAATCAAATTTTCGGTTCTATCCATAAATATAATACGAGATGTTTATATTTTTTTTGTATTTCATTACATCCTTTTCTGGACAGGTATATGCCCCTAATAATTCTCGATACTTGTGTTGTACTCTCTCTCTCGTCCACTTGAAGCCTTCAAATATAATAAAATCAAATAGCAGTCTCAATAAATTAATCAATTTTGATATGATATAATACAATATTAATAAACCATGAACATTCAAAATTATATGATAATAATACTTACAAACCTCTTGAGCGATTACATATAAATTATAATTAAATAAAGAATACAACGTTTTGATTGAAGAAAGGAAGAAGTAGAGATATATTGAGGAGATTGGAGTTACACAAAATGAAGTGTTTGATTGTTGCATCTAATTTATTGAAGTTCGTATCATTTCTAATGCTCATTGGCAGGAAGTTGAATAATTCCTGACCCTGATAGAAAATGCATTTCTGTGTGTGGCCTTTTCCAATATGATTAAGCTTATGGATAGATTTCTAACGGATCTTGTCGTTTTTTTATTTACCAACTAAGAAGATTTGTTTAAAAAAAAATCACGTTGAATACTGATTGACGTAAAGATGCATTATCTTCAGTGATTGTGTTTCCTAATGGAGGTTTTCGGTGGAGAACAGTATAGGTGCATTCAACAGTATATTAATAATTGTACTAGTTTTTTGAGTTGTTTGAAAGAGGTTCAATGAAGTGTTGTAGAGACCACCCCACGCAGCAATACAGTTTCTCAGTACAGATTCTGCTAGTGAATTTCTTTTACCTACAATATTTCTTGAAACATGAAATTTTTCAATTAAATGTATGAGACGTTTCACAACATGTGTCATAGCTAGCATCCTATCTCATATGCGAATCCACAATACCTTTTAGATACTTGATATTTTATATTTTTCTGTAACAGTACAATCGCAAATTCTTGAGGTGGTACAGTCTCTATCAAGAATATGCATTTCTCTTTTCTCTGGTTGTTCACTCTGCAGTAGAAGGGATGTATGGAATCTTCTAGAATTCACCCTGAAACCTACCTGAGAGAGTTGAAATCAAAGAGGTCGGGCCGGTGTGAGTGGATGAGGGCGTTGAAGGCCAAACCGTTACGCCATGAAGACGAAAAGTCGGTAATATGGACGTTCGGGTATCCATGCGTCTTTCTCTGAGCCCACAGCAACAGTGCATCCTTGGCGGATTTCTTCTCCGAACTCTCATTGTCTTCGTCCTGCACAGAGAAGTCACTATTATACCAACAGACAGCGACAGAATCATAAAAGCAACAATGAACCTGCCTTCAATAATTTC
Organism: Gastrophysa polygoni; assembly: GCA_963576655.1. Classification (NCBI taxonomy): domain Eukaryota; kingdom Metazoa; phylum Arthropoda; class Insecta; order Coleoptera; family Chrysomelidae; genus Gastrophysa; species Gastrophysa polygoni. The sequence continues at coordinate 9,832,670 of OY755089.1, read as the reverse complement.
TGGCTGTAAGGTAATCGAGGAGGTGGTATATTCATTTATCTACATTTTTTAGGATTGTATCTCCTCGGTTTCAAACAATAAAAATAGAAATTATGATAATTATTCCAAAATTTTTGTAGTGAGAACAGATTTTTTATCTGCCCCCAAATTATTTGAAAAAGAACACGCCACTATTTAGTGTCGAAAACACTACTCGAATATTATGGAGAAAATTAATATTCTCATTGTATATTCATTTCATAAGAAGAAACGATCACAAATAATTATAGAAAATCACCACAGCATACTGGCCTCACCATATATTTTAAAACAAACAATGTAAAACATCTATTGTACCCTCCTCCTCCCTAACAATGAACTCTTTCTATGGCCTTGAAAAATATGTGAGATATTGCAAGAAATACCTAACCTTTTTATTTTTACTTTTACACTCAACAAATTGAATTTAGCACAATTCCGGGCTCTAATGAATGCAACTACAACCACAACTAATGCTTCACTGGCGGAAACCTGAGAAATGTCGTTAGAATATAGAAGATGGCTCTCACTGAAATTCATGTTGAAAATAGTCAGACAATTGAATCAAACTCTCTCAAAGTGCAACTAGAAAAATTTCAAGCACCTCTAAACAATAATCACAATCCTCAGCCAACTTTATTCATTCAAGATTCTTCTTGAGAGAAAAATCAAAAAAGGATTTGCACAAGAATGGAATATGTCACTCTTAAATAGAAGATGGTACTCCAAAATTCAGGAAACATTTCCCATTGAACCTTGGAATGCACACTATCCCTGGATATCAGAGATATCCATAATGTGAATGTGGACAAATCGAGGACTTAGATCACATCTTGCTACAATACCCAATCAACATGAACTTCAAAACTGAAATATACAATAAACCGGAATACCCGTTCCTCTTAACAATATTGAATCATATCAATAAAAAAACGATGGTACTACTCAGCAAATTTCCCAACTACAACCAAATAAATTTGTAAGTAACATTTCTGGTTGTGAATGATCCACCATTTCCCGGATTGAGGAGAGTTGCTACCTATGTTGTGCTATCTGTCTTACTAACAACCTTCCTACAAAAGACCGCTTATCACATGAAAGGTACTTCAATCCCTTTCAGCTACAACTACCAACAAATTTTAATATTAGGAATATTAGGGTAAAAATTAATCTCAGACTCACCTTAGTGGTGGCGCAGAAGGACTATAAGGAATGTGCTGGCCAACTGCCATAAAGCAAAGGCCATAAAGGAAAAGAAGAAGAAGAATACTTGCATGTATGTCCCTTGTATATCTATTTTCAGAATAATGTATTGAATTTTGACCTTTTCAAAACAGTATAAGATAGCTGCACTAATAGGCTACTAAGTCTGTGAATATAATGAATCCATGCTCTATGGCTACAAATAGTCAATGAGGAATATAATCTATCCTTTATTTTTTTTTTATTTTCGTACAATTAATATCAACTCATTTTGTTTTCACAAATGAAAGAAATGAATGAATAAGAAATAACCTGCAACCCCTGAGACTGTTTCAACACTTACTTCCGGTACTTCGATTTCTTGGATCTGGAATCTCAAAATGATCGTCCACAGCAACCCCAAGATGAGCCTCGGGTTGCCGTCGACGATATCCTCGGCGCCGATGCTCTCCAGTCGCACCTTGGTGTGCAGGAAGGCTAAACTCTTGTTGACGTTCTCAATTTTGTGGACGCGCATCCTGCCATTGTTTGGCTTGGCCAGCTTCTCGCCGGATATGATTTCCAGCAGCTTGAGCAGTTTCTTGCCGTCGGCAAGGTCCACGAAGAGGTCCTCCACCTCCATGCGGACCTACGGAACGGAAAGAAATGGGTTATCGAGGGTGAATTTCTTGTATGGAGTCATTCATATGAACCAAACTGAGAATTCAAGAAAGCTTTTGAAATCATTCTTTGCTTCATATTGAATTGAGGATGTCCAAAATTAACGAACTATACAATACTGTCTGTAGGTTTATTATGGAGGTGGTATGTTAATATTCCTAGATTTTTCGTTTCTGAAAATAAAAATAGAAAGCATGATGATTATTTTGATACATTTGTAGTATGGACATATCGATGATATGCTAAAAAAGAGAAATGTTTCCAACAGCTGAAACCCATGGATGTAACATATATCTTAGATTTCTACGCCAATGAAAATGAAGGGATTCGATTTCAGTATTCAGAGCATAAATAAACATTGAAATAATAACCAGAAATTTCATAAAAATTGTTCAAACCACGTATACAACGCAACAAATTGAAATCTTTCCAAACGTGAAAATGGTGAACTGAACAATTTGTTTGAAATATTTGTTAATCGTTCCAATGTCTACTAATGCTCTACATTACTCAAATCGAAATTTTGTCGAAACCTCGGTCGAAACCATGAGAGGAATAATATTTTACAATAGTACTCTTTTTGTTTTACGTAGAAGTTTCAGATGTATTTACTGAAAATAATCAAGTTCATTGCCCCATAAAGTAATGCGAACGTACCAAATAGCACCCAAACTAAGCATCTTCATACTTAGATAGGTTTCCTTAAATGGAGTTGTTTTAATCTGGGAAATATGTGGCAAGTTTTTGTAACAACCTTTTACGGACACCCTGTATATAAATAATAATCATTTTTCTCACCTCTACACATTTCCGAAACGATTCTGCTTTCGTTTTCAACACCAAAGATAGAAAATATTCCCTGCATAATTTTCTCTTATGTTTTGTGTGTAGGCACTAGTCAGTGACAAGTCGTACCATTGGAACACATATGAGGGTTACTGGGTGTTTTTGAAATAATTTATATTGAATTTACCAGCTTTGTACTCAGATTTGAATAGCGAATATCAAATTTTACCTATATCAACTGAACAGGAAGCAATAATCTTGTCAATATTATTGTCTCCGTTGAGAATAGCTTTCTTATATCCATTAGATTTGAATATTATTGCGATCAGCAATATATGCCATCTTCAGTAAGGATATTTTGATATATTTGATTTGTCGATATATTTTTTTTCATATTGATCTTCTTTCGTCTATTCGTCCACACAACAAAAGGTATACAGTTAATACAATTCTTAGAAACAAGGAGAAGAAATAAGAAGTTGATTTTTCAAATCGATCACTTCGAATTTTATTCCACAGCTCATGAGTAGGAAATCAAAAGTTCCAGATTGATGAAAGTTATATCGAACGACATCGGGGATGTAGCCGATTTCTTTCATACACATACCCATTAAGTGACACAGACATTACAAAAGAAAAATGCCTTCATTCTTAATGAGCAAATGTGTCACAAAATTGGCTATATCTTCATAGTCGTTCGACAAACTTCAAACCTGGTATCGTTGAATTCTTTATGATAATGTCTGAACGATCATAAAAAATCTAGGGTGTCAAAAATCAATTACTACCCTATAAATCGTTTACTTCGGACACCCAGTATTGTGAGATTATGTATAAAATTTGGCAAAATGGTGACCTAACAGCTTTTTTGAATTCTCGAAACGGTTCAGAAATAACCAAGTTACAGTACCTTTTGCAGGAAAGAGTTCATCCATTTTGTGAAGGTTTTCTTCTGGATGTGGAGGCGCTCCTCTTGCAGAACCCTGATGCGGCCCTGCTCGAATTTTTGGACTTCATCTCGCTGACTCATGTTCGACCTTTTCTGATGTAATGAATCTGGTTTTGGCTCATAATGCACAGGACCAACTGGAAATGAAAAAAAAAAATGTGGATTGAAATAATGTTTTTACTTTTTTAGATGCGACTTTTCGAAAGTCAAAATATTTCAAAATATTGATTTTTTTATATCTGATTTCTATATCTATTGGTTTGATTTTTGCGTTTCAATGCATCTTGGTATCAAGTGAACGTGAAAAGAAGGGTTTTTTGAAATGATGTTACTGATGAAACATACTTGCGGTCAAACCAGGAAATTCCTGGACGGGTATCTTCTAGAGAATTCTGAGAATCAATTAACCATGAGCGTAGCCAGGTAGGAGCAGGGGTGGGCGCTAGCCCTCTCCCCCCCCCCCCCTTTGACCAAACAGATAAAATATCTATATGTATATATCTATATCTGTCTACTCTGTACCTACACATTGTGTTAATTCTCTTATATATCTAAAATGGATATAAGAAAAATTTTCAGCGTTGGCACCGTTGGTACCCTAAAGATAAAAAAAAAACAAAAAGAAATAAATATGCTAGCACATTCGAAAAAATCAACTCCATATTGAATTATTCAAAATTGAAAATTCATTCTTTGAAATACTGAATACATTTTACTGGCCTACAGTCACAATCTAGTAGAAAAAGGATGACTTGTATATATTTCTTTGTTATGTAAAGGTATGTTAATGCCAGTGAGGCAAAAATGCAAAGTACCCTATTGGAGCAAAAGTGATAGTGGAGAAGAAAATTCAGATGAGGAAGGTGCAGCAGCACTCACTGCTGCTCTGGATGTATCTTCATCATCAAATAGCCAAGGAGCTGAAATCTGAAATCTGTGGTTACAATGACAATAACCTAGGTAATTAGGTAGGACGATCTTCCATCATGACAATATCCCAAAATTTCAAAACGCTGCTGGACACCTACAGAAAGCTATAACTTTTCCAAAGAAAGATGCTACTCATTTGAGAGGAGAAATTCAAGTATAGTTGATGATGAGAGTTGAAGATGAGAGACTTGTCCTGTGTCCTTGTCTTACCTCCTTGGCTTGCCTATTCAACGATATTGAAGGGCGCATTGTGCATTTTTTAGTGTGTGCTGTTTACACCATTTGAGGTACATGGAGTTTTGGGTTCATTCATAATAAGACCTTTTTCCCGTAAATGGCACAAAAATTATGTAAAAAATTATGTAAAAATCGTAGCATGAATTATTTCGATTGTAATGTTTCGTGGTACACACGATTTTTCCTTCAACATCAACATCAAGGGAAAGAATCAAAGAATTTTCGAGATTCAAACTAAACTCAAAATTGAAGCTAGTGACGAAACATATGGACAAGGGCAAAAAATGCCTCCTACATATCACACAGAATCAAAAAGAAATTACTGAATTGAGTTCATTGCTACTGGTATTACATCAAAAATAGTGAAAACCTGTTTGAGGTCTACTAAGACCGAGAGTATACTCAGTGGACTTTACATGTCGAGGGTGCACAAAAAGACAGTTCTCGAGAAAAAGAATATAATATAAACAGAATGAAGGATAATATCTTTGGAGCAGACATATCGAAAAGATAAACGCAGGCTCCTTTTAAATTAATTTCAATATCGTAGTTTTTTCCTTTCCTCTACGCAAGGTAATCTTATCATATTTGAATATACGTTTGATGTGAGAACAGAATTTGTTCTACCATTCGAAAAATGCTCCCTTCCTCTGAATGAAATCCTGGCTACGCCCTGGGACGAATAAGACCATAAATGTTCGAAAACGAAAAATAAAATATTCCTGTAAGTTCTAGCTAAGGAATAAGAGGTTTATATTATAGACTGAGATAGTGGATTGGTCGAAATTCATTTTTAACGAGCTGATAAATGTTCCAGATGAATAGTCGAGTTGAAAATGAATAGTTTTGTTTTACAGAGCGTTAATAGCAGGAGTGGAATTATGGAAGATATAACTCATGAAATAATGTCTGAGAACGTAGGAGTATACATACATGCATGCAAATCGATTATGATTACTTTTGCCGACTCCATAAATCACACAACCTCTTGTGCAACAATAGAATATCGTCCTTAGACAAGTATTTGAACTGCTTGCAGCAGCAGCTGCTTGTTTTTTTTGTTTTTTTTTTTAGAAATGATGATGTATTGACTCACTAAAAAATCCTTGGGTACAGGCGTTACCACCGACACGTCGTTGGTAAGGACTTTTTATTCACAGAATACAAAACATTGTATGCATTTCTTTCAAAAACAATTATCTTTTAATTGCACAAATATCAGAGTAGAAATGTAGAATATCATGATCTGTAGCAAGTAGAGCGAACGCACTACTTTTGCAGGTCGGGTGAGGGAGAAAGGGGAAATTAGCTAGCGGCATTCCGGATAGTGCCGGCTGATATAAATTTGCTTTACTTCCGAAATACAAAGTATGATATTTCTCAAATGTGCTCCTTATAGTTATCTTGAAAGTTCTTCTTTTGACTTTGAACTTGAACACTGTTTATAGCAGTGGGAGGCTAATCCAAATGTAATTGGATTGGAATTATTGATTTCAGTGATGACCCAGAGGGTAGGTAGCCTATTTGGTATTACAACTTATGCATTATTACGTAATTTATTGCAATTCAAGTTTGAACTCTGGCTCAATGGTAATCCTTAAACTCGTAATAAACTGTTGTTACAAATTATATAAATTTAGAATTTTTTTTTCTACATTGTATACTTATTGATAAGAAACAACCTCGGAAACAACAAAAGATATGGGAAACAATTTTTCAACAGAATATTTAATACAATGCGATATCAAAATATTTGAGAATGAATTCTGAATGAAAAGCTCGGTAAAGTTTGGTAAAATTGCAGTGAATCCGGTGTAACAAACAGGATTATTTTTTTCTGGGGCCGATTCGGAATAAGAAATTGCGTTATATTCAAGTATCGTGAGAACCGTGAGCTTGGCAACATTGTAAATATGATTAGTGAATTGATGATGACTTATATTATTCATTTTAGTATTGACATTCATAAGGAAATATTGATATACTTACATAAATTAATTTAATTCGATATTATCGGTCTATTTCGATTATGGAGTTTGTAGAAAATTAGAAATGATGTCAAAGCGTAAATACCAGTGATGAAACGAAAGTAGATAAAGGTGATAAAGCGATCGATATTATTTATATACGGTGATCTATTCTTTTCCGCAGAATTATATTTTATCGAGTAGCTACACATGATGTACCTACGGCAACGGGGGGTTCCCGTAGGGCGACTTTGAAGCATTTCCGGTTGTAACGGATGTTGATATCAACTTGTTTATTTTAAATGGGACACCCTGTATAATGTCCTCTACCTAAGTCTAACCGTTTTCCACATATTTTGAATTTGATGCCAAGAATATCGTTTGCAGGCCAACTATCCATTTATCCTAGATGAAATCTTCAATCATTCAGTTGGGGTTGGTTTCCTCATAGAGGGAGATCTACTCTAGTGTACTGTGTTGATATTTTGATTATAAATTAATGCTGAATGATATAAAACTATAAAAATAGTGGATTTAAATTTGAAAAAAAATGACTTCTAGCGATTTTTCCAAAGTAATTTTCAATGTTAGTCTCTGATCACTTGAAGTCAAAAAGCATTTCTTCGAGAAAATATAGACAAATGATTGGTTGTACATTTTTTGTACTATTTGAAATTTTTAAAAAGATTCTGTTAAATAATATGCTGAATTTGACTACAAATCATCATGGATTAATGCACTGATACAAATGGGCTGACAACCCAAGGTAAGCAGGGGTTACTTTCAACTCTGAAACTAAGCCGTTTTTTTTATGAACATTTCTTCTCAAATGAATTCTCCAGGGGTGATTCGCTATAACAAAATATGTATATTAGATTGAATATTGTAGTATTCGAATCGTTTTCCACAAGATTCGTGGCATTCTCTGAGATTTGCAAATTTTGAAGGGTTATATGAATATTTGAGAGACTTAACGATATTTTTGGAGATCCCCAAGAGATTTGTGAGATTTATAGAGTTGCGAGGCTTCTGAGAATTGATTTTATGGATTTCGCACTGATTTGTGAGATTTTTTGGGATTTTAAAGAGAGTTTTTGCCCCCACCTTTTTTCATAATTCAAGGCGATAAATTACTTATTTACGAAATCTCAGGAATCAAGCTAACGCGATTCCAACGGTTGTCACAATACTTCCGATAGGTAGATTCACGTATTCCTGATTGGTTTTTTAATATTGTCACAATCTTGTGTACACTAGATTGTCAGAGTGAGGAACAGAGGAGGTCTCCTATCAATTGAGAAATTCTTGATTTAGAACCTGGAACGCCCTATGTATAAAATTAATTCCTCTATTTATAGTCTGCGCTAGTATTGTTCATCCTCACTTGGGTCACCCCGTATAAACAAAGAGAGAAGTCACATATTTGCACAGCTTACACGCTCGTCACACCTTGTAAAGCCCAGTTATCTGAGAACGAACAATAGTCGGCTATGGATACTCACATGACATAACAATGTATTAAACAGTATATACAATGCGTCGCTGAAGTACGGAATATGTACAACAAATATGCGTGATTTTTCAGAAAACTCTGAAACAGATTCGCATATTTTGACGTTAGTATGAAATTCCTGAAGTTCTGAGTACTGATCACTGATATTTTGAAATGTTGACTATCTAATTATGGTCTTCATTAGCTGAGTGAGTCCTAATCACGTGATGTAGAACTTACTCGATTATCTATTCAGATACACTGAAGCAACGCGAAGCAAAAAGTTCATCACTTCAAGTTCAAGCCAATCCGCATGCCTATTTATCGTTCGTTGCTGGAAAACATTATTCATTGTGAAGAGTTTTTCCTCAAATCTGTTCAAAACTGTGATATTTTTTGTGTTCGAAAAGAATGTACCACCATTCAAATAGAAACAAAAACTGTGATGAATAATAAATTCAATTTTTCTTCCCATTTCCAAGACATCCTATCGAAAAATAAAAACATTTTCGAAAAGTCAGTACTGAAATTTTGTAATGATATTAATATTATGAACGACTTCTTAATGACTTCAACGAGAGGCAAAATATGGGAAATGAGCTGCATTTGGGGGGCTACCGTTGTCTCAGTTGTTACTCAAATTTAAGTTGGTTGTCACGAAATATACGTACCTTATATTATTGTATCAAAGCTGAAATCTACATTTCAAAAGAGTTTTTATTGAAAGAGACACAAATGTATGTGGTAAATTTTATCATACCAAACAATTACTGTACTGTACTTCTGTCACTGATGTTCATAAATGTTAAGTAACATTTGATAACATCTGAAATGATAATTGTTTCTTAACTACTTTGTGATATTTTCATTTGTAGTTGCAATGAGCTCTGGAGTTAGATGTAACTGATTTTGTGCCACGAGGATTTCGATAGGGTTTTATATTATGTCTATTCACTGATATTTGCGAAATTTCAGAATTTCGAGAAATGTCACTTAGCAACTTCACTCGCCACTTCAATATGAGACCAGGTTAGGTAGAACTTGAATGCTCTTAGCAAAGGGCTCTTTGCTTCGCCTGGCCGTAGCCGCCGAATAATTTCTATTCCATTTATATGTATGCCGCCATTGTGATATTTCATCTAGTGGTATACTTTTAGTGTCCTTTTGAGAATATCATCTCTTAGAAACAGAAAGGAACTTACATGTGAATATTTTACCCTTTTCTGATCTCATTTTATCTACCTTTTGCTGGTTATTTTTGTTTAAAAATATTATTTGTCCTCACTACGGACTGATTACTATAATTCTGACTCACTACATATACAGAATTCAAGTTGGTGGGACCGAAAACAATTTCAATTATCGGTGACGTTGACGTTTTTAGTAGGTTGTCAACTGAGAAGGTTCAAGATCTGTATGTACGTTACATACGATACGATATATAGAGGGTGGTTTATAGGTGATTTACTCCTAGGGTAATCACCCTGTAAATATTTCAGAGCGTAGAAAATAGTGTTCGAAACTCTTGGGAATAACTCGTTTGGTTACCGCACTAGTTATGTAAGTAGTATATTTCTACATTCAGGTGAAAATGTGTAAATCGACTTGTTTCGAAAAATCAAGCCACAGCGAGGAAGTTATATTAGATATGTTCTAACTTTAGTCCCGCACTGTATAACAACCAACATTGTAACACGTTCGTACATACCATACGGCTTTCTATGAGACATCGTTCATTTAAAAACAAATAAGACGATTAATTATTTGTGGCGCCACTTGTTTTCCGTCTTCGAGAGAAGAATAAAAAAAATTCACAACGATTTTCACTTGTATTTAGTTGGATAACTTTGATCGCAAAGTTTTTAGATTATGCTTGTTGGTAGCGTTATCAAAGATTAATGCGGCTTATCGATCGGCTGATATCGTATCAGAATATGTAAATCGTAGTTTCGACATGCTATCGAATGTGATGAAAAATTTGAAAACAACTATATTTTAATTTTTTTCCAATTTTCTGGGTTTTTCTCACCTTGTTTCAAAGAATAGAAATAGATTTTATAATGAATTTTTCAATATATTTGTTGTAAGGACAGATTTATATCCTACATCCATATATTATGTTTGCATGATTTGTGATTTGCCTAAGAATTTCACTGCGATTGAAATTTAACCTTCAGATACCTACCTTAAACAATTACAAATATATTTTCAATAAAATCAAAACTTCTACTTATCTCAGTGAGCGTTTCGGGAACGAATCTGCTCCCGTTTTTCAACACAATTTATATTGTATTGTATCTTTTCTTCGTAATATTTTCGAACTGAAAAATGACCAGTCAGTTTTTGAACATTGAAAATATTACGAAAAAAATGGTTCTGAAGGTTGAATTTCAAGCGCAGCGACATTTTGGGGCAAATCTGTCCTCACTACAAATATATTGAAATGATCATTATAACTTTTATTTTCATTTTCAGAAACGAGGAGAGAAAATCCCAGACAATTTAGAAGAAATTAATACACTACCTGCTCGATTTATTTACATAAACTACCTAAATTTTTATTCGGATGGGGTAAAATCTTTCGACATATCAATATTAAAGTGACAAATGGGAGACTGTTGTTAAATACTGAAATGAATACCGAAATGAATACCCAAAAACGACACATCATTTCGAGAAGCCTCATCTAGTGTCAATATAAAATTCAGGTTTAAGTTCGATATGGTCGATCCAGAAATCAAAAACGTATGAGTATAAATATAAAAATCCTCGACCATGAGATATTTACTGTCACATTTTCCTAGATCATGATGAAACTTTTACTTTTGTTTGTGTGAATAAATATTACATGTGACACATCACCATCATAATATGCACAATGATTTGTGTCATGTATGGTGAAATAGACCTCGAACCCCCCCTCCCGAGTCAATCCTGATCTAATTGATTTGCAATGATTCCATAGGCAGTCCACATTTTCTCTCAGAATAACTCTGTGGATGTGGTGAGGTAATAGCAAACAGGTGATAATCAGAGCAAATAAAGGATGGTTCGCTTCAGTTCACCAACAACTCTTTCACATTACCGATGATCTAATAATATAATAATGTAGGGTGCATATAATACGTAATAATATATCAGGATGATGATGGCATGGCATGGGTGCGACCCAAAGCGGAAACAACAATGTAAACACTCGGTTTCGTATATACACCTACGAGATAAGACAACTTTTTCCTAATCGTTCAATTTCGAAAATTGTGGAATTCGATTTCATACACACAATGATAAAAAAAGCTCTGGAAGGGACATTCAAAGTAAAAATAATTTTTTTTCAAAATATCGACTTATAATTTGGTTTCCCTTCAATTATCTACATTATCATCCGATTAGAAAATGTTTCCAGGGATTCATGCGATCAAGGATTGAAAATTCGATATTCTAAGCTATAGCTCAAAAACGCATAGTTCTTTTCAGTGTACACAATGATCATAAATTTTCAAATTATCAAGGTCGAGAGTAGAGTTCCGAAAGCTTCGTGAGGGAATCTGTAAATTCCAAGGAGGCATTCTTGTCCGATTCGTTTCAAAATACACGTCCAGGTATTTTTGAAGTTGATGAATAATACTGATTTCTAATATGAATGTGGGATATCAAAATAGCTGAAGATTTTCTGTCCAAATCACCTAGAGATGTAGAGAAGACTTTTGAAGGATAAGAATCACGAATTTTGAGAGAATTTCAGCGCAGAACAGAACAGCGCACATCTGTAGAAATATTAGAGTACCTCATCAAACAATGACCTATAATTGAGATTCTTCGGTCGATTTTTTTAGGTTCTGAAAATCCGAGTAAAGATGCCTTACACATGTTTTCCTGAAGAATATGTCCAACTATGTCTTTTACTGTCGAGTTGACAGCTCTGGCCACGAACGCTATCTATTGAAAGTAATCCAAAGTGTTCTTTAGCAGCACAGAATAGAGAGCTGTTTGAGAGGTGGCAATTCCCATAAAAAATTAAATACATCGATTACAGCTGTTCCATTCGATTTGATTTTTTCCAATTTCCTGTTTTCCTAAACCATCCCTGATGTAGACCTTGGAAAATATTCAAACTGATCGATCGATCTCCGAGTTTTTTCCAGATGATATTTTCTTACAGATATTACCAATATCGTGAAAAATATTGTTCTTGGACTAATAACCAATAACAATAGACATAGAAGCTAGCGTACTGCATTCAGTAGGAAATGAAAAAAAGTTTAGGATAATGCAAGGTACTTACTCATCATTAGAACATATAGAGATAGAAAATCATGAATCAAAACAATTATTAGATTCCAAAATATATCTCATTTATAAAATAATCTGATATTTTGCTAACATTCACGACAGAATAAGGAAATGCAGTCTTAGCTTTGCTAGCTGATACTGCATAGATCATCAATAATCGATTGGTTAGCTAGTAGTGGGATCAATCAGGTGCGGGCGGTCGAGGAGTTACCGGTCGACATTCAAGAGCCAACATATCAGAACACACTTTCCTCCCCTGGTGAGTAACCCTCTGTAAATGTTAGGAAGTTGTATTAGTCTTTCTTGTATATTTGTCTTTTTTGTCTCGTATGAATAAAAAGGTTTCATCAATCGACATATGTCGATTTTATGTCCGAGGCCCTAGAGAAGGGTCAGCAGATTGACTCTATTTATACTGATTTCTCTAAGGCTTTCGACAGAGTGAATCATGAACTCCTAATTCATAAACTTAACCTGTATGGTTTGGATGGCTTAGCACTCCAGTGGTTAGGCAGCTATTTATCCAACAGGTCACAAATAGTCAGAGTAAATCATTACTACTCCCACGCATTCCAAGTAACATCTGGAGTTCCCCAAGGGTCACACCTGGGCCCTCTCTTGTTCAATTTATTCATTGATGACATCACTTCCTGTTTTCCAAATAGCAAGACCTTATTATTTGCGGATGATCTGAAATGCTTCAGAATTATAAATAATCCCGAGGATGCTTTCCTCCTTCAATCTGATCTGGATAACCTATCAACTTGGTGCTTATCAAATGGCATGGACTTAAATCCCGAAAAGTGCCACATTATGCGATTCTACCGTTCCCATCACCCAGTTGTATTCAATTATGACATCAACAGGCAGTTAATAAACTCAGTTGACCAAATTAAAGATCTCGGAGTTATCCTAGACTCTTCTCTCAGCTTCAATCCCCATATTACTAATATAGTGCAGAAAGCCACGAAAATGTTAGGCTTTATCAAGAGAACAACCCGTGATTTCAATGATATAACTGCAATAAAAGCCCTCTATTGCTCCTCAGTTAGAGCTAATCTTGATTACTGTTCAACAGTCTGGTCCCCATACTACACAACCTATATAGCGAAAATTGATAGGATTCAAAATAATTTCCTAAGATACGTAGCTTTCAAATCAGGTCTTCACTGTGAATATGCACTACTGGAATACAATCTAAATATCCCCACTCTTGTGGTCCGTAGAAAACATAGAGATCTTATTCTGCTCTTCAATATTATAAATGGCAGATACGATTGCCCCAATCTCCTTTTGAAAATTAATTTCTTGGTACCTTCTCGGTCAACTAGACAAACTCAAACATTCCACATACCTTTCCACAGGTCCAACTATACTTTCAATAACTTCATCTCACGAACACTCAGATTAGCAAATTCTCTCAAGGAGCTTCCATTATTTGGTACATCATTAAATAGTTTCAAGGCTCATCTTAAAAAAATCAACTTCTAAACACAAATAGTTATTTTGAAAAATGTAAAGCTCTCATAGTTATTTTGAACAATGTAAAGCACTCATATTATGACATATTACCACTGTACTTTATATTCTATCTGCTTATACAATGTAATTATCTTGCTTATACAATGTAATAATTTTTCCTAAATGGGCTCGCCCGTATGAATAAATAAATAAATAAATTTGTATATCTGACTCGTTATTTCCAAGTCGTGAAAGCATAGCTCAACCTTCTAAGCTATATACCCCCTAGGCTGAGCCGCAGTCACATTTGTGACAATACTTTTAATTGAAAAGTAATTTTTTCTTTTCGGACTTCCAAACGAGTACATTTAGTGTACTGTTTACATGTCAGGAGTAACCAGGACTAAGTTCCAAAAAGCCAGGGCTCTCCTGGTGAAACCAGTACGAATGGTCACCTTAGCATTGCGGTTGTCTCAAGTCGATGGCTTTCATTCTTGACAGATAGGTTCGGTGTTCTCTCAGTTTGACACAGTTTCGCAAAGAGCTATTACAACCTGAATGTCCATAAAGGCAATAAGATAAGTCACGATCCACAAATGAAAGCACGTAATTTTCCAAGACTAAACAGAATTACGGCAATAGGAATTAGCCAATGTCGGTGCAACAAATAAATACAGACGGAATGCAATTTGGTGTGAAACATGAATTTTTGTTTGGCCTCAGGTTGGCTAAGTTGACGTCTTTTAACACGTCGACTGATTATTTATAAGAACATATTCTTTAGTCAATCCATGGTTTTTCGGGGGTATGAGATTTGAACTTGGCAGGGTTGTCGGATTCAAGAAGTGTAATATTTTTCGATTTATGTCCATCATCTGAAAAATCAAATGTATCAATTTTTGTCAAAAAACTGAGTGATGTCTGTAGAATTGAAGAATGGAAATTATTAAGAGAGTGTTTGAAATTCTCAAGTTGGAGTCGTTTCTGGTGAAACCAGAATCATGGCTCGTCTAAAGAATACGTTGACATCTGGTGTGTTTGGATATTCTACATATATATTCAAGATATACGGAAGAGAAGATAATGCCACGGAATGGTACTCATTTCTCATGATTACGATATATAGATAGAAACTTTCATTCGGAAGGAAAATGATCATTCCGTGAGACACTTACAATACATAATACAATAATACAATAATCACACAATGCACAAGTTTTACAATAATCAATTCTCTGAAGAATCAAATGATCTGCTTGCATTCTTCTGAACGGAGACAATGATATTGCCTCTTGTTCAGTTGATATGGAATCCAGAAATATTTCCATCTGACAACTGTCACTTTTTAGTATCAAAAAAGAAAATCACGAACTCTCCAAGAAACATTATTTATTTATTTTGTTCAAAACGGGAGCAGATTCGTTCCTGGAACGGAAATCAAGATACCTAATTAGAAATTTTGATATTTTTCAAAAATATGTGTCTCCCAAACGTTTTTCCATGAACAAGGTACTGAAAATTAGAGAATGTTTTTCATTATATATCTGTCCTCACTACAAATATATTGAGACAATTACTATAATTTCTATTTTTATATTCCAGAAACGAGAGAAAATCTCACAAAAACAACCTCCTAGAACAACTTAAAGACAGTATTTGAAAATGAAAACCCATTTAAAAAAAAATAAAAAAAATTGAACACTCTGTAGTTTGAAAACCATACGAAATTCAAAAAAAAATATTCTACATTATCGTCTCAAAATTAAGTGAGGATTCGCTCCTTTTATTTTGTCACTGAGATTAGAAAACACCCTGTATATTGTGGAGGAAAAAAAAGAATGTCCTCTCGCCGATTCATATCAACAATATTTATATAATCCTAGGGGAAATCATGAAAACATCCCGAGATGAAGTCTGAAGTAACTCCGACGACAAAGTATACAATTCTCACCTATGACATGTCATGGTGTGGTATCGCGTAACATTCTGATAATTTATTGTTGCGAGGTATCTCGATCACCTTGAGGCTGTTTGGCATGTGTTCCACTGCTATAACTCTCGCCAGATTCCTCATATAGGTAGAAAGGTATGCAAGCATCCTCTATTTCGCAATTATCTCTTTCACCTACAAGCTTCAGAAAACACTATTCTCTTTGTTTGCAAACTCAAAAATCAATTTTCGCACCTATACCAATGATGAAGTGACGATGGATACGATGTTCAGGTATACTTGGACGTCGGGTATATATTTCTAAAATTGTGGCTTCTGAAAAAATTTCTATTGTTGAATTCATTCCAATGAAATGAACCTTTTCTAACAATCGTGGTGAGATTTCTGCTGAAAAAATAGCTAACTTCTTCTACATGAGAATATAATAATATATATATAATATAATATAATAACTCAACTAAAGCTCTAAAAAGCTAATATTATAATTTCCAGATAGAGATAATCAAGAGAAAAAGGTTAGGATGTGGCTAATTTTGATGTGGCTTTTTTTAAATTTCCAGAGAAATGATCCTTACAGAGATTCGTATTGTTCGCTCATGAAATATCGAAATGAAGTGGGTGACGTCATTGATGTCACCACATTACAGTTATTCTCATCTGAAATATTATGTTAGCATTTGGCAAACGTAAACATAATAGGTTTCGCTGACATTTTTGTGGTTTCAACCGGCAACTGGATAATTCTGGATATTGAGTAACGCTTCTAGAATCTTCATGAAAAACGAACTCCATGAAGGAGGGGCACATCTTTCTATATTTTTTTCTTACGCTTCACCAACGTAGTTACCTTAGACAATTTTTCATGCTGACAATGGGGATTTATTACATAATTCTGTATGCCAGTTCAGCATAGGTTCTTTTTAATTAAATGCATTCCCTACCTCTAAAATTGGAAAATTCACAATGACACAACATAAGTTCAACAAAAATAAATCGTTTCTTTGTGACAAAAAAAAATCATTATATCGATATGAAAAGAAATAAATATTGTTTTTATTTAAAGGTTCTTATGTTCATAGAAAGCGCTATCCTTGATAACGTACCTCCTGCAAATTCAAAATTTTCATCTCTCTGATTAAAACACTACTTGGTTGTTACATATGTCTCCTGTGTCACCTGTACCATAACAAACAACCATTACCACAGATTACGAAGGTGATCTGTGTCATTACTATCTACTGTTCACTTGATTCTGAAACGCATTATCAGCTGATTTTTGAAAGCGGTCACTCAGTTTATTGAGCTGGATCAACAAAAAATGATGAAAATCGAACATTATTTCCAGAGGTGTATTGAACAGGACGGCTAAAGATATTTGTCTCATTTTTTCTGTATATACAGGGTGTCCTTAAAAGGTCTTTACAAAAAGCTACCACATATTCTTCAGACCAAAACAATTCGATACAAGCAAACTTACCTCAGTAAAAAGTTGCTTAGTTTGGGCGCTAGACGGCTCTGAAGTTGAAATTTTCAAATCGATTTTGCTTCATAACTTTTGAACGGCTCATGAGATTTTTTTTCAAATTTGGTACGTTGGCATAGACTCTTCGGGCAATGAAACTCATATCATAATCATAATGAATATTATTCCATGGGCGTAGAACTTGATTTTTTCAGTAAATAAACATCTAAAACTCCTACGCCAATGGAAAAAAATTAGTTTCAATATGAAATCTAAATTATTCAACTCATTCACTACAAAAAATGTACTCTTGACAAAAGTCGATTCCTCTCATGGTTTCGACAAAATTTTAATTTTAGTGATTTAGAGCATAATTAATAATAAAACGATTAACAGATATTTCATAAAAATTGTTCAAAATGTTCACCATTTTCACGTATACAAAGATTTATACGACGCAAAAAGTTGAGATGTACTTTTTGCATAGGTTATTTCTATTGAAAATAAGTAGCACTGGTTTTTTTTTCTGAAGACTATTATTATCTGCTCGAAAACAGTGATATTCACATTCTTGGTTTCCATAGTTTCATCTGTGTTGATTTGTCGAGTTTTATTGACGTTGATTGTTGATATCGGACTTTTCTGATTTATCATGGCCGTACAATACACCAATGAAGAATACACCGATATGTTATTGGTATTCGGATATTGTCAAGGAAATGGTCGAGAGAGTGTGAGGGTGTATTCGGCAAGGTTTCCAAATCGTCGCGTACCAAGCCACCCAACCTTTGCTGCAGTTGAGAGACGTCTTCGGGAGACCGGTCATTTTGCTCCTAGAACTGGTGATTATGGAAGACAGCGTTATGTAAGGATTCCCGAAGTCAAAATAGAAATTTTAGACCGTATTGAAGAAAATCCAGAATTGAGTACTAGACGGATAAGTAATGAACTAGAAGTTACTAGGAATGCCGTTCATGAAGTACTAAGAGAACAATTATTATACCCATACCACAAGACGCCAGTTCAAGATTTATTAATCCATGATTCACAAAGTCGTCTGATGTTTTGTAGGTTCATTAATTTGCAAAGAGAAATGAATCTGAACTTTGGAAAGAATATTTTGTTCACTGATGAAGCCTGTTTCACGAGAAGAGGAATAACTAATTTTCATAATGAACACGTTTATGCAATTGAAAATCCTCATTCCATTAAAATAAACCATTTTCAACACGAATTCAAAATCAACGTTTGGGCTGGAATAATAGGAAATTTTATAATTGGTCCTGTCATACTTCCACAAAGATTAACAGGAGACATGTATTTACAACATCTACGAAATACGTTGCCAAATTTGTTGAAAGATTTACCACTCCAACATCGGGTAGATATGTGGTTTTTTCACGATGGAGCTCCACCACATTTTTCGGTGGATGTTAGGAATTTTTTAAACCAACAGTACCCAGACAGATGGATAGGTAGAGGTAATGATGCACCCGTGAATTGGCCACCACGTTCTCCAGACTTAACACCGATGGATTATTTTGTATGGGGTTATCTCAAGTCTACGGTTTACAAGACCCCTGTGAATACTGTAGAACAATTATGGCAACGTATCCAACAGGCGACGAATAATCTTACAGGCGATGAAGAAGTTATGCAAAGAGTACATTTCAACTTTTTGCGTCGTATAAATCTTTGTATACGTGAAAATGGTGAACATTTTGAACAATTTTTATGAAATATCTGTTAATCGTTTTATTATTAATTATGCTCTAAATCACTAAAATTAAAATTTTGTCGAAACCATGAGAGGAATCGACTTTTGTCAAGAGTACATTTTTTGTAGTGAATGAGTTGAATAATTTAGATTTCATATTGAAACTAATTTTTTTCCATTGGCGTAGGAGTTTTAGATGTTTATTTACTGAAAAAATCAAGTTCTACGCCCATGGAATGATATTCATTATGATTATGATATGAGTTTCATTGCCCGATGAGTCTATGCCAACGTACCAAATTTGAAAAAAATCTCATGAGCCGTTCAAAAGTTATGAAGCAAAATCGATTTGAAAATTTCAACTTCAGAGCCGTCTAGCGCCCAAACTAAGCAACTTTTTACTGAGGTAAGTTTGCTTGTATCGAATTGTTTTGGTCTGAAGAATATGTGGTAGCTTTTTGTAAAGACCTTTTAAGGACACCCTGTATATTTCTTTCCCAATCCGCGATCAAAAATTGAATATTTAGGGGTTCATATCATATTCGTTTTTTGAAATCATTAATCACAAATGCTGGAAGGGAGAGAGGGACGGAGGGACGCCAATCTCAAGTTTTTGACCCGCTTCGGAAAAATCGTAGATCCGGGGTTTACTGTTGTGATAATAAGTCTATGCTGTTGTGTCTTCATCACACAGGGTGTAAAGATATTAGCTTCACCGTATTACAGCTGATATTGGAGCTAATTTCTCTCCGGCGAACTGATACACCAAATTTATTTGAAATGGTCCATTTCCGCAAACACGAGTTATTTCATAGACTCTTCTATTTTCCAACCCGTAGCGTCCCGTAGTCTACAAAGAGGTAAACAATCTTTTATCGTAGACATACAGCGTGTCCTCTGTCTAACGGTGAATATTTCATTAAGAACTTGTATAATCTTTGGTATAAAAAATATCGTGTATAGGTCTACGATCAATGGCAATGTGATCGCCCGTGCGTATTTCCGTGTCAGTGTGAGTGCCATGTTTCGTGTATCGAACAAGTACAGGGTGAGTCAAACCGACAAACTTCGAATACGTATTCCTCATCTCATTTCGAGGTGAAAAGTTCCTATCAACGTCCTAAAATGCATCCTCTCTGAAATACAGTGTGTCGAATCTACGAGAACGAGGTCTCAAAATGAATCAGTCATCGAAGTTTGTCAGTCTTGTTCTGACTCACCCTGTGTATTAGAAGTAAAAAAAAATCTCCGCGAGGAGGACCTAAGTGAAAAAGAAAATAGGGATAACCTGTTTATCATGTAAACTACTATTGGATATTATATATGAGGGTTACTACTTATAGTATGTTTTTTGTATTTATGTGGACGGAAAAAATATAATTAAACAATTAATAAAATATCATTCGTACAAAAAAATAGCGTTTTCAGTATTAGTAAAAGAAATAACAATCAATTATTCTTCTAAAATTCAATATATTCTATGGATAAAATTTGCATTTCTCAAGATATTTTAATTTCATTGCTCATTCATGAAACTTGAAACTGCATTCCAATATAAGCGAGAAAACTCATCAATTCTCTAACACTCTCTTCTCAATTTACATATCCATTGACATTCACATACTCACAGAATTATTTGTCCGACATTACAATCAGTCCAAGTACTATATATAGATATACCCATTCATCCGAATCATCGTCGGATTTTTATGTCAATTTATGGCCACCTAATGAATTCAATCAGAAAGAAGTAGAAACTATGTTAATTTCGTCGCCAATGAATATTCCGCAAAAATCGCGGAAAGAAATTATACAGCGTTATCCTCGGGCTTACACATCGAAGAGAGTAGGTAATGCTATATCTTCGTTAGTTGAGTTTATAGAGAAAAAAATAATGAAGAATCAAATGAAGAGAGTTGTATTTCTTGTGAAAATTTTTGAATGACAGTTATGACTGTCTTTATTAATGCCATTTTAAACGAGTAAACTATCAAATAACAAACTAGTGTGTTATAATCCATAACTCACTAGTGAGTATACTCACCACGTGGTATAAATCTTTCTCGCGTGACTTATTTTCAACATAACACACAAGTACCATAAATAACTATTGAATTGCATAACGCTTTCGGCTGTCAAGCCATCATCAGTGAGATACCTGCAAGTAAGTAATGGTCGTCCAAATGATGTAATTGAAATACTGTCTGTAGCGAGGTCTGTAGGTTAATCGAGGAGATAGTATATATGTATTTATTTTTCCAGATTTTTTGGTATTAATTTTATACTTAATAATTATCTCAACATACTTGTAAGGACAAATTTATGTCCGAGTTTATGTCCTATATCCATATTGAGTCCTCTATATTGAAACCTATATACTGTCACTGCGCCTGAAATTCAACCTTTAGATCCCTTTGTCGAAGTTTCGAAATAGAATCTGCTCTCATATACCAATAATTGCAATGAAGTAACAAGAAATAATTCACCCTGGAAACCTAAATCAATTACTTTCTTCAACATTTCAAGAGACCATTTTTCGTTCCGTTCATTCTCGTTCAATACATATTCATATTTTCGAACGTGTGAAACTTGTTCGAATGAGAGAACTTTTGAAGAGAAAAGCTGGCAACAGGATATTTACGATGCTCGAGAGGCGATGACCTCCAGTTACATTCGAAAAAATTATTTTTGCGAGTATTTTCGCGATCAGCTGTTTATTAATAGTGTCTATCGAGTGTCTTATACGAATTCCTTCGCAGTAATGATGACAGAAATTGAGCGTTTTCGTAAAAACGTTGAAAAATTTCGCAGAACGAATACCTATGCCTACCACGAGTAAAAACAGTTGTGTCTGCTAGCTTCTACAACGTGTGAAATAACTTTTTGAAAACATCAATACTTTTTTTAAAAAGATTCATTCGATTGAGCTACAAGTGAACTGATTCGATTATGATACAATAATAGGTTTTTCTAGCATGATAGAAAGAATACAACTGCCGCAAACATTTATAATCCCGTTAACATGATGCACGAAAGATGATATGCCGTCTTGGCATAGTCAGCACTTTCTTGGAAACGACAATGGAATCCATGAGATATTTCGTGTATCATAGTTCATGTATCATACTCATATGAAGTTTGGAGTATGCAAATATATGACATCGTGACTCAGACGTCGATAATGACACTGATTAGAATCAAATTCATTGTAAATTAGCCGTACACACATACATTTCTATGTCCTGCATCACGTATCGGCAGTCGCCGAACTCCCCGCTATGGCAATGTTCCCATTCAATTGGTGGGGACGACAAACTGAATAAATCCTACGACATATCGCCTCAAGTGAAATTAGAATACGCCGCAATTTTCGCAATCTACACGAAGACCACACTTACCATTCTCACAACTACAGAAATACTTGTAGATCCTCATTGTTCGTCACAAACCCCACTAACCTTCGAATAACTTTCCTCTACAAACTCCAAAAAATCACAGGAGATGCGAAAACTTCGACCTAACTATACTTAGATGCCACATGTGGACGAAGGGATGAAGACTGTACGACTCTCGCAACAGATTCATCTTGACGCCACCCGCTCCTCTTCCTCTCAAAATCAAAATATACAATGGGGTCGACAGCACGAGGTCCCTCTCGGGGGTGCCATTCGACGAAGACCAGATGATCGCCAGCATGCCGCGCGGCCTGTGTTTTAAGTTGATGTAAATCACCGTTCTAAACTAAACAATTTACAATGAGTGTGAACGGCCTCAAGTCGAGAATCCAGCTGGCATTACAATAATTCGTATTTTTACTCGTTTTTTCGTAACTATTCTGTATCCATGGCTCTTACAAAACATGAGATACTTGTGTGCCTTACTATGGAGAATGAATGTAATGCATTGCACATGACGCTTCATTTTAGTAGTTATTGTAACCGTTGTGGCAACACGTGAAGAATGCGCTCATCCTGCAATAGCATCTGTCTCACCTCATTTTTTACGCTACTGGATCTCTTTTCAAATTGACATTGCTTCTAGTTCCCCTTTTTGAGTTCTCAATTAAGGATATTCTTGTAAAATTTTGATTTGAAGCTTCGTTTACGTGATAATTGTAGTTGAACGGAGAACTATGTATAGTTGAAGAAAGAACTATGGAGAGAGAATGTAATACATTGCACATGACTCTTCATTTTAGTAGTTATTGTAACCGTTGAGGCAACCCGTGGAGAATGCGCTCATCCTTCATTAAGTGCGTATTGTTTTCAACAAAAAAATAAGAAAATACATGCCCAGTTCGCCCTCGCGGGGTCTGTTTTTTTTTTAAATTCAATTATTCCTAGCCGAAGACTCAAATCGAAGTCTTACAAGAGTGACTTTGAACGCTTTGATGCCCTGAGAGTTAGGGTAAAAAAAGATTTTTGAAGCAGAACTATGAATCTGCTTCAAAGAAATAATAATATGCATATCTACTTCTTCGATGAACCATCGAATGATGAAGTATTGCTAATATAACCTGGACCGTCCTGTAAATAGGATTCGGCAGTAGGCAAATCTCGAGGCAAATCTACTGCGGTCTCGACAACGGCCAGCCGAGGAAAGGTATCGGAAGGAAATCAGCGAGTGGCATTCGCGAAGAATTCGGGAGGACTCTCTAATCTAAACTGTAGTCAGAGACATGGTTTAACGAACAATCTGTTCAGAAGTTTTTGAAAGCCATTTTGTTAGTAACCATCACGGATCCAAAGACATGCACTCAAATTCTCCACCGATGGATGATGAAAAAAATTTAAGAAAGAAAGAACAAAAAGAGTATAGTTAGATGAAACAATACGGCATAAAAAAAGAATTAGATCACCTGTTCGTCGGTTTCTTTTCTACCACATGATAATATTGAAATTTATTTAGATGATACATTTTTGTTGATTTTTCTTTAGAAACTAATTGTTACTCATCTCGAAAACGATTCCAGATGAGTACCTTTAGAGAATTATTGAGTAATGATTCTGAATATTTGTAGATTCGGATTATTTGAAAAATAACACTTTCATCCACTACTCTACAGCATTGAAAAAATTA
Source organism: Gastrophysa polygoni (assembly GCA_963576655.1). Classification (NCBI taxonomy): domain Eukaryota; kingdom Metazoa; phylum Arthropoda; class Insecta; order Coleoptera; family Chrysomelidae; genus Gastrophysa; species Gastrophysa polygoni. The sequence goes on along the minus strand of OY755089.1, from coordinate 9,808,465 downwards.
TTTTCAACTACCCCGGATGGTATTATGGAAATATGGCCGGACAATCGAGTGTCCCAAAGCTTACCATCTGGAAGTTTCAGGTTCAAATCATTATCAAGAAAACATTTCCAGGTCAGGTAGGAATACCTAAATATCCTCGTGAATATCAAACAATGATGTCAAATCGAAGTAGATTCTGTGGGTTCAGAACATGAAATACTTCACAAGGTGTCCATTTTAAATAGTTTTAAATGTTACTACTTCCTAATACAAGTGGCGAAAGTGACGTGTACAGATTTTCACGTTCTCCAGATACATCTAATTCGCCGTGAATCACCTTGTATAATGAACTGAGATTCAATAACTGAGTATTTGTGTGTGAGATTATGAAGTCAGGTCCACTGAATACAAACCCCTCTGATAATATATTTTCATAAGAAAACAGTGCATTCAGCTTAGTGAGAATACATTGCTATTTTTTTTGCCGAAAAGCCGTTGATATCCTCACTATAGTGTATTATCTTTCACCTTTTGAATATAATTCTTGATTTTTGTGTTTCAGCTTGAAACAACAAAAAAAGAAAACTAGTTCTTTCTGAGTGCTGATAAATAATTACCTATAATATAAATGAACTGACTGGACCAGCAATCAATTTTTTAATTATCAATAATTGTTCTTTTGTTCTGAATATAATTTGAATACAAATCAATTTTCTAATATCATTTTCTATTGTTATTCAAATTTTTGTTCTATATTTCTTTCCTTTATGTTCGATTAAACGTTATCGAGTATGATGTTTTTATTTTTGTGTCAGGTATTTGATATGAAACATTTTGTGCAAAGTACCTTTTCCGCTCGTAAAAACTTACAAAAACCCCGCTTTGCGTCGTTCCCCTAACTATATTTGCGTGCGGAAAAGTAACTATTCGCGCACTTGTTAGGAAAATTAATATTTCAAAAGGGTTAAAAATAGAACATTAAAGAGATAATTGCTCAGAAAATTGTTTGATAAAATGTAATTTTAGGAATGGATTTTGGAACTACTTAATTTATTTAAATAAAAGCAAAATGATAGATATCAGCAAAAATGATATATTATGAACTGAAAAGAACGAGTTTCAACTACTATAGCCTATTCTGGTTACACCAACATATAAAAAATCCTGACGGCGTCCATGTTCACAATCTCTTCATGCCGAAACTCCCGATGAAGAGAAGAGGTATTATTTTATGCCCAAATAGATACCTAGAAATATACCTGACTATTTTGTGAATTACATTGACATTTTAGTATTTTTACATTTGTCTACTTCCTCCAGCTAAGTTCAATACGAAGTTAATCTCTTTCTGAGACAAAATGGTGAAGTGAATGAATACCCATAGGTATGTTGGTCGCGGTTTTCAGAACATCCTGTATACGGGTGCCTCTTCAGCTGTGGCAGATAGTGGGTACCGCTCAAGAACTAGGTTAACGTGAACACTGGGAAAATAACGCGAGTGTCGATGACCTACTCATAATCTCACACAATCTAGATTACGTCAGCGTCTGGGTAAACATCATAACTCTTTGCTGGACTCTTTGGCAAAAGCTTGGTATATATATACGAACGTTAAAGATTCTCTACTTTTATTATACTCACCTACCTGTTTACCTACGACCCTGCAGCTTCTCTATTGTACCATGACCTTCAGAAACCGTTTTGCTCTACAATAATGCAATTATTAAATGACTTGCCCTACCTCATAAACATCAATAAATAAGATTTGCCGCACCTTTTCAGTGAATATGATGACAACTTTTTTATTCAAATTCTTCAAATCAGTTCAGATTCAATGTTGAATACAGATAAAAGCTAGAGTTCGAATTCTTCGTCTTATTGAGGACGAAGGGAAATTAATTATACTAGTCTCAGGTAACTTTCTTAACGTATCGAAAGAATGCGGAACAAAATAAAAACAAATCAACAAGTTTCCGTCAATACTGTGAAAAATAATTACCCTAAAAACTCCGCTACTGACCGAAGAAAAAAATCTTACCTTTTGAGAGAAATTTTTCGTTTCCCAGCTTCTAATCCACAAAATATCTGCTCACAAATAAATCAACAAGAGTCAAACAATGCTGTAACTAATTAAATGATAAACACGAATAAACAACATAAGCACATCACAAACAGTTTACCGACTTCGACGTCGATAAATAATCAAGTCGATTCGAAAACGAAAATCTAGCAAAACAGTAAAAACCAGCGTAAAACCAGTGAAACACTAGAAACTCTGATTACTCGGAACGAACGTGACGTGACCGAGAATACAAAATATTTCAATCATCAAACAAGCAACAGGTGTCAGATGAATACAGAATAAGGAATATTATCATAGGATCACAGATAGATACACAATGACATATTGGCACAATAGAACCAGAGAACTTTCTGTGACCAGACCACAGAACTTGATTCGTGATTAGCCAAACTGATTCTTTACTATTCACTCTTTACTTTTAAAGCGTACAATATATGTTTATCTCTGTTTATTTCATGATTTGGAAGGAAAAAACATACTCTGAGCGGCTATGTCATAAAGTGAATCATGATCTTACATTGTTGTTAGTATCGAATCTCGACAGTCGAGTAGTCGAGATGTCAAGCTATCAGCTGTTGAGCTGTGCTGTTATAATTTAATTTTTGGATCGATATTTGAAAATGTGCTCATTAACGAGGATATTTCAAAAATTGTCTCTAGTTGATGTTTCCGCCAATGCTCCAAAAGTTTTTTCAGGTAGCGTGAGACATAAAGCCAGGCATGTGGAGAAGCCACAAATCGGCCATGGCATTTCCTTTAGAAGAGTAGTTCACTTTCCTGAAACGTACACTGTCCAGCCCTTGAATGTGACGAATCTGGGGGGCAGAGACCCCAAAACGGGCAGAATGGTTGTCAAGGGCATCGGAGGAGGTATAAAGCAGAAATACCACTGGATCAATTGGAAACGAGAAGGTCCCAAAGAAGAGGGGAAAGTGCAAGTTGAACGGGTCATCAAGATTATAGACGATGGCTGTAGGACAGCGAAAGTGGCTTTAGTTGCTCATGGGGACACATTGAAGTATATCCTGGCTACAGTGAATATGAAACCAGGAGATCTCATTCGAACCTCTTGTTTCATTCCTCGAATTCCAGGTTAGTATAAGCATCTCGCGAAAAGGAACTCGTTCCATATATCTTCTTGTTATATATATCAGGCAGTTATTATAATGGCTCACGAAATAGGAAGTCAATATAATTCCTTTATTTCCCTGAGAATGAACATAAGTGAGGTTAGTTTTCCAAATGGTCTTATACAGTGGGCTTATACAGCGGTGATATTATAGTACCTACTGAGGCTGGCCAAATTCAAAATAGTAACTGATATCATTTGGTAATGAATAATGATCCAAATAATATTAATAATAGGGGCTTCATTTGAAGGGATTCAAAGAGAGTAGATAAATGAAAACAAAATTATCACACAAAAAGTATTGATATGAGAAAATGCTGAAGATCAGGTGGTCAATATTTCATGTACTGACTAGACAATGCATATACTTCTGTTATTATTCCTGAGTAGGTTGTTTCAATACATGTTTTGATATGGGAATAAAAATTCTGCATATTGAGTTTTTATCTGTCCAGATCATTTCATACTTTCTTCTTGGTGCAGTGCTCAAAAAATTTTAGATTTGGTTAGACTTTTACTTCTACTCAGAGCACATGGTACATCGGCCCAGTGATCACTCATCCCACAGCCTTGGGGAGTGGTCATTGGTACCCTCCAGGTCAAATCTGTGTTGCTTAAGATGCCAAAGAGACTGGGTAAATTGTATTCAATATAAAAGATAATTATGACAGTGATGATCTTGATGCAGATGACATAAAAGGCAGACCTATATCCCTAATGAAGGGATGTGGTAGTGAGAACGGGATTAGGTGAACAACAACCTGGAATCGATTAAATTATCCATCCAGCCTGTGCAACCTCCAAGGGCACTTCCCAGGGCTGACAGACCATCTATAGACTATAGAGATTTGAACATACAGCATCAACATATGCATTTTTCCTGGAAGGGCAGGAACCTCCAATATGCGATCATTGCAGTGAATCAACCACTATGCCACATATCATATGTGAGTGTCCAAGATATAGGAATAAGCGGCAGATTCTTGATATATCAGAACATCTCTCAGAAAACTTCAACAATGTCTCTCAAATGAAGAAACTGATCAGTTACCTGATGAAAGTGACTGACCTGTAAAAACAAATTCAAACATCGAATATAAAAGTGAAGTATAGAAATCCCAAAAATGTATGTTCCTGGTGATAATGATCCTAACTATCGATGCACCCCAATCAATGAAAAAAAAAATGGTGATAATATTAGAAAAGGAGTTATAGCACTCGGTTTTGTAGGAAACACTTGTTTGATGATTTTTGATGTCCTATAATTTGTGTAAGCCTCATTAGAATATTGCAATTTCACAGATTTTTTTCATGTTCTCATTTTGCAGCATACTAGATATTTACATGGCACTTTTATTGTATTATAAGGGGCTGTTCATGAACGCACTGATAGTCACCTTGGAAAATGAAAGAACAATGATTTTTGCATGATAATAATATATAATATAATAATGATAATAATAATAGTGAAGGTGTTATAACACTTGATTTGGAGGAATCACTTGTTTGTTAACTTATGTTGTTTCAATGTTCTGTAATTTGTGAAAGCCACATCACAGTTGAAAGAGGTTTAGGTTTATACGCAAGGATTGCAGAACGGGTATTGGATTTTTTTTTTCATATTCTCGTTTCTTCGAGTAAATTGCCATATAGTAATTGACATATGTATATACAATATATACATGCATTGCGGATACAGCATAATTTTGCAAAAAAATTCGATCAAAAGAATCAAATCGAAGAATCAAAGATCGAAATCGAAATTATATGAAACCATTAATTGAAGAAATCAATTGATATGATCAACACTTCATCATGGCCACTTTTTCTTCCCTACAAGAAATCGTTTTCAAACCATCATCACCTCAATTTTTTTACGGACGTCAAATTTCTTGTACCTTTGGTTAAACTTTCTATTAGGAGACTGTTAAATACTCAAATACAAAATAAACAGAAACCCATAAACCACAATAATATTCAGTAATAATAATATTCATCTTCAGTAGACCTGAAAAGTAAAAGAGATTTGAGACTCCTTAGTATCTTTCAAGATATCCTCTAGAAATTAGCATCGAGAGTCATTGGATAGCTCAAAAACTGTAAGCCACTTTTGGATAGCCCAAATATTATGAGCTATCACAAATTTCGATTTTCGAATGTTCCGATGACGAAGATCGATAGTTTTGGATTGAATATTTTGGAAGAATTGAGAAACTGTCCATTTTTGCTATCAAAACATTCAAAATTTGTAACCCCAAAAATAAATATACAAACGGTTATATGAAATTTCAAATTTTTTCGGACATCTCGGCAAGTATTCAGATCGGCATTTTGTTAGGCATCAAATTGCGCAACTTTGCCATAATTCAACCGATCCTGTATTTCTCACGATTTCACGAGATGCCAATGAGGTGGCTCGAATCCCAGCCGCCCTGAACATTCGAATCCGAAACGCCTTGTATGAACCATCGACGCGTCTGTTCCAGTGCGGCCGAACGAGGGCGACGCCTACCCGCTGGGCGCGCTGCCGCTGGGCACGCAGGTGCACTGCGTGGAGAAGTACCCCGGCCTGGGCGGCTTCCTGGTGCACGCCGCCGGCACGTACGCCACCATCGTGCGCCGGACGGGCGGCGACCGCGTCGTCGTCGCGATGCCGTCGAAGCGAGAGTTCAGCCTGCCCGCCGTCTGCATGTGCACCGTGGGCAGGCTCAGCAACATCGAACACTCCAAAACGCCCATAGGCAGCGCTCAGGTGGGTGGCATCGAGTTGGATTCGCGTGATTCCTAAAGTTTTCCTATCGGTTCGGAGTATACAGGGTGTTCTGTTGAGAAACTGGTGGATAGAGGTCGTCAAGGTGGTTTTGGATATACCATATATCATATTTGTTGGGTCTAACACGTTGTATAATCGAGATATAGGGTGTTTTACCAGTATATATTTTTTTGTTATTTGAGACACATGTTCTCCTACATCAACTCAAGCGACTTGCTTATCAGTTAGTAGGAAAATCCAGATTCAGATTTACCGAAATTCAACATATTTTTGTATCCTCGAAAAACACCCTGTGTTTCAGAATTCCCAATTTTTTTCACACATTTGGAAAGGGTACAGAAAGCTGAAACAAACTATGTAATTTTTATTTTTCCGCGTGCCATTTCACTACCAAACTTCTGAATGTGCATTGAATGTTTTGTGAATTGAGTTAAGACCTAAACTAGAGACTAAAAACGGAATATTCACATGGAACACTTCATTGTAATTATATCTGATGTTTTTGACTATCAAAAAAATATACTACTGGGTGGTTCGTGAGTTATGACCCCATAAAGAAATGAGCAAAATTGGTAAAACACCTTATCTCTCTATTATACAACGTGTTGGACCCAACAAATATGGTATATTCAGAACCGCCCTTGGCGTATTTCCCAACTGAACACCCTGTATAGCTCATTTCATCCTCAAACTCAAACATTGATAACCACCAGTGATGTGAGATAACAGTCATCTGAAAATCGCGACTGTCATAACTATCATCATTAGGTCATCATTAGGTGAACGTCATATTAGTCATTTATGGTCATTCATCATCAAATAGAGATGTATGATCTGAAATGAAATGAGATATGTTCAAAAAGAGTTTTCCTACGACCACCCAAGAAAACAGCGATATCAGCGTTGTTTTGTTATTTAGTAAAGTAGTCCATTTCACTAGGCAACAGGAAAAGTAAAACTCCCTAGTACGGAAATATTGAGAAAAAACATGGTTGCAGTTATGGATGTAATCATCATCACACATGGTACGTACATTTCAGATTGATTTCGCATCCTAACCTTTCTGGAAATGATTCAATCCACTACCTTCATTCCTTCTTCGAGATGCTTTGATTCTGTTCTCTGTGGATGTTATAAATCCACTATATTATTCGAGAACGAAAGGTGAAAAATGGCAATGACATACAACGAAACGACGATGACGTTGATTCAGTTGAGCGAAGTTGGTTACCAAAGATTTGTAGCTGGACTATACGGGTTCTCTCGTATACTGTTGAATAACTTTCGAATTTGAGCAGGAGTATTTCATCAAATTTCAATGAATGACAATGAACATGGGTGAAAGTTGTAATAATAATGATTCAAATATTCATGGTCGTAGGATAAATAGTGTACGTAACTCGTTAGTAAGTAACATTTCCGCACTCGCCGCTATGAGGTTCGTGCTAAATATCGACTCCTTCGAAATAAGTCACTTTCCACACTTTTCCACACTTTTGTGTGATGTATAACATACCATTTATGACTAGTATGGAAAATTGACAAAAAACCGCCCTATAAGTCATAGCGCCGCTTTCATTGTATGATTTTGAAAAACAAAAATCATGCTAATAAAGTTACTACTTAAGGAGCTACAACTAGTTTTTTTCTAACCTCAGCGACTGTCAATTATTTTTGTTAAATGATAACATATTTTTTCTTGAAATGTTCTCGATAGATATTCATTTTTGAATCCTGTGATGTACAGGGTGTCCTTAAAAGGTCTTTACAAAAAGCTACCACATATTCTTCAGACCAAAACAATTCGATACAAGCAAACTTACCTCAGTAAAAAGTTGCTTAGTTTGGGCGCTAGACGGCTCTGAAGTTGAAATTTTCAAATCGATTTTGCTTCATAACTTTTGAACGGCTCATGAGATTTTTTTCAAATTTGGTACGTTGGCATAGACTCATCGGGCAATGAAACTCATATCATAATCATAATGAATATCATTCCATGGGCGTAGAACTTGATTTTTTCAGTAAATAAACATCTAAAACTCCTACGCCAATGGAAAAAAATTAGTTTCAATATGAAATCTAAATTATTCAACTCATTCACTACAAAAAAGGTACTCTTGACAAAAGTCGATTCCTCTCATGGTTTCGACAAAATTTTAATTTTAGTGATTTAGAGCATAATTAATAATAAAACGATTAACAGATATTTCATAAAAATTGTTCAAAATGTTCACCATTTTCACGTATACAAAGATTTATACGACGCAAAAAGTTGAAATGTACTCTGCATAACTTCTTCATCGCCTGTAAGATTATTCGTCGCCTGTTGGATACGTTGCCATAATTGTTCTACAGTATTCACAGGGGTCTTGTAAACCGTAGACTTGAGATAACCCCATACAAAATAATCCATCGGTGTTAAGTCTGGAGAACGTGGTGGCCAATTCACGGGTGCATCATTACCTCTACCTATCCATCTGTCTGGGTACTGTTGGTTTAAAAAATTCCTAACATCCACCGAAAAATGTGGTGGAGCTCCATCGTGCATAAACCACATATCTACCCGATGTTGGAGTGGTAAATCTTCCAACAAATTTGGCAACGTATTTCGTAGATGTTGTAAATACATGTCTCCTGTTAATCTTTGTGGAAGTATGACAGGACCAATTATAAAATTTCCTATTATTCCAGCCCAAACGTTGATTTTGAATTCGTGTTGAAAATGGTTTATTTTAATGGAATGAGGATTTTCAATTGCATAAACGTGTTCATTATGAAAATTAGTTATTCCTCTTCTCGTGAAACAGGCTTCATCAGTGAACAAAATATTCTTTCCAAAGTTCAGATTCATTTCTCTTTGCAAATTAATGAACCTACAAAACATCAGACGACTTTGTGAATCATGGATTAATAAATCTTGAACTGGCGTCTTGTGGTATGGGTATAATAATTGTTCTCTTAGTACTTCATGAACGGCATTCCTAGAAACTTCTAGTTCATTACTTATCCGTCTAGTACTCAATTCTGGATTTTCTTCAATACGGTCTAAAATTTCTACTTCGACTTCGGGAATCCTTACATAACACTGTCTTCCATAATCACCAGTTCTAGGAGCAAAATGACCGGTCTCCCGAAGACGTCTCTCAACTGCAGCAAAGGTTGGGTGGCTTGGTACGCGACGATTTGGAAACCTTGCCGAATACACCCTCACACTCTCTCGACCATTTCCTTGACAATATCCGAATACCAATAACATATCGGTGTATTCTTCATTGGTGTATTGTACGGCCATGATAAATCAGAAAAGTCCGATATCAACAATCAACGTCAATAAAACTCGACAAATCAACACAGATGAAACTATGGAAACCAAGAATGTGAATATCACTGTTTTCGAGCAGATAATAATAGTCTTCAGAAAAAAAAAACCAGTGCTACTTATTTTCAATAGAAATAACCTATGCAAAAAGTACATCTCAACTTTTTGCGTCGTATAAATCTTTGTATACGTGAAAATGGTGAACATTTTGAACAATTTTTATGAAATATCTGTTAATCGTTTTATTATTAATTATGCTCTAAATCACTAAAATTAAAATTTTGTCGAAACCATGAGAGGAATCGACTTTTGTCAAGAGTACCTTTTTTGTAGTGAATGAGTTGAATAATTTAGATTTCATATTGAAACTAATTTTTTTCCATTGGCGTAGGAGTTTTAGATGTTTATTTACTGAAAAAATCAAGTTCTACGCCCATGGAATGATATTCATCATGATTATGATATGAGTTTCATTGCCCGATGAGTCTATGCCAACGTACCAAATTTGAAAAAAATCTCATGAGCCGTTCAAAAGTTATGAAGCAAAATCGATTTGAAAATTTCAACTTCAGAGCCGTCTAGCGCCCAAACTAAGCAACTTTTTACTGAGGTAAGTTTGCTTGTATCGAATTGTTTTGGTCTGAAGAATATGTGGTAGCTTTTTGTAAAGACCTTTTAAGGACACCCTGTATAATAAATTTATTTTCACATTAAATTCAGGGTCTGCAATATTTTAATTAAATATTTAATTGGGTCTTTGAACAAGGCAGTGAATGTATTTGAATCAACCATAGGGCTATGAACTGTCAGTGTGACATTTGTGCATTATTGTCGAACAGCTCACATATTCACTCAGTTCAGCTTCATGATCTCTATGTTGTCAGCTTGCTTCATTTTTCTTCCTTTTCTTCGCGTGAATGACGCTCTGTCATCTAAATAATCTCTGTGGATGCTGATGCTGGAGGCATATTGGGAATTTATATTATTGTTTTATTCAGTAATTTTACATTAAATACGTAGAAATGATGAGAACTCCGCGATAATCGCAACGCACAACTGATGGATGTCACAATTCAATTTTGCTCTAATGCCTTCGCAGCTGGTTGTAATGTTTGATATTTCTTGTGTTGGATCCTGATGATTCAAAACTTGTGATTGGTGGTCAGATGTGTAATAATGTATTAGGTTCCAACTTGCGAATTATAACAATATGCGAAGGGAGCCTTATTTTTCATTTTTCTACTTCACCACGACACCGTGCACGAAATAGTGTGTGAAATACATTTTTTTGCGCACTGCATGGTGAACTATATGAGATTTTTGTATTTCAACTTTTTTGGTCCTTAATCAAGCAAAAATCAGAGAAATCATCTATTTCTGTATGTTCAACAATAATCAAGGCTTTTGAACAGTTTTCAAATTATGACATAACAAACTACCTAATTTCATTGATTATATACAATGTTAGCATTAATGGTGCACCCAGTACACGTATCAATATTTATTCCTAAACCAGGTGATTCAGATTTAGCTCGTAAAATCTTTATTTCGGGAGTTGGAATACACATTTCAATTGTTATTTGAAAAAGTTTTCGATCACCAAAGTAGCATTTCGCGCACTTGATACAAACATATCAATATGTTATCTCAAAATATGAAAATTATAACTAAGACCCCATAAGCGCATTTGTGTTAATCAGTCGATTGTTGTAGAGGAATAGAGAGTTGGGCAATCGGCCGCGTTCCGGCTTGTGGAAGCGCAAGACCGGCTACCACGGCAGAAAGCTGCGCAGGCCGCCGCCCTGCAAGGTCATCACGGCTAAGGAGAAGGAGGAAGCTGACACGATCGTGCTCTCCTGCCACAGGCCTTTCGTCAAGACACTGAGAAACCAGTTCCACTACTGTCCATAATTCGTCATTAAACTGTTGTTAGCTGTTGATGTTTGTTTTCTTGGGGGTCGTTGATATCCGCTGAAAACAACCAAGTTATACAGAAAATAAATAAAACGGCTTCCCTTGATTATTCGTCATTATTACATACTGGGTGACACTCATGGGACGCGCTCTTTTCTCCTTTTGTTTTATAGCTACATTTCTTAAATTTGAAACATCAAATATACTTTCGATTTTCCAGTAAGTATATTACATTTTTGAAAGCTGCATAATTTTGTAAATCCTCTGATAATATTTGATATTTTAAAAATTATTAATTTAAAATCATTCCAAATCATTGAAATGATGCTACACAAGTGTTATTCTGATGGAGAGAGAATTAGAAATAGAAAGTGGTTAGAAATATGTGCCAATAAAGTAAACCAACAAGTTTCCTACTCAAAACTTAATATTTTCAAATGGCATATCATAATGGTACCCAAAATTACCATCGATCCATCCATATCATGAAGTTTCAATAAATGTAATGAATAGGTGAGGGGTGTTCCATTTTAAAATCGAAACATGATCTAATTTCCGGAAAAAACAGAAGTTGAAAATAATTTGATCATGCCAAAATGTGCCCAATATGGACCAAATTTGAAGTTTCATTGATCAAATCCAGAAATGTAGAAAGAAATCAATGTTGAATACATTTGTTAATTTGTATTTCCCTTTAAGGGTATTGGGGCTAGTTTTTCTATCGATAATTCTTAACATTTGCAAAACTGTCCTGATCTTGTTAATTTGTATTTCCCTTTAAGGGTATTGGGGCTAGTTTTTCTATCGATAATTCTTAACATTTGCAAAACTGTCCTGATCTTGCATTGTTTTATCCGATTTTGGGCTTTATCTCAAACAAAATGAATTAGCTACTAATTAATTATATACCTCATCACTCACCCGCATAAACGTACCTATCAACATCCTTCGGAAATGGATGAAGGTACAACTTATTCCTCCTGCTAGACATCATTTTTCACACCTTGGGCGATACCAATCTTATTGTTCATGTTTCATGTATTCCAAAAAAAATATTGAGTTCACTTGAAATATGCAACAGTAATAACATAAAGATTTAACTGACAAAATTTCCAATATATCAGTCCCGGAAAACTCACTCTTAGTTTCCTTTGATGTAGTCAACCTTTTCCCTAGTTTACTTTTTGAATCTGATATTCCTTTTAACGATTGCTTAAACATCATTTCACTCACCGACACAGTTCTTAAACAAAATTTCTTTCAATTCAATAATCAATTTTTTAAACAAAACAGTGGCTTAGCTATGGGATCTAACCTATCACCTTTATTAGCAGAAATTTTCCTATATGATTTAGAAAAGAAACTTCAAGATTTCCCACTTTTTGACAAAATCATATTTTACTACAGATATGTAGATGACACTATCATTTTATTTTCCGGTACCCATAACGAACTCAATGAATTACTAGTCTTCTTAAACTCTCTTCACCCTGCAATCACATTCACCATGGAAATAGAAAAAGATAATTGTATCCCTTACCTTGACTTGCTCATTACAAAAACTACAGATAATAAATTAGAGTTTTCAATCTACCGTAAACCTACACATACAGATACTATTATACCTTTTTGTTCGTTCCATCCTGATTCCCAGAAACATGCATCTTTCAATTCTCTCTTTTCACGTCTTTTTGCTATACCTATGTCCCAAGATAACTTTGATAAGGAACTGAATATCATTCGCCAAATTGGTTACAATAATGGCTTTCCACAACACATAGTTAACAAAATTTATCATCGTCATGTCTCTAAGAATATCAATCATAATTTGCTACCTCCTCCCAACCACATTCGCTATTCCTCCATTCCATATTTAGGTAAAGTTTCCAATGATTTAAAAAACATTTTTCATATATTCGATCCTGATATCAGAATCCCATTTTATACGAATAATACATTAGCTTTAAATCTCATTAATTCAAAAGATAAAGTCCCCCTGATGGAAAAGTCAGGAGTATATAAACTCAATTGCTCCAACTGTAAAGGTACTTATATCGGTCAAACGGGCAGAAAAATTTCACAAAGGGTACATGAGCACACATCCATAATTTCAAAATTCCCTAGTAACCGTGATCATGAAGACTATGTCTCAAAAAGTTCTTTCGCCAACCACATAATTAACAACCAACACAATTTTGATATCAAGAATAATCTAGAAATCTTACATATTTGTAATAAAAGTAATAAACTTAACATTTTAGATCCAAACTCTATCTCGTTAAACGAACAAACTCATTTTGACTCCCTATCATTTTTCAATTCCTTAAAATTCCTTTTGTAATTATAACTTTACTATGAACCTTGCCTCCTCAACATTATAGCTCAAATAACAATGTTTCATACAGTCGTTCATTACACCCATATACTATTTTCTGTTACAGCCAAAGATAATAATATTACAGTTTAAAAAAAAAAATTTCACAGTTTCCTTGTTCAACTTCATAACCAATTATATAGATGGCAGCTGACAACTTTATACAGTTTTCTTGTTATTCCTTGTACCGTACAGAATAATCTCGAAAGAGGGCCTTGTCTCCTATTTCAGTTTTGAATTTATTTTGCACAGTTGGTACTATACTCGTACCTGTACAAAAATGGCGATTGACATCACTTTGTATCACTCGATTCTTCAAACCTTCCAACTGAAGAGTGCTTTCAATTTCCAACCCCCCTAATGGGGCTCTCGTATAGATGGGTTTGAATCCCATTTCATTATATAATTTCAAAATTTTAACTTTAATGTATTGACTTTCATCTCTAAACATGTGAGTTAAACATAACCTATAGATTTATTACCATACCTTACTTAATTTCTTGTAGATTTACGCCGATTGTTAAGACTGAAGATGGACATATATATGTCCGAAACATGTCTCACCATTTTCACCATTTACAATTAATCCAACCACAGCATTAAATATTGTGGAGATGACTTTGAGTTTTCCTACTCTAGTAATAACATATTTATTCCATGGAGTCCCAGGGCTAACATCGTAATATTAACTTCAGACGGTTGAAGAATTGAACTGAAAATACCTATTACATGAAAAGAGTAGACTTCAATACAGGCATGATCATAGACAAAATAGAAATATTGTCATTTTTATTTTTTCTATGATCACATTCTTTTTTTTCAAAATCAAAGCGAACATCAACAGAAACTGAGTCAAAAATTAAAACGTACTGAAAGAAAATTTGAAATATGACTTTGAGGATAGCACAAATGTATACGAAAAAGTCTTCTTGAGAATCGGAACACTTTCTGAAAAAGAAATGAAAATTTTCATGGAAAAGATGGAGTTATATAATCGGAATTAGATCTTGTTATTTTAACCTTATGGTCTTGTTTGTATTTCTTTCACAAGTTTCTTTGCTTTGTTCAACTGTCCTACACATGCTTTGTTGAGTTTGTTTTACACACCATGTACCTATATTCACATTTGAACTTTCTTTGAGTTGGATGATATGAAATATCTATCTAGCAAATTAGTCGAATGTTGATAACAACATGGCCCAACCTCTCATCATATTGTTTTTTCATGGTATTTTTACGCTGTTTAGTTACAAACATCGATAAAAAGTCTGAAACTAGTGCTAGTATTGATCTGAATGTTACAAATTTTCTGGAAAATCGCGAAAGAAAGGCCACCAACTTTTTTTTTCAAATTCCGAGCCGGAATACCGAGATATAATAAATTCTTGCGCTGTAAATGAATAAATTCTAGTGCTGTGAATGAGCTTCGGTACAATGGTCTCTTCATGGAAGTGCAACATATCAAATATTATCGTTGATTGATTCATATTAGTGGAAATACTTTCTTTACCAACACCCATCTCTAGTTTGACAAAGCATTCCCAAATATATTGTTATTGTCGGTATTGATCTTCTTGATTTCCGAAGTAACTATATCTTGTACCATAATATGTAGCATACACTTTATACTCTCAAATATTTTATCTGAGTGCTGCACTGTTGTCCCTTATGAATATTTCTTCATATCAAAACGTTTATGTGTTATCTTTGTAAAAATGTATATTGACTTGACTCTAGACCAGCTATTGCTACCACATAATATCATCAAAAGAAGCTGAAAATTTCGATGAAATCGGCCGACGTAGTGAAAAAACACCGATTTTCAGAAAAAAACTTTAACACCCTGTATCTTCGGAACGAAACGATTGCGGACATACATGTATAGTAACTTGATTATTCTGACCGAAGAAATATCCCCTCAAATTCATGAGTGATAATCATGAAGAACTCTATATATATCTTGTTTTTTTTTTTGATTGTCTATCGATGGATCATATATCCGAAATTCCGACTTGCAACTCGGAATTCTGAGTTCTTTCTCATAACTCGGAAGTCGAAAAACAAACTATGTTGGTGGCCTCTCATACTTTTATTTTTTGTTTACTGTTGACAACACGAAAGGGAAACCTATAATGTTCGAGGAACATCGTGTTAGCCAGCGGTGGAATTTTGGGAGAGAAGGAACGTGTTGGAATTTTTCTTGAAAGTTTGGAGGTTGTAAGCATCAGGAAAGACTTCACTAGGCAATAAGCAGATGTTTCGCCATCTAGTGTCGATCTTAGGAAGGTAAGGTATTGAAATCCGGCGTAATCAAGCAGACAGAAGTCTATAATTTCTTCTAGTGGCTGGAGATAGGGAATTGGATCACCTGACTACTTTACACCATGATGTAAGTATAGACTGGTGCCCTAATTCCCTATCCCCTGCCACTAGCAAAAGTTAAAGACTTTCACCTACATTGATTGTATTGAATTATGATGCTTTACTAACGCTTCTCAATATCGAAACTAGATGACGTTACCTCTGCTGATCTCGATGGTTATCTTGGAAATACTCGAACATACGATGTGAATTTCAAATCCAACACAAATGCAAGATTTGAACCATTAGCTATTTATTACTGTCAGATATACGTCACTATCAGTTGAAGCGGATTTGAAATCATAGGATCGACGATCGTATTGCCATCTCTACTCAAGCGGTGCGGCCTTAGTAAGGTTGTTTGAACGATGTACAAAACACTGGTGGAGCTATTCTGCCTATTTGCCTATCAAACAACCTCAATAAGGCCGCACCGCTAGTATTGACAACGACACGTTCGTCAATCTTGTAAAGCCAAATCCGCTTCACTAATAATGCCAGTGATGGATAGCTTACACACTTCAATTCTTGCATTCGTATTGAATTTCTAATCTTGTTATCCAGAGTTTCCAAGATATCCATCGAGATCAGCACAGCACCATCTAGTTTCGGTTTTGGGAAGCCTCAGTACGGTATTCGACACAAAGATGATATATGTACACCTATCATCTTTGTTCGACATAATCAAGTGAGCAGAAATCTACATTTTTTTTAGTTCCTGGGGATAGGGAGTTGGATGTATATAGAAACAGAACAACCTTGTCGAACCAGAGAATACAGATCATACCAGAAAATGCAAGCTGAAGAAGGCGCCACGTTAGCATGTTACAGAATTCTGTCGTAAAATCTGTAAGTAAACCTAGTTGAACCCCTTGCCACGAGACGCGTTGGGCAGTTGTCGAGGTTTGTCAAGATCAAAGCCGTTTTAGTGTATGTCGTCATTGACTGTATAATAGTCAATGATGTTGTCTATCCGCTGGATAGACCTAGACAGACTTATAGTGGCTGTATTAGCCACTGTAGTCAGACAGGTTGACTAACACATCTGCCGATGAGAGATTTAACTAATTTGACTCATGCACTTTCCAGTCTTACTCACCTCAAAGATTCATACATACCATCTTTGCTCGTTTTCTAAGAGTCATTATTTGAAAGAAGTCTGTATCAAACAGGCTATACAGACTTTTTTTCTCCGCTGTTCTCATTTCCCTGTTGGCGATCTTCCTAACTACTTCTCAATCAACGCTACCAATCTCAAAAGTGTCGAGACTTGTGATTCTACTGCAGATGCCTACTAGGTAGAATTTCGTTGAAAATTTTGACGGTAGATATTATTATAGCTTTAAAAATCGTGATCTGCAAATCAGGCGTTGATTATGTTGACACAGCTATAAACAATCATTATGTTTCAAAAAAAGGTAGTCCCGTTGCTAGGATATGTAGAACACTGCAAAATAAGCTAGGTTTGCTCATAAAAACAAATCGATATGTCATCCGTATCAAAGAGACAGGGTCCTGAAACTGACTCCCTAGTACCTGAGTGTCCGAAAATATCAGCGATATTTGTGGTCATGTTTTGAGAAAAAATAAATGAACTATATATGAATTTCAAAACGGTCACAGATGGGTATAGGAGAGTTAGTACTCATAATTCACAAATGGAATAGAATTGAATAAATATCTGATAACTTCACAATTTTGTGTAATCCATTGGAACCATTGGAACCTTTCGTTTTGTGAGTGGTCAAGAGGACGAGGAAAGTGATTCGTCTTGCTCTACCAGTAAAAAAACTAGAAACTCTCCCCGCTCCAAATCGAATTGATCTTATAATGAAAGGTAACTCAGAGATATATGCTATCAATTGATTTGTTGATTTCGTTTTTTCTAATCACATCATTGATGACAAAGATAACTACAATTCAGAAATTTTACATTGTTGCAATAAAAGTGCAAAGATCAATCCTCGACTCTCGAAATCAACGAAACCATGAAAAAATCCTTAAATTGGAATTTCAATTTTGAAAGACTCGATTCGTTCATAAAGACTTCTATTTTTTTTCTAATTACAATTCTATATCAGAGCGTTCATCTGAAACTTGGAATACTAACGTACCTGGTGATATGCCATTTTCTTCTACGGTCGAAATTTTTCTAGAAATTCTTTTTGAAAGTCTCAATACTCTATAAATTCCCTAATATAGACTTATATCCGCCTGATATGTGGTTTACTTTATTACTGCATTATTTTTGTTCAATTTTATGACGTGATTTTCCATCACTTCAAAACGGTCATCCATTTAACTAGTTTCTCGAATTACGTGTATTTCTCCTAAGTTCGTTTTTATTTTTGCTGACGATGAAGGATTCGATGACGGCAATACGCTTCCGTGAGTATATAGTAGAGGGGCTCAATGGAGATTAAATAGGTAATTGCATTCCTCAATGTCATTCCGCGGTTGTCCTCAACGTCAAAGTATTTTCTAATATTGCGTCACCTTCTTGCTACACTTCAATTCATCGATTCTACCTCTGCATGGATGATAGCGGAGATGAGTATTCAGCTGATATTGATGGCATCAATGAAGGTAGATGAGCTTATAGTCTTTCCTCAACCAAGGCCATTCAACTTAATACTATCCAGGAGAGAATCAGTAGAAAAGAAACCATGCGTTTGCCTCTTGCATTATGCAAGAGTAGAGTATGTTAATGTATCAGTGAAAACGTCGCTATATAAATGTCACCGATACACTGTTGAAAGAGTGAATACTGACGCAGAAGACTTTATTTTATTTTGATGTTTGACCACCAACTGTTGATGCATTCAAGCAACTAGCAATGTCCATATACATTCATTGAAGGAAATATCTAGAACAGTAGGAACAATTCATGTTCTTCCATGCGTCCAGTAAAATTTTTGTTTCTATGAGAATTTATATTGTCAAGTATGTTTGATGTCGTACCTAGTAGGAATAGAGATTTTTATACATACTATCTCTGTACCTGACATGTAGACTCAGATTGCCATATTATCTATTGAATATTTGAGTGTTTTCATTTATTCTTGGTTGAATGTAACTTTTTTCCCGAACTACGAAATTCAGTAATATTTAGGTAGGTACCTAATGAATCATGCTGTAATATTTTTAATAACCAATTGTAAACAGGAGAGACGATTGTCAGGTTGTCATGAATTATGATCATGATATTATTATTATAACTGCCTAAGTTAATCTCATAAAATTCACTTACTTATATTCCGATATGTGAAAGTAGAGAAGAAGAGAGAAAGCTTCCTTGTGGAGAACTCTTGTGACTAACTTCGGGATCAACTGATAAAGCCGACTCCTAATACCCAGTCAGAAATATACCCGACCACTTGGTGCTACAAAATATGCTGGAGCTAAGCTTCTGAGGTGAACCAGCCTGATATCAAATTCATGCCCATATCTCTCCTTAAAATTTAGTAAAGTAACATGCTCTGAACCGTCTTCAGCTGGTAATTTGGAGAAGCTTTCAGCTCATAATTCCTTCATAACTTCTTTCAAATACTGTTTTTTTTCCATAATAGTATACCTTTCATAATACCCCAATGAAGGTTTTTAAGTACATATTAGAGCAAATGTAGGGGTAACTTCGACCCTATTATGATGCATTGGCTGCTGACAACAGTGGTAAGGTCAAAGTTCCATAATGGACAGGGAATGTGTGGTTTCCTCAAGAGAATCAGTGAAATTTCGACCAGGAAGCTCTGGTATAGGAATTCACCTGGAAGCAGAAGGTATATGGAAGAGCTGTGCTCTAGAAGATAATGTACCATAGTTTCCTCATATTGATCGATGAGATAGAATGTGAAAGAGGGTCCGGACCAAAATATGTACATGTCCATGCCTAGTTTGGCATTACAATTCAGCCTTCTGGAGTGATCTTCACAATCTTTTTCTGAGTTTCCTTGGAGAAGAATAGAGACTGAATATTTGAGGTAGAATTTGAGATCCCAACATCATATCACCATACATTCGATGTGAAGTAATGTTGTAATATGAAAATTATTGATGATTGATGTCATGTCACTTCAGGATTGACTGGTCTATACCAACCTAATATCAGAAGATCCAGAAAAATATTTTATATCTTTGTTTTCTTCAAGAAATACACAAATAATATTGATTCCAGTTAAAAGTTTATTCAGAGTGGACAATTACAACAGAAACTTGAATAAAGATGTTGTACAATCTAAGTCTTCTGTTTCACACACACATTGTTACAAGTATATAAATAAATCGAACAGAATTGAAAACATTTTTGAATCAACGATATAAACACTATTTTACAATTTTACAATCACGCACAGTACGGCAATGCCATTTGTTTTCTTTCGAATACTGTTGAAGAAATATGAATTACGTGTTGTTCAATAAGTAAATAAATATTTATGAAATACACGTATATTATGAATGAGGGCTACATAAATCATTTTTATTATGTACATACATAGTTCATTTCGAGTCATTCAGTACGTGACTAATGTAATAATTTATATTTAAACATGACAATATTTACAAGAGGTGAAAAGATCTAATCTTATATTTACACTTATCATCTAATTTTTATATAATCACACTTTTTTTCCTTTCAAAATAAGTAACGTGAGCACAATGTCTTTTCAAAATAGTAAAAAATAATAGTATCAATCAAAAACTTCTTCGAGAACAAAAAATGTCAACAAAATATTGCACGATATTTAAAGATTCCTTTTGGGATGATTTCAAATTGATAAACATTGAGCTGGAGTTAAATATTGAATACTTTTTCCAGCCTTACAGTGATATATGCAATTTTCTCAACTGAATTCTGTATTTAATCAATTTTTGGATCTCAATGCTTTGTATTATCTAAAACTTATGAATTATTCGGGCAATATGTGCCAGAGTGAAATAAATAAACTTGAATATTTTTCATCGAAACCTATTCGACGATGCACCTGATGTTGATTGGCACATGAAGTTAGAAAATATATCATGGTGAATCACGGTGTTTCAAATCACTTTCTGAGAATATGATAGACAATGTTATAGACATACGCTAGCAAATGAATGCTGATAATACTTTCATCTGAAAGATAATTGAGCTCTTGATTCGGAGTTGATTAATACTAATCTTTATGAATTCTGTACAATACACTTAGAAATCGTTTGTAAAGATCTACCATCCATCAAAACGATTTCAAATTTTTGCATCATCCATCGTCTCACGCTTGAATCACCGTGTCACCATGACCCGAAGACTGCCCAAAGATCCGATTTTCGCCTATGACGGGCCGCAGTCTCCGTTGTAGGAGGCCCAGGGCTAGCTGTAGGGGCTGCCGCACGCGTACAGGCCGCGTTGCATGCCTCCCATACCCCCCATCCCCATGGCCTGATGGAATGCATATCCTTCATCCTGGAGGGACGCCAGGTGAAAATCTGGAACACGGAATGCGTTTTTATGGCGATTTCGAGAAGCGCATTGGGATGGGCTAGAAGGGAGGCTTTCAAGATAGTTGAGTATATACAGTGTGTAAAAGCCAAACGGAATAAAATCATCATTTCGGTTTCTCGACATCTTCATGAATTGATATTTTTCAATGTCAAATTGCGATCCCTACCTTCAACCCCCTTCGAATGACACGTACGAACCCCAATTGTTCTAGAGGAAAGTATATAGACTTGTGATACATCGTTTGAAAGGTTTCTCCATTCTCTATTTGAAAATATCGTCTTCCAAGTTCTTTGCAACAATTAGGATAAAATGAAATAAAACATTTGGTAACCGAAATAAATTCGCAACAATACGATCAAAAACTAATATTTAATGCAAAACGTGATGAAATATAAAACCCTTCAAAGAACTATATTATTCAGTTCACATGAAGTGTGCTAGGTACACTGCTCATGTTGAGACAATAATAAAAATTAAGTGTAGGGCGCATGAAATCGAATAGTGGATAAGTTCGAAATGAAATATGAATATTTTTTCTCACCACTGACATAGATGAACGCCATTTGCAGAATCATTCCGTCACATGGTTTCAAATGAAATACAATATTGTCTCAAGATAAATGGACCAAAACTAATTAATGGAAATTGATTGTAGGTATTTGATAGGAGGAGCTCAATCACTCGATATTTCTAGTCTATCGTTAATATCTGTATAAAAAATTCATTCTGTATAGCAAGTACATAGTATGATGGAACACTGAAGAACAAATGAAATACCCTACGGGGAAATGAAATTCATTGAGAGATCCAAAACCGCACTATGAAATTCGAAACCATTCGAAATATCCACATAATCACACATAATTCTTCTATAATTATAATATAATTTATACATCGGATACGATCACTATTTACAATTATATACCTGTCGTATTACCTATACCTACCAACGCTTAGTGAAAGTACATAGCGAAGCAGGATCTTCTGAAGAAAAATTCGGGACCGGTTTCACCAAGGGCGAGTTAATCTCAGTTAACATAACCTAGGTTAACCTGCTGTTGAGGGCCGGTTGTTGGATACGAGAATGCCCAATGATATGGACTAAATGGAGTTTACCAATTTTGTTTCAGTTTTTCAATAAAGATTCATGAGACTTCATAGTTCCATACACTCACATACTTCAATATATAGTTAAATGATATATATGGTTTACTAATCAGTGTTAATGTTGATCAGTTCATCCCTCCAGATACCTAAATTACTCTCTGAATAGAGAATGAGTATTTGATTTTGGTAAATATAGCTTTGTTTTGTTGACGTAGATGTGAACACAAAAAAATTAGCCTCACGCCAGGTTATTTCAAAAACTGATTAGAAATAGCCGGTTAAGTCACTAGAGCGGTGTAACGGTTCAAAGGAGTGATAGCGATTAAAACTGACTGTTACCGTCAAACTGAGATGAAAGTCGTTGGTGAAACCGAGACTTAGTTGAAAATGTCCTAAGTCTATCCGTATGATCAAATGGCATAACTAAGAATGCACTAAATCAATCAAAATCTGTATGTAGATTTCAAAATCCATAATTATCATTCTGATTTAATCTTTCAATCAAGATCCGCATGAATAAGGTAATTATTATGAAAATGACATCGAAAATTGACATGAAAATTCCCTGTATGTTTCCGAATTTGTGCAGAGTACATGCTAAATGATAACTTAAAAATAAAAATAAAAAAAAAAAACAAAATACCTATTCAACAAATAATCACATTAACATCTTAAGTTGCAAGATGAGCGAACTGACTAGGATGAAGATCAAACTGATAAGGATGACCGTAGGGGGACATGTGATAAGGAACGATATTCATACTGGCCATCTTATGTTCTTTTTTCCACTTCATTCTTCGGTTCTGGAACCATATTTTTATCTGTCTTTCTGTTAGGCAGAGGGCATGGGCTATTTCGATCCGTCTTCTCCTCGTTAGGTATCGGTTAAAATGGAATTCTTTCTCTAATTCAAGAGTTTGATATCGGGTATACGATGTCCTTTGACGTTTTGTCTCTCCATTGGCATTCACAGTACCTGAAAGAGAAATTCATGTAAGTTTAATACGTCTGATCTTCGGTCGATGAAAATATTGTGAACAGCAACTTCATGAGATGCTTTTCTATGTATGTATGTTTCTTTGAGTTTTCATGAGGATAATATTTTTATAAGATGTCAACTTGAAACCGCTCGCTATTGATTTTCCTACCAGAATATATTATGAGGATTGTGTTCGCATGATATGTTGATAATTTAAATAAATTTATGGTGAGTCAATAGTATGTGGAACTGAGATTCAAAGAAGTCTGAAATTCTGGAATAAAGCAATCAAATGATACAAACATCACTTTTCTCAATCATTATATTCCATGCTACATCTGCGTTAGGGAGTTTTTTTTTGGTTTATTTTCATGTTTGCGGAAATTCATTTTTCCTAGGATTATTACACAATTTTTTTCTGGCATGATAATAAAGTCTCGATGTTGACAGGGCGTTGCGTTTTTCTCATGAGCTTGTTTACCTAAATTCACGATTGAACCAATCTTCACCAACGTATTCGAGACGAATAGTAAATATAGAATAGCCTCTAAGTTTTTCGAATACCAGGATTTACAACACACACAAATGTTAGCGTATTTCAGAAGTGACAACACGCCAAAAATATTCATATGCATAGGCTGAACAAAATGAAACATTCGATGTTGTATATGTTTTTTTTTCCTTGTGAGATGTGCCAAGTATGAACCGATCATAATATAGAGCAATTATATTATTTCGGCCTCATCGATATAATATCTTCCTCAAATTGCCATATACCGGGTGTAGCAGAGCTGTTACCCGGTATTGTTCCAAAGGAATTTCGATGTTCATCAACCGGGAATTTCCATAAAATAATTTGCTTGGATCAATAATTATCGATATCTACGAGATACAGTGAGATTCTTGAAGAATGAGTAAGACCCTACTTGTCTCAACTATGCAGGACCTTCCTCCAAAAACACAGCGTTACGTTGTCTTGAAAATTATGAGATTAAGTTTGAGCAAGTGGACCTCGAATTTATATGAAGATTTGTATGAATTTGATACGCTTTCTATATTTTCGTTCGGTTCAACTCGGAATTTGTATACAGTGTACTGATGAAGGAAGGAGCAAATTCGCTATTCCTCCAACCACAAAATAGCAAACTAACAAGAAATTAACGAAAAATTAGTGAATAGACTGGAATTAGTGAAACACTATTGACGGCTGGAGGTCCTATGACAAATATTGAAAATTCAATATGAAAAATCCAGATAATGATCCTAATATGTCATCCACCGTGAGTAAGATCGAGATGAATTGATAATTCAATCAATGGATAGGTAATAGTTCTCGGGCAATATCTTTGCACTAGGTGAATGAACTTTCATGAATTTTGTTCCATCTACTGTATCGAAATTAATTTGGAAAGCTGAACACAAATAATGATAAGTATTTTAGAATAAATTTCAAAGTTTTACAAGAGTTAGAAAATAACATATAAGTTATAGAACTGAATAGCAGAAAAAAAGACACAATATAAAAAAAGGGTAAGTACAAAGATGAGGATAAACGGAGCGAAAAAAAATAAAAAAAACACAATTGAGTTCCTATTCGGCTACCTATGCAGAAATTCTGACCATGAGAAAATGAGATCAGTTATGACACTTTGAGTAGAACAAATTTTGAACATTTCTTCATACAGTATTCATGATTTACTGTCAGAATTCCAAGATATACTAATCCATACTCTTATTTCGATTATCTAGCTATAAATTCATCTGATATCGTTTTGTCATCCGTGCAAATTCGTGCGTGAATTCAAAGTCATATGCACAATAGAATGAACAAGTACGTTCAGGTTGAGATATCTGATGGCCGCGTATGATGGATGTTTGAAATACACGACAGCTGGCGGCTATCCCACCCACATGTGAACAATATTTTACTAAAGGTGAAAACCCAAGTTATATATAGATAAGTATTTTAATAATGATCACTATAATGATGGTTGAATTTATATTGAAGAGAATATCGGATTCGTTATTGGAGCCAAGTATGTGGTGTTGACATAATAAAAACAGTGAATAACTAAAAAAACATTTCGAGTATATCGCAGGAAACAATGAATCATTCTCCATGGATTATATTCCGAAATTTATTCAGCATGTCATGCAAGACATAAGTATTATATATTTCTATCCACATTACATCTATTCAACATGAGGAATTCTAAAAGGTGGCCGTGGAGTCATTTTGTTTTCATACGATAGGTACCAAAAATAACTTTCTCTGTTTCGGTACTACAATAGCTTCATAAACGCAGTATTTTTTCATTGAAACACGATTACATCGTTTTGATCAGCCGCAATTAGATATCAGCAGATAACAGTGACTCTGCCTCTGATAGACATGACCAGTTCATTCATGATTCTTCATTCACAAATATATTATTTTTCACCTAGATATCAAATTTTGAAGGAATTCGAACTTGTGGAATCAAAAAAAGGAATGTATTTTGTATTTAGAAGCCAAAACAGAGATAATAGTCTAAAACGTTCGTTCCTGATGCAATTCAAGCACGAATTTCATGCAGACTCGACCTAGAATATTCTGTTGTCCCTTAATCACGTTTGAATTTACTATCATTCGACTATGTGAATTTGAATGATATGTAAAATTAGAAATATATGAAGTCTATATGAGATGTTGGGAGAGGTTATGCTTGTTTAATGATTTCATGATATGTCATAATAGGCCAATCCCCTATATCATTGCGGCGGCAGCACTATATAAGAAACACCATATGTTTCACAAACTTGAACTTCATGATAAGTGATGGATTTCGGCTAATACTTATTTAAATCGTCTGATTTCACAATGACTTTCCATAATCTTTAATTTCTTATACATTGACAATTACCATGATGTGACATCGTCATCATATCTCACAAGAAATTGTCACCTTGGCATTCAAAGTTCTTATTTATAAGACTGGATTCAAGCGCGATACCTGATTAGATTAATGACTGAATTGAATACTATAGATAAAAATTTGATCGCAGTTTCGGTGTTTTACTAGTATTGCAAAGATCTAGGTATTCTTTTCATGTCCACTTCAGAGCTATTTCTGAAGCAACCCCTACGTCTTATTCGCTGGCCCATATTCACCTACATATACTATTTCGAAATCCTTGGACACGGTCAAATGACAAACCGAGCAGTAATTCACCTCAAGCTAGATGTATTTTGTAGTGTGTCTCCCTCAATATCTGCGTCTGCCGCTGAATAAATCAAAAGTTGGCTGTCGGCCAATAAATAATAAACTCCTACAAAGATGCCATTTGTTTCACAAGATTCCAAAAGCAATCATTGCCCACTTGTGATCTGGCGAAATGGGAGCATTAGATCTTGTAAGCACGTGTATGTCAACGGATATGAATTATTCGTGAAACATGAAGCTTGCGGAAAGATGAACGCAGTATAGTAGTACCACAAGTAGTGATTAATTGATAAGATTTAACCGCGTACCTACCTGTAACTATAATATAAATAAACTTATAGAAGGAAAACAATTCAGGATATCATAAAATTACAGAAGAGCTTAACTGAAACACAAAATTTTGTGTCGAAAATTCATACCCATCATATATACATGAATGATATGAGTTTTCCGTGCGACTAATATAATGTTTCAAATAACAGTGATAGATGATTATTCGAAGTGTACCTGAACAGTTGGTTTCAGATTAACCAAAAGCTGCTATGTTATATTTTGAAGTCTCCGAGGGTCGAATTTTGAAATCATGATGGATTATATCAAAGAATAATGACGAATCAAAGTAATGTTTTCTTAAAACGGAAAATTCTACATGTTCTATTATTTAAAAAACATAGGAATTACTTAGAGATGATCGGATTATGCCAGGAAGGTAGTTTGAGTGGGCACTATCAAATGAAATTTTTGTTTTGGCTAAACATGCCCATTTTCACGAATTTCCTATCGGCGCATCATCAGCATCGTCAGCCTATTCTGACGTGACTTCCAAAATGTTAAAAATCATCAATGAAGTACCTATTACATTTGATAAAACATAACTTCAACATTGTGTAAAATTTATGTTCGTCTATCTTCAATAACGAAGCGAGAAAATATCTCACTTTGATGCACTGTAAGCGACCTGTGAAAGTGTGAAACGTGAAAGAATTGATAATAAGCTGATTATAAATTGTCAGATTATTCATATATGGAATTAGATTTAGTTGAATTTCACAATGGTCCTGCAAAATTCAAACGCCGTTTGTATACTGAGACATGAAATGATTCCCAAAAAAGGTGAAAATTTGAAGAAATAAAATGAAAAATATAACATGACATAATAAAAAAGGGATAAAAAACCTCCACAGCAGCAATAAAGATAAAATCTCAACAAACACAGCATTGCTTCATCATCGTTTGTGGAAATAATATTGTTGTGTAGTTTTCTGTAAATATGGATTTTCATCAAGTAACGACCGAGTCGATCGAAAGCAAGAAGAAAACAATTAAAATTTCTTGACAATGTTAGAAATGAAGGTTAATAAGATCTATAATAATAGAGAGTCGAGTTGATATTATTTCACGTCATTGTTATTTATCATCTCACTTCTTTCGTCTCGTCTTGTTGTCACGTCTCTCTTGCTCTGGTATTCTCTACAGTCTCACCATGAATAGGAATAATTATTATGTTAGTTGGTTAACAATATATACGCATGTTGAACATGGTCAAACAATTCCCATTCAATACCTTTAAATACCTCAGTACTCGAACTCATTTCATAATTCTCTATTCTCTATTCTTTTCCAAAAACGCTTCCTGAGGAAAAAACAGCCCTTCAAAGTTCATTTTAAAAAAATATTTTCTGCCATAACTCTCAGGATATCGAAGTGTTTTTGACCAGATTCAGTACAAGCACTTATGAATGGATAACCTCCTTGTATCCACGCTGCTGCACAATTTCAACAACATTTTTTCACACCGAGTGCGAGTTCCCCTTTCATAGGTACTTGTGCCAAATTTTGTCAAAACTATCACCTCTTTTTTCTTACAGTTATGGCGAAAAATATATTGTTTTCTGAAACTGATCTTTGAAGGGGTTTTGGGGAGAAAACATTATTATTATGACCATCGAATGGTGAATTATTGTATTATACCTGTATAACCTGAGATATTTTTCATTACACATCATTCTTTCAAAAGAGGAAAATGCAGATGCATTCATAATCACGATTTTTGATTACATTCATACATAGATGGGAAAAAATCGATAATCAGATATTCAGGAATGGATTAACCTAGGTTTATCATGACAGTGAGGTGTTTTCATTCGTTGAATCTCCCTTCACGCTTTCTTGTCGAAAAACGAGAGATTTATCTGTCTTATCATTCACTCATTTCGAATAATCTGATAGTCCTCTTCTAGTTCAGATCTAAGTACAATAAATACTCAATGATCCAACAATTACATGAATCCGTTAATCTGAGATCATAAATAGTCGACCTCCTACGCGACAAAAAGAGGCAGAGATTACCAATGTGTGTTCTGTGTTAACCCTTCGTCGGCAAAACTGCACTCTCTAGGTATATCAGCGGAGGCTGTGTCTGTTCCTAAAGCGATGTCTCCGCTGGATAATTTATTGGATCCATTTTAAATTTATACATCTGCCACAGCTCATGTCGTTATTCATAGTTAACAGGTGAAGACTGTAGATTTGGGTCACAAGACAAGTTGCAAAGAAAACAGTGTCGACATTTTTTGATACAACGCACAGTAAAACAACTTTGAATATTTGAACTTTGGCAAATGTACATTTTTTATAGATTAACAATTGATATACCTATTGGGATATAAGAGGATTTCAGGAGCTCAACCAAGTATACGTGTCATTTATACAGGGTGGCCCAATGAAAACGAAACAAAGTATGCATTTTACTGAGAGATCAAAGAACTGACATTGACATAAATGATAAAAAAACACATAGGGCACTTCTTAGATGAAGATCGTTGTAACTACAAAATGAGAAATGGTCATAAAAAGGAAAAAAACGTTACTTTCCATCACTAGCCGATTATTTTCATAAACATGTTTTCTCGAGAACTACTGCATTGAATTACAAAAACAAGGAAGCGTTGGTAAGAAATTACCTTCACTTGACCACTGATCCCATTTGAGATTCAAGAGTTGGAGCTCATCCCTCCGAGGGGTTTCATCTTGTTTCAAGAGAGAGTTTGAGGTTTCAGTCAACTGAATATTCTTTATCATATTCAAACAACCCCATTATGTTTTATTTCCACGCAGATATTGATTTGATGCAATTGATCATTTTGTTGATATAGGTATGTGGACCTAATTCTATCATCAACAACATGTATCTATCAATTTGATACAATAATTGATCTACTCAAGTGAATATTTCGTTGATAATCTCTTGTTGGATTGATACACACTTTGGAATCAGTGAAGTAAATATTTTGTTGAATCAACTTCAGTGAATGTATATTCCATGAAGTGAATATAAAAATCCATCGAACAAACTATAAAACTATCATCAAGGTGAGATATCATTTCGCTGGTTTAGTGTGATTCCATCCCAATATTTAATATCTTGGAACCGCTCTCCAACAGTTATTTGTCAACAGAGCCATCCTCTATTGCTATAGTATATAGTCTAGACATAGTCTATGTAGTATCATGCTCATATGAATATTTCAATTCAGTGTACCACATTAAGGTTCTTGAATTATTGTAGCAATATAAGAAATACTATTAGGTATTCCATAGGTGACGAATTTGAAAAGTATATCTTAGCTCATTTACCCATATAATGATTGACCAGAATTTAATATAAGATTCAGAAGGATTTAATATATGAATATATATAACTGATTATTGAAATGAATGATATTTAATTCGTCTAAACGAATAAGTTCAACGAAATACAGGGTGTCCTTAAAAGGTCTTTACAAAAAGCTACCACATATTCTTCAGACCAAAACAATTCGATACAAGCAAACTTACCTCAGTAAAAAGTTGCTTAGTTTGGGCGCTAGACGGCTCTGAAGTTGAAATTTTCAAATCGATTTTGCTTCATAACTTTTGAACGGCTCATGAGATTTTTTTCAAATTTGGTACGTTGGCATAGACTCATCGGGCAATGAAACTCATATCATAATCATAATGAATATCATTCCATGGGCGTAGAACTTGATTTTTTCAGTAAATAAACATCTAAAACTCCTACGCCAATGGAAAAAAATTAGTTTCAATATGAAATCTAAATTATTCAACTCATTCACTACAAAAAAGGTACTCTTGACAAAAGTAGATTCCTCTCATGGTTTCGACAAAATTTTAATTTTAGTGATTTAGAGCATAATTAATAATAAAACGATTAACAGATATTTCATAAAAATTGTTCAAAATGTTCACCATTTTCACGTATACAAAGATTTATACGACGCAAAAAGTTGAGATGTACTTTTTGCATAGGTTATTTCTATTGATAATAAGTAGCACTGGTTTTTTTTCTGAAGACTATTATTATCTGCTCGAAAACAGTGATATTCACATTCTTGGTTTCCATAGTTTCATCTGTGTTGATTTGTCGAGTTTTATTGACGTTGATTGTTGATATCGGACTTTTCTGATTTATCATGGCCGTACAATACACCAATGAAGAATACACCGATATGTTATTGGTATTCGGATATTGTCAAGGAAATGGTCGAGAGAGTGTGAGGGTGTATTCGGCAAGGTTTCCAAATCGTCGCGTACCAAGCCACCCAACCTTTGCTGCAGTTGAGAGACGTCTTCGGGAGACCGGTCATTTTGCTCCTAGAACTGGTGATTATGGAAGACAGCGTTATGTAAGGATTCCCGAAGTCGAAGTAGAAATTTTAGACCGTATTGAAGAAAATCCAGAATTGAGTACTAGACGGATAAGTAATGAACTAGAAGTTTCTAGGAATGCCGTTCATGAAGTACTAAGAGAACAATTATTATACCCATACCACAAGACGCCAGTTCAAGATTTATTAATCCATGATTCACAAAGTCGTCTGATGTTTTGTAGGTTCATTAATTTGCAAAGAGAAATGAATCTGAACTTTGGAAAGAATATTTTGTTCACTGATGAAGCCTGTTTCACGAGAAGAGGAATAACTAATTTTCATAATGAACACGTTTATGCAATTGAAAATCCTCATTCCATTAAAATAAACCATTTTCAACACGAATTCAAAATCAACGTTTGGGCTGGAATAATAGGAAATTTTATAATTGGTCCTGTCATACTTCCACAAAGATTAACAGGAGACATGTATTTACAACATCTACGAAATACGTTGCCAAATTTGTTGGAAGATTTACCACTCCAACATCGGGTAGATATGTGGTTTATGCACGATGGAGCTCCACCACATTTTTCGGTGGATGTTAGGAATTTTTTAAACCAACAGTACCCAGACAGATGGATAGGTAGAGGTAATGATGCACCCGTGAATTGGCCACCACGTTCTCCAGACTTAACACCGATGGATTATTTTGTATGGGGTTATCTCAAGTCTACGGTTTACAAGACCCCTGTGAATACTGTAGAACAATTATGGCAACGTATCCAACAGGCGACGAATAATCTTACAGGCGATGAAGAAGTTATGCAAAGAGTACATTTCAACTTTTTGCGTCGTATAAATCTTTGTATACGTGAAAATGGTGAACATTTTGAACAATTTTTATGAAATATCTGTTAATCGTTTTATTATTAATTATGCTCTAAATCACTAAAATTAAAATTTTGTCGAAACCATGAGAGGAATCGACTTTTGTCAAGAGTACCTTTTTTGTAGTGAATGAGTTGAATAATTTAGATTTCATATTGAAACTAAATTTTTTCCATTGGCGTAGGAGTTTTAGATGTTTATTTACTGAAAAAATCAAGTTCTACGCCCATGGAATGATATTCATTATGATTATGATATGAGTTTCATTGCCCGATGAGTCTATGCCAACGTACCAAATTTGAAAAAAATCTCATGAGCCGTTCAAATGTTATGAAGCAAAATCGATTTGAAACTTTCAACTTCAGAGCCGTCTAGCGCCCAAACTAAGCAACTTTTTACTGAGGTAAGTTTGCTTGTATCGAATTGTTTTGGTCTGAAGAATATGTGGTAGCTTTTTGTGAAGACCTTTTAAGGACACCCTGTATATTTGGTTGAATTAACAAATCCTTTTTTTTTTCGCGTATCCACCGAACATCTCCTACTGCTTGTTGGAGGATGATTAGAATTTCGAAAAAATAAATAAATAATGTAAACTCAGTATTTATGCATTTTTTTCTGATGGGACGAAGAACATTGCCGATGCGAAAACTAACGTAGGTATAAATGTTTATTTTGCCAGCTCGTTCTGGAAATTATATTACCTACATAGCTAACCTTTCCAAAGGAATAAAGCTGGATTCATTGTTTGAGTTCCTGAAAAAGGTTGTCTTATGTTGCGTAGAAATGATAGAATGTCAAGATGATATTGAAATGGAAATGTAGTAGTATTTTACGTCATAATTCCGGACGGCAAAGCCATGTATACATAACACTTCTTTAGGTATCCCAGCATATGCTACTCTCGATTGCAAAGGCGTTTCATTCTATGTACAACGTTAATAGAAAGTAGCAATCTACACTAGCTGGATATGAAAAAATCCCTGTCCATGTCCTGGTCATGTTTTGTCTTTTTTCTGAAGTAGTCCCATGAAGGAACATTTCTCGAGTTGGTGCTAACTATAAAGAAGTACTTTCCAGTCTGAGAATGAGCTGGAAGAATTTTTCTAAATTTTCTTCTGCTACCTGGGAAGCACAATTTTGAGAGGTCAGTTACATGCATATTCTCACATTCTGCGTAGCACCAAGTAAGAAAATGTGTCGGTATAATAGTTCATTCGATTTGATTATTGCATGAAAGTGCGTGAAAAATCATTAGTTGCAAAGGAGCGAGTATTTCATGATTATTTATGGAAAATAAACACAAATCACGTGATTCATTGAAATTGAGGTCTATACGGGTGGATAATCAATGGGATTTTAATATATCTTGTTCGGTTATACTCGATGATTCATTAATTTTTTTCGCACCAAAGTGCCACGAGCAATTATTAATTATCGTAGCATAATGTTTTTCATGTATCCTATATCAGCTTATTCCGGTAGAAA
The DNA here is from genome assembly GCA_963576655.1 of Gastrophysa polygoni. Lineage (NCBI taxonomy): Eukaryota > Metazoa > Arthropoda > Insecta > Coleoptera > Chrysomelidae > Gastrophysa > Gastrophysa polygoni. The sequence goes on along the minus strand of OY755089.1, from coordinate 9,774,740 downwards.
ACTATAAGGGAATTACCCGCACAATGTCATTTTTTGTCTCATCAATTGAACACAACGGAATATTTTTTTGAAAACAAGAACCTAAGGCAGCATATCCCGTACACTGTTTCAGTAATTGAAATGTTTGTAATTTCTTACAATTAATTCATTGGAATGAAGTGAACGAAATCATAATTATTACACAAATATCAATATATGCCCAGTCGTTATTAGTGCAAAAAAATCACCAACACCACACTATTCTGTGAGTCACCCAATTTGAAATGAGAATTTATCTCTCACGCAACGCTACACTGTGTTCTGTCAATGCGAGATGACAAAATGCTAAATAAGTAAACATTGGATATTTGGCTTGAGAACTTTATGGCTACTAAGATGTGGCTTGGGGAGAAATTTCACTCTTCATCTCCCCTGGATTCGCCATACGAGGACATACGGTCCGCCCCTCACCCCTTCAGTCAAACATGATCAAACATGATATTTTTGGCTGAATCTCAAACGAGCTTTACATAAAATCACGTGATTTACTGGTGTATTGATTTGTGCACGAGTTTCAGGTGATTACAAAAACTGCGACTATCTATTCAGGAAGATCTGTGAGTTTTAACCAAAATAAGTAACTAGACTGGACGTTAAGGAACAAGTACAAATAACGGCGATTCGAGTACTTTGTTAATTTATCATCCTAGCCTACCATTTGAATATATTGAGAACTTGAATTTCACGCAATTGATGCGGTAATAGGTAATATTATGCCAGCAATGTGTTTTACTGTACAGTTTCACGTACTTATTTGTTATATAAAGCTATTTATAGGTATCTATTTGTTATATGTGAAAGAAGTTGTAAGATTTATTTAATGCGATTTGAGAACGCCAAATATGGCGTTCCTCTGATGAAAACAAAAGTTGATGTATACCTACCTAGCATACATCAATTTCTTAGTCTTGTGAATTATATGTTTGGGCGAAAGTTCTCTAATCATCAATAGAGAAATAGATCCAGAATATTCCATGCACAGCGTATCGAAGACGTCTAAATTACATTATTTTTTCTTTTCGACCATTTAAGACCGTTTAATCCCTACGTTGTTATGGGCGACTATTGGTCGGTCGGTTCATCCTCGAAGATACAGAAGTTGGTAACACACTCAGGTGGCATATCACAGATTATACATATACGGACCAGTTATATGCGCCATATATTAGTATTAGATATATGGCTCTACCCAACTAAAATCTCTTCGACAATGCGGTGTTAACGCTTCAATTAAAAAGCAGTAGCAACTTCAGTATAGATATTTCAGATGGAAAACTCTGGATATGCTATTATTTTTAGAATCTCTATCAATGCCCTGAAAACTTCTATTGATATTTCCGTATACCTATCTATAACCGTTTTGGAGTTGAAAATTTATCCATTTTTTTTTTCTCCGAAAATCGATCTCTAAAACTTCTGACATATTCGAGTTCATAAATACTATGGTATCGAAATTTTGTCTGGAGTTAAATGATACTTGAATCTTCTTTCCATACTGAAGCCCAATCTCAGTTACTTCAATAAAGGGTGGATAAAAAAAAAGGTTATTTCGTTTACTTGGAAAAAATGATTGCAAGGTGATTATTTCAAATGGAACATCCTTTATATTATTATTGATTCTGGAAGCTGCTGAAATTCACCTCTCATGTGTGCATATTTCCGTAAAATGTCCCTTAAAAATGATATAAAACCAATGCGGTTTTTGACTCGTATTTTGGTAAGTATATCAGGCCCTGATTCTATTTTACAGTAACATCGTAATAATAATAATACCGACATATTCATCCCTCCAGGAACGATGAAAAAAAATTATTCAAATTTCTCATATATGTTCATTTTCCAGCTTTTTGTGGGATTTTCTCTCGTTTCTAAAAAATAGAGTAGAAGTCATTAAAAACTGTTTCAATATATTTGTAATAAGGACAGATTTTGTGATCTGCCCCAAAATGTCACTGCGCTTGAAATTAAACCTTTAGATACCTACCTAAAAGAGAAATTCTCTATTTGTCAGTGACACCTTGTTTTTGAAAAATTTGGAAATACAACTATATATAATAAGAATAAAACCTCTACTCATCTTGGTGGACGTTTCGGGAACGAATCTGCTCCCGTTCCTAACACAATTAAAATATTTTTCTTTTCACAAAATTTTTCAATATGTTGTCGGTTTTGACACTGAAAAGTGACAATTTGGTAGACGGAGGAATTCTGGTTACAAGGTGTTTTCAATTGATATCGAATTTTCCATTTTCATATTCAATTTTCAGAAGTGGGTGCCAAGTTCTATCTATATCAACTGAATACGAAGCTCTATTAGGTATTGTCTCCGTTCAGGAGAATGCAAGCAGACTCTTTGATATTCCGTTATTGGTTGTTGTCTCCTTTTCCTATGATCTTAATATTACCCCAATCGGCCATATGTTGTCCATTTTCAGTAAGGATATGTTCAGCTGATTTTGATTTGTCAGTATATCTTTTCTTTATATTGTTCTTATGCTCTTTCAACCTCACTGATAGAGGCCTGCTGGTTTCACCGGTATAATATTTTCCACAAACACATGGTATACTCTAAATACAATTTTTTGATGATGGTTCTTCATTTTTTCGGTTTTGTATGAGTCAAAATCGAGCTCACTGTATTTTCTGTCTTGAACACTGTTTTCACTCGAAACTTGTCGCCAACACGTTTAATTTTATCAGATATTTCGGGAATGTATGGGATTACATTTGTTATCAGTGATGAATGTACCACCTCCTCGAAAAACTTACAGACAGTATTCTTATATATGTATTTGTTGAAGAAGAGTTTAGAAAACACCCGTGCGTTCAGGCCTTTGAAGATTTGGGTTCAAGTAGAATCAGAGCTACTATGTCACAACCCGCAATCTGAACTTTATGAGTTAATATGAACTTTTCATAGAGTGTTACATTTGAAATATTCAATTTTCATCACTTCTTCATATTGAAACGGATGAGTCTCAAGAAGTCTCATAAATGACCCAGAATACGGTGGGAATATATTCTCAATTCATATGGATATATTAATTTCGATGGCACATCAAACATTATTGTACCCATCTAAGAATAATTCAAAACAAGAGTGCCATTGTCCGTCTCTGATGGGTTCAAAGCATTCACGGTTCGACTGTCACTCCCAGCATTCTCGGTAACGTAACAACATCTGACACATCCCCCATGTCTCCCATTCCAGGATAACTCCAGACGCTGTCGCGACTCATCTCGATCTCAGACCTCACATATCATATATCTGACGGTGTGATTGGCGTGCATTCGTTCGTTTTCTCCCATTGTAAAATGCCAGGATCATCACGTAGGCAATCCTCAACCCAAGGATTGAAATATGATATCGCATCACACTTCTTCGCACTTTGTGCTGTTAATGATGGAAGAAAAATAAATTGATGAAATGATTTTATTCGAAAAACCGAGTTTCACTGGAACAAAGTGTGTGTATGATGTACTATTTTTTATTTTGCCTCAATTTTTTTGAGAAATTACTGCTGTATATGATAACAAGGAGTACCTTGCAACGCTTTGAATGAAGTGATTGAAACCTCGAAATGAATTACAGAGAAGTTTCCCGGATGAATAGTTTAGTTTGCTTGGATTTGACTACGGTATATAACATAATTACAGTTGTAGCAAGTCGATCGGTATCACACAAAATAACATATTAATATGATGACTTGAAAAAATAGAAAAAAAACAACTGGTAAGAGTGGACGACTAAATCGAACAAAGAAAAAATCGTAAAACTTTGGAGATGAGTATTTTACAGCTCCATGATGTTCCCGATATTCGTTCACTATTAGATAGAAACATTTATTTTGCATTGAACGATTTCGCATTCCTCAACATAGTGAGGAAGCTAATTGTGAAGGTTAGTGATTGAAGAATAACGTGTTGTCATTGTTAGCTTGTATGTGTATGGTGAACTGACTCTCGTTCTGATTGACCTCCATTAGTGTATGGTAAATATACATACAGAGTAGTGGTAGTATCCTGTATCTAATAAAGGTTGACAAGGTTTCCGAAATCCAGCTCCAGACAAGATTCTTATCGCTTTTTTTTTGTAGGTAGAACACTCTTCGTGAAGTTGAGGAATTGTCCCATAATAGGTTTGACACTATAGATTAGATGCGAGTGGACCAGTGAATTCTTAAGTCGTCGCATTAGATATAACTGTGGGTACTAATTTTTTACAAAGCAAGTATGAATGCTCAATCCACTGTGATCTCGAGCACTCTGCCAAGAAGGTGTCTGTTTCGTCTAAAGATAATTCGTTGCTTGTAGATTTGTTTTATATAGCAATCGACGTGTTAACAGGATGACACTGGTAGCCATTTTGAAGATTCGATCATTTCATTAGCTTTGATTATATTGTCGCCAAAATTCCTTGTCACCTATTCAGCACTTATTTACCAATTTCAGTGAAAATTCATACAAAATGGAAAAAGTAGAACATGATACATGTTCCTCCTAAATCTCCGCAAAAACAGCGTCTTAATATAATTCTTCTTTAATATAATATTCTATTGAATAAAAAGAGTGAATATGATGTCTTAATCTCACGAAAACGAAGCATTGATTTCAGGAGGTAATTCCTTGTCATATTTCATGAAGAAAGTTCATATAAATGTGTGTCTTAACTTGATTAGTTTCCGAGAAACGAGGTGTCATAGTGTTACTATAAAATAGGCTTCTTATTAACAACTCAAAAGTCTTTACGCCAATTTTGATGAAACTAGGTATGTTTGTTTGAGGTAACAAGGGGCGTATCTTCATGAAATTAGTTAACGGTTTAAAATTAGTTAGGACACACGTTTTTATGAGCTTTTTTCATAAAGTCACCAACTGTAATCAATGACATCATCCAAGTTACACTCTGTATATTGTTATTGTTATTTCGGTATATCACCAAATTCAGATCTATCTATAGATCCTGAAGCAAGTAGATTGGGTGAGAGCAAAAAATACTAAGTTAGCAGCAAATGGTAGAGAGCTAAGAGTATTTTCCGGTTAACAGTCGTCCAAATGTCTAGTGCCAAATATCGGAATCGTTTAGGTCATCTAAAAAAGTCAGACCGAAATAGTCACTACTAAATTTCAAATTTCATGAAGAACGTTGGCATACTCAACGTTCAATATCCAGGTTTAAATCAACTAGGAAGGGTGGTGAATTCGGAAATGAAGACTCAAGGGTCTGAAATTGTATATAAAATATACGTACAACGTAAAGACAATATGTCGACATCATGTTAAGATGTTATTATATATTGTTTCATCAATTGCGTGTTTCAATCTCATGTATCACTCACACTTTGGTAAGGAGGAACATGGCATGAATAATGAAACATTTCCTGTCTGAAATATTTGTCAGCATTCAGTGCGTAATGATTTATTGGGAGAATAACGAAGATTTTACGAATCCTAAAAATTCGGTTAGTCACGGTAGTCTCCCACGAGTCATAAGATGAACGGCAGTTATAGTCGAGAACATTAATGATCATTTCGCATTTTTTTTTTCAAATTGTACGATGCTGCAGCTCACAATAATAAAAAATGGAAATTTCTATAGATGAAGGAAGAAGATTTTCAGTTGCGTGCTAACTTTACTGACAACGTGAATCATGAAACTTTCACTAAATATTGATATGATAGTAGCGCCAAATCATTGAATGAATAAGACGTCATTCTGTCATTTCACCAAAATTCATCATCATCATCATCCGTTACGCCCTCAAAAATCAACAATATACATTTCAGATATCAATTGATGATGCGTGTTCATTGTTGATCATGAACATGATGGATATAGAATGGTGAATAAACTCTTCAATTGTTTCTTTCCTGTCAAACAACCTTACTAAGGCCGCACCGGTCGAGTATAGATGGCGATACGATCGTCGATCCTGTGAAGTCAAATCCGCTTTGACTGATATTGACTGATATCTTGCATTCGTCCCGAATTTCAGATTCAAATCGTATTTTCCAGAAATTCAAGATTTCAGAGAGAGATTATCATAGGTTACGCCATCTAGTTTCGATCTTGGGCAGCCTTAGTAGGATATTGAAATTCAACATAATCAAGGAGGGAAATTCTGCAACTGGCAGCTGGGTATAGGGAGTTGGGACACCACTCTATATTTACATCATGATCTCGAAATATATTTCACATCTTCTTGAATACATATCGCATTCATTGATATGGAATTGTTTGTTTCCTTGTCTGTATTTCACTTGTCCCTATATTTATGTCTTCATATCAGCTATGCTGTGACCTTTCAAAAGAATATCAATATTTATTCCATCACTGGGAAATCTAGAGCAGTATTTTATGCGATGCCTTTGAGAGACTTCCAGCACTTTCTCGATTTTCCATGATACATTTAGTGATGTGAAAATGATTGACGATTCCAGTAAAAGAAAGAATATATCTGTAGGTACATAGTCCGTATCGCACTCGAATTGAGCTCCAGCTTTGTCAGTCGAATATGCACATCATATATGATGTGCATATTCACTCTTGTACAAACTACTATTTTTTTCAATCATCTCGTACATTCAAAGTAGGTCTGACAAATCCATAAGGTATGAATCCCGTATAATTCAACAGTTTTTCATACGAGATACGATTGGTATACAAGGTGTCGCAGAACATTTAGGCCAGCAGATATTTCAGTTATTCGCAGAAAATAAAATTGGGAGAAAATACGTGTCGTAGGAGACCATGAGCTCGTTCATGCAGCATAGCAAAATCCACCCCCTCGCAAACAACCCCCGAGAAACCACCCCTAACTTTTGTTTTTCAAATTGCACCCCCATGTTTGTTTTGGTTCAACTAACAGCCCGTTTCATTTCTCATTCAATGATATATCATGGTAGCTAGAATGGCATGCAGAATTATGGCAAATAAAAATGGAATATAAATTCATAAGCTCATCTGTATTTTGAATGATACAACTCGTTTCAAATATCCCCATAGGGAAAAGTCCAGTGGCGTGAGATCTGGAGAACGTGCAGGCCATCTATTAGGTCCACTATTTCCAATCTACCCACTAACGAATTCAATTTTCTCCATTAACTAAATTCACAACTACATATCATGATGTATCGTTGAATAAAGAATGAAATGGACTGTATGTTGAACCAAAACAAACATGAAGGTACAATTTGAAAAACAAAAGTTAGGGGTCTACGAAAATATTTATTCTTTGGTTACTTATTTACCCAGATTGATATTTAATAATATTTTACCTAGAAATTTCACTGGTTGTATTATCACATATGATACTCATCATATATTCAGATTGATTTCTCATTCCATAATCTACCAAAAAAATGATGATTCCACTACATTTTCCATAACAACCTCGAAAAAATTCTACGGATACATACCCACATGACAATGACAGTTGAGTCAGTTGAGTGGAGTTGGTTACCAACGATGACAACTGAAATATCCGAAGATTACTGAGCTTGATTCATGTGTGCACAAATTTATTTTCATAAAATCGACGTAGGTATTATCAAATCATCTATCTGGTCACTGCTCGGGTGTTCTTGTTTCTTATTGCTGTATTTTTCATTGCAATTGATCTACCAAGCAATTAGTAAATAATATCACTTTCGTGTGAACGAATATGACTAGAAACATAATGATAGTAAACCTATTTCAAGTCGCATAAATTCTCATAAAGCACATAATTCAAATATTCATGGTCGTAGGAAAAGTAATGTACATAACTTGGAAAGTGTATTTCATGGTACTTGTTATATTTCCGCACTATATTCGTGATATACTATTTCCGCCAGTCATGGTCAGGTCATTTAGTAGGTTTGAGTTGTTCATTAAAATAAAATGAAAAACCTTAGTTAACGTATGCTTAGAATTTTGAAATAACCCTAATAACTCGAATTGATCAGAACATAGAGATCCTGCTAAGATTTTCAAGCCTGAAGTCTTCTGGGGTGATCCCATAAATAAATCTCATTGTGAAAAAATGAGGAAGCTATTAAAATAGTTACATGCTTCTTTCCGTCGGGCAATAAATAATTTTATGCAATTTCAAATTTATTTTCGGCTGTAACAAGCTACTAAGAATATTCTGAATTCTTTCGAGAATACGTCCCCGACAATAATTCCATCACGTCAAGTTCTTCGACTTGAATTTATGTAGTGAAGTCGCATAATTAGATATTGATTAATTTTTACGAATGTTTAGCGAACGGAATGTAAGATTAATGTAAAAGTGAACGTCCACACAATATAACAGTCACCTGAAGCGCGGGTATTAGAAAAAGCTTTTTATAAGCTACTCTTCAAGAGTGTATAGGTTAGGTTTCCTATCGTACATTCAGTTATTTATAATCTGGAATATTTAACCACAACTGTTTGTAATTTACGAGGTCGCGCCAAGATTTATGGCGCTGGATTCTTATACGTTTCGGATTAAAACAGTCTCGGATTTTTATATATCCAAACAACAGGTATGTGAATAAATTATTGCTTCTAGTAGCGTTTGCTTTTTAAAAATATATATATATATGCATATTTATACTTTATTAGGAGATGCGACACAGATTGTTATCTCTTGATTTATTATTTGTCATGAATGACAAATTCAACACTAAATGGATTACTGAAGTATCTTGAATTTCTCACATAAATCGATGCTTCCTTGAGGACATATTTGAATCTAGAAAACGCCAAAAACTGGCATCATGCCATTTAAAAAACACGACTCGATTATAATATAGAAACCAACCGAGTTCAGGTTATGTGTACCGTCTGCTTGATTAACGAGTGGACTTCTCAGAAATGAATTTATGACCACTATCATCAATGATAAGACCAGACATATTTTCGTGAAAATATGCTTTTAAATATGAAATTCGTAACCGGTCGTAATATACCATTCAACGTACTTATTTCCATGGAATATTAATTCCATCATACATACATACATTCCAATTTTTATTGTAAGGAAGGAAAGTGAAAACGATGAAGTGACATCTATTTCTGAATATCTCTTTGAATAAACTAATATTATTTCCCATGATGAGTTTATGGTTTCTATAGAACGATTTTTCGAATTTTGCTATTATTTCCGTTTGTAAGTTTGTATGTTCCTATAAGTTGCTGAAGAACTGTCAATATAATGAAGTGGACAGGCGAAACTATTGGACCTGTTACTTTCAACTAGGAGCTTTATAATTCTACATTGAATGAGGTGAAGTTGTAGAAAATCATTAATATTTGAAAATCATAAATTTTCATGAAATTATGATAAGCTATCGTTAAGCAATGACTGAACTATTCAATCAGTTCAAAAATTGATGCAGATCGCTCGTTATTTTTTATATTGAAGATCTTCTGATGGAGGGTATAAATTGCGAAGAATTTTATACTGAAAGTTGCACAAGCTAATGCAATGTTTGAATAGTGTGCACGATCGAATAAGAAATGCTCCGATAATTTTTCTATTCATTTATAACTGTCTGTCTATTTCCTTTCTGCCGAGTCCTCCCTCACCCCTAACTTACGAAACGATCTTCGCTTAGGGAGGGTGAATTGTTAAAAGCTTGGTAATTTTTGGTATTTGAATGTCGTTAATCAAACTCCATGGGCAATTATATTTTTGCTTCTATGATGATGAATGTTATGTGAATGATAGCTTGTATGAATTTAATTCAAAATATAATATGTTTCATCCATCTTTGCAGGGTTTCTTCTGTATATTTCCGCTAACCTCTATGTTCTGATCAATTCAAGTTATAAAAGTTATTTCAAAATTCTAAGCATACGTTAACTGAGGTTTTTCATCATATTTTAATGAATAACTCGAGCAAAAAGTATATGTATACATATATAGTTTACCTATTTATATGAATGTTATGAAATTTCGCTATTCGAACAATACATGTGGCATTCTTTTTTGACGATTTTAATTTCAGGGTTTGGTAACTAAACTGTTCCCTAATATCAGTATTAGCTCTTTTTCAAAACAATTCATGTCATTTCCATTTTGGATCAAGAGTATCCGAAAAGATATATTGGAAGTTGTAAAGTGGTGTAGGACGTGTTGTTATTAGAATGATCATTTCCATTGGATATAATAAATAGTTTTATATGAAGAAACGCATGACCATGCACGCAGTTGAGTGCAACTCTTTAACTATATGAATATCCTAATAATACAGAGTTCAACAACATGTATTTATTCGGTTGAATGATTATCGGTGAATACATAATAAGTTTGGAATAATTTCGACCTTTTGTCTTTATCACGTTGATACAGCACCAATAAATTCAATTTTAAGAGGCTTCGATTGTCAAAAATAATGACTCATATTTTATGTCGGTATTCTCATAGTGCTTTTCCAATGTTTTCGAATTTTGTCCCAGTTCAAAGCTTTTGAATCACATTTTATAGATATTTCATTGAAATCTATCACTTATAATACCAATTAATCATCAATTCACTGAGACATTGACAAATAAAAACAGGCCTGACCTAAAAAAAAATCTACAAAATATTGAATCCTCAAAACAATACCGGATTCGGTGGAATTCATTTCAATATTGAAAACGCACCAATGAAAACTGAATACCACCTTGTTTTCTTCTTCAATTTCAGATCCCAAAGATGTTCGCGGCATATATCTGAATAATCAAAACTTGATATGATGAAGATTACCTACCCAAGTCTATTATATAATTGGAAACATCGTCAACCAATATCATTCATTTGAATTATTAATGTTAATGATGTGAATTGAATAATTGTGTTTATTTTCTTATACATTTATTTTTGCTGATATTACAGATACGTATTATAGAAAGTGGAGTATCTAGATAGGACTGGGAAACATTTCTATCGCTTTCTACTCTGATACGATAATGTGACTTGATCATTTTTTGTTGACATTTTATATAACATCTGTTGGTAGGGAGCAAAAATATATGGAAAAACCTGTACCGAGTAGGTACATTAGAAATGGAAAGGTTGGTACGAGCAAATTCCGGTTCCAATGAGAGTAAGCAGAATTGACGAGGATATTTGGAAAGCCGAAGAACTTCACTGTGTCAATTTACAGACTTCCACGAGACGATCTAAAATGAGGATCAATTTGGTAATAAGAACCATTAAAGATATTTATTTTTTCAATCAAATTCTATCGCATACTTCCATATCATTTTTATTATACCGTGTATCAGTGTCGAAGTGCTAATTGAACTCATTCATTATTAGAATATCATTACGGATATTGCAAATTATAATCAGACCTAATGATTTACTTGTGTCAGAGACTTGTTATTCATTCTCATTATCAAAAAATGTTAACCAAGTTTGAGTGTAGTATATTTCATTATAATAGAAATGGAATGTATATGTGTTTGGAAATGAGATTTTTTGCGTGCGCGTGTGATAAATTTTCAAGTCTTGTGATGAAATGCAAGCCCAGAAAAATCTATTTCTAGACGTTGAATAAATGACATTTCTCATTATTTGTAAAGGTAACATAGAAACAAACAAAATATAACATTAAAAGGGCATATGAAAGAAACTTGGAACAATTTAAAAACATGCGACTTCTAGTGTAAGTAATATATTGGAAATGAACTGATTCACTAGCTATTATTATTGACAGACATCATCAATGGTTATAGAATGTATTGCGCAATTCATATCATCATTGTACAGGTTTAAAGTCCCTTCGTAGTATCGTTTTGTGAACCTTCAACTTTAGCAGCATTTCCTCAGCGTCATTTCAGCACTAACTGAAGCAGACTCGTCGCAAATATTTTGATTTTCTCGAACGAGCAATAGAGTTGAACAGTTTACATGATTACACGGTTGCAGAAGAACGTCTTAGCCTATGCCTGGTATATTTTCTGTGATTTTCTAGTTGTAGGTACACTGCAACAATTTCCATCCAAAGTTTTGATTTTTTGATATGTTTATGTTTTTAGGTCGTAGAGTGCATCTTTCATCGGAAATGGTGAAACTTCTAGTTGTATGACTTTTTCATTTCGTAAAATCATGACAAGAAAGTGGTCATTATCTACCACATTGCCTGAATTGAAACGTATTGAATCTTCTCTTCGACACGCACCAATGATCTATACACTAAAATTACTTTCATAATCTGGAGCTCTCCATGAAAATTTGGTTACTTGTTCAGCTGTTAAGAAACTGACAGGTTGACGCTTCAAGAAAGCAATAGTTTCTGGATATTTTTCGTTGACCAAACAACTCTTCCGCACTGTGAATCGACTCGAATCAAATTTTCCGGCAAAGTAAACTCAGAATAGAATGAAGAATATCATAGAATATTACTTACAGTTTTGATTATGTTGAAATTTGCCATTCAGTATTCAATATCTTGACACCTGGATTTTAGTGGTGATGAATTCGCGCTCGCTCGTGCCGCTGCTTTAGGATGTTGATTGATGATTTTATCGCTTTCATCGGACAATTAACAACGTTGACAATATACAGGGTGTTACTGAACTATGTGACCTAGGGGTTATTCAGTGCAACAGTAGAAACATTTGAGTAGTAGGTTCCATGTCCGGGAAAGTGTCACTACGGCACTACGGCCCTAAGACACGTTGAAATTTAGAAATTTAGAAATGCATTTAATTTTTGCCTTTTGTACATGATATCATCACAACAATTGTTCAGAATATCTTCCTCCAACCTGAATACACCGATTTAAACGTCGCACATGATTTCGGCGGACTTGACTAAAAATTTGATCCACGTTTTGAAAGATTTCAAATGCTGCTGTGATTCGTCCAATTAAGTCTTGCTCTGTTTCTACTGGAGTTTCGTGGACCAAAGACTTTACACAGGAAAAAATCAACGGTTTCGGCACTGCTGGATTGCCAGAGGTGGAGCGGTTTCTTGTCCTCGTAGGTCACCCGATTTAACATCGCTAGATTTTTTCCGGAAGTCTCAAATGTAATGCACTTGGCTTTCTCCAACGAGTATGCTGCGTATAAGCTCATTCGTAATGTAATAACTACTTTCACAACTGTCACTGAAGATATTCGTATTCAATACAAAGTCGTTGCAAAATAGCGAGATTTGCTCGAGCATCGTTAAAAGACATTGAGAAAATGTGCAGAATGTTACTAGGAGGAGTTGTTTATTTACTCTGACTGGATTATATTAGTTTATTTCAATTTTATTGTCATGGCAGCTCAGAGCTCGTGATTTTTACATTGCTGTGATTTCCGAGTTTTTACCACGTTGATAAAACTTTCGTAAAATGAAGATGTATTTATCGATAGATAAATATCATTATTATCATCAGATCTAAAGATTGAATATTGAAATATACTTTTTTCTCTTGTCTTTCGAAGCCTTTTCATATTTCAACAAGACCTAATTTCCTTGAAACTCAGAAAGTCAGTAGCTATTCAATGTTTCTAGAAGATATCAAGATTATCTCTCAGAATATGAAATCATCCTCCATATGTTAGGTAAAGTTCATTCCCATTCATTTATGAATCCACAGGTATACAACTGATGTTTTGATGCAGAAGATGAAGCAGCTTGGTTGCATTTGGAAAAGAATTATTCTCCCTTTATGTCTTTTGATTTCCGGGTGCACCCTTCTCGTTAACCTCCCTGTCAACTATTTATACTCGAAGCATGGACGATCAATTCAAACTAAATAAAGCATGTCAAATGGGTCACAATGAACATTCAAATAATATTCACACGGAATCTACGAAAATTAAATGTGCGGCTCATACTTTTATTTGGCGAAGTCGGCATGTTATAAAGCATGTAATTAATTTTCTACAATAACTGCTAAACATCTTGACAAACAAGTATAAAATATAAGCACCACGAAACCGTCCGCAGAGCATGAAATATTCAATTCCAAAGCAGTATTGCTTGTTCCACTATGTTGAAGCTTTTTTTATTAATCTGCCGGGTTTGGTTCTCGAGTAATAATAAATGGAAGAATGTTTCGTTCGAACAGAAGAAAAAGCTGAGTCCACAGGGACCAAAATCATTATTACGAATTGTACTTTCTTTATCTGGAGATCATGTAATGAAGGAACTAAACATTTTCATGATGCACGTGCTATTGGCAAACAAATTCATTTGAAGATAAGTGGTCTGTTTTTTGGAAGATGCTTGGCACGTCGATTTTAATTTTCGGCTGCGGATTTTCTGATGGTAAATTCACGTAGGTACACAGGGTGGCCCTAAATAGACCATTACTTTAATTTCTTCTTTTCGGATATCATATCTTATTACCAAAGTCAAAAGTTATCGAGATATTTGATTACCCTTCCATTTATTCTCTCTCATTCTCATTTATCGATGATATGTTCAATCGTATAAGTTTCTAAAATTTAATTATCTGTTTTTTGTGCATTCTGTATTACATATTTATATATCGACGAATAAAACCCATTTATGATATGTTCATATGAGAAAAAAAGTCTATGCAGAATCAAAAAATGTAAGAAGAAACTATTTTTGGACTACCCAGTGTAGATGAATTTACTTTCAGAAGAATAGAAGCCAAAAATGAAAATCGAGGTGTACAAAATTTTTCCAAGAGAAAACAAACCCATGAATTTTAATCGAATTTGTTGCAACCCACGCGTCATCATTATAAAGGATACTGAATAGTTATGAATCGAATAGAATTTCAAACGATATTTGGAGCTCTCTGAATGTATATGTATGAAATAATACTCTTACATTTTTTCAGAAATTAATAAAATTCTGAAACACTACAGGATTCAATGGTGATGAATATATTCAGGAAATATGACTGAAAACATATTCTGCTGTATGAAACAATACCAGTCGTGTTCATCTGCACTAACAACCAATCCATCATCTATTTATGAAATCTGTAGTTATAGTTTTTGTATCGTATAAAAACCTTGACACAATGCGTCTTTCGCTAAGTATATATAGTCTCGTTAGAATCTTACGTTCATATTTCCCGCTGCTTTCATATCGCTTTGTTTCAACTGTTCCAAGGCAAGAATGATTGATGATTTATTTTGTGTTGTCTGCCCGGTAGGTCTGAGTCGTCTATCGGTCGATGGACATTTTCGAGCGGCTTTATTCGTGTTCAGTTAAAGGGTATTATTTTATCGCACCTCGTGCCATGACCGAAAGGAAGGTCAGTCCTCGGGTTAGCCTTATCAGGAAAGTAGACCAAATTCTTCATTTAGCCTTGCGGAATTTTGAAATCGTGAAGCAAAACTATATCGTAAGATTGAGTCAATATTTTACTAATAAATATGGGATATTTCATAATTTGAGATATCGATCTAATGAATATAAATTTATTGATTATAATAATTCAATCATTGTTGAATATGGATATTCACAAATTCATTTCATTGAATGCTTACAATAAACGTCCCTATTTGGATTGGTATCAAACTCATTTATTGCGATTTGCGACTAAGATTGCTGCATAAAACCACTATATTAGAAGACCATATTGATCGCAATCGATTAGTAACATATGTCTATTGCATGTTACTTAAGAATTTACATTTACAGTCAAATTTGTTTTGACTTCCTTCTCGTGATTCTTCGTTTAATCAATATCCGTAGCATTAGAATAATGTTTGGTTTCCAATAAATAGCTGAATGTTCCTATTCCTAATTATTACTCCATCATTTTCAAATCAAAATAATCCCAGAATGGTATATCGAAGAAAGCTCAACCAAGAGTACCTTCTTAGTGTATGGTGATGTATAAAATATCTCCCTTATAGAAATTACATAAGGAAAAAAGTTATCAATCAATCAATTTATCCTTCATTATCCGAAGATTCACATCTTATTGACAAAGTCTTGAGCAGAATAAAAAGTGAAATAGAAGATATACAGGGTGTCCTTAAAAGGTCTTTACAAAAAGCTACCACATATTCTTCAGACCAAAACAATTCGATACAAGCAAACTTACCTCAGTAAAAAGTTGCTTAGTTTGGGCGCTAGACGGCTCTGAAGTTGAAATTTTCAAATCGATTTTGCTTCATAACTTTTGAACGGCTCATGAGATTTTTTTCAAATTTGGTACGTTGGCATAGACTCATCGGGCAATGAAACTCATATCATAATCATAATGAATATCATTCCATGGGCGTAGAACTTGATTTTTTCAGTAAATAAACATCTAAAACTCCTACGCCAATGGAAAAAAATTAGTTTCAATATGAAATCTAAATTATTCAACTCATTCACTACAAAAAAGGTACTCTTGACAAAAGTCGATTCCTCTCATGGTTTCGACAAAATTTCAATTTTAGTGATTTAGAGCATAATTAATAATAAAACGATTAACAGATATTTCATAAAAATTGTTCAAAATGTTCACCATTTTCACGTATACAAAGATTTATACGACGCAAAAAGTTGAAATGTACTCTTTGCATAACTTCTTCATCGCCTGTAAGATAATTCGTCGCCTGTTGGATACGTTGCCATAATTGTTCTACAGTATTCACAGGGGTCTTGTAAACCGTAGACTTGAGATAACCCCATACAAAATAATCCATCGGTGTTAAGTCTGGAGAACGTGGTGGCCAATTCACGGGTGCATCATTACCTCTACCTATCCATCTGTCTGGGTACTGTTGGTTTAAAAAATTCCTAACATCCACCGAAAAATGTGGTGGAGCTCCATCGTGCATAAACCACATATCTACCTGATGTTGGAGTGGTAAATCTTCCAACAAATTTGGCAACGTATTTCGTAGATGTTGTAAATACATGTCTCCTGTTAATCTTTGTGGAAGTATGACAGGACCAATTATAAAATTTCCTATTATTCCAGCCCAAACGTTGATTTTGAATTCGTGTTGAAAATGGTTTATTTTAATGGAATGAGGATTTTCAATTGCATAAACGTGTTCATTATGAAAATTAGTTATTCCTCTTCTCGTGAAACAGGCTTCATCAGTGAACAAAATATTCTTTCCAAAGTTCAGATTCATTTCTCTTTGCAAATTAATGAACCTACAAAACATCAGACGACTTTGTGAATCATGGATTAATAAATCTTGAACTGGCGTCTTGTGGTATGGGTATAATAATTGTTCTCTTAGTACTTCATGAACGGCATTCCTAGAAACTTCTAGTTCATTACTTATCTGTCTAGTACTCAATTCTGGATTTTCTTCAATACGGTCTAAAATTTCTACTTCGACTTCGGGAATCCTTACATAACGCTGTCTTCCATAATCACCAGTTCTAGGAGCAAAATGACCGGTCTCCCGAAGACGTCTCTCAACTGCAGCAAAGGTTGGGTGGCTTGGTACGCGACGATTTGGAAACCTTGCCGAATACACCCTCACACTCTCTCGACCATTTCCTTGACAATATCCGAATACCAATAACATATCCGTGTATTCTTCATTGGTGTATTGTACGGCCATGATAAATCAGAAAAGTCCGATATCAACAATCAACGTCAATAAAACTCGACAAATCAACACAGATGAAACTATGGAAACCAAGAATGTGAATATCACTGTTTTCGAGCAGATAATAATAGTCTTCAGAAAAAAAAACCAGTGCTACTTATTTTCAATAGAAATAACCTATGCAAAAAGTACATCTCAACTTTTTGCGTCGTATAAATCTTTGTATTCGTGAAAATGGTGAACATTTTGAACAATTTTTATGAAATATCTGTTAATCGTTTTATTATTAATTATGCTCTAAATCACTAAAATTAAAATTTTGTCGAAACCATGAGAGGAATCGACTTTTGTCAAGAGTACCTTTTTTGTAGTGAATGAGTTGAATAATTTAGATTTCATATTGAAACTAATTTTTTTCCATTGGCGTAGGAGTTTTAGATGTTTATTTACTGAAAAAATCAAGTTCTACGCCCATGGAATGATATTCATTATGATTATGATATGAGTTTCATTGCCCGATGAGTCTATGCCAACGTACCAAATTTGAAAAAAATCTCATGAGCCGTTCAAAAGTTATGAAGCAAAATCGATTTGAAAATTTCAACTTCAGAGCCGTCTAGCGCCCAAACTAAGCAACTTTTTACTGAGGTAAGTTTGCTTGTATCGAATTGTTTTGGTCTGAAGAATATGTGGTAGCTTTTTGTAAAGACCTTTTAAGGACACCCTGTAGAAGAAGAAACAGAAAACATTTCACATTGGATTTTTTGTTTGATTAATGTATAGTTAAAATATATGTTTTGGAGATATCAAAAAGTTTAACTGAAAGGACCGCACAAATGTTTTTGTGACCAACTAGCGAACCACTCTGGCATTTGGGCAAGTTCTAATGTATACAGGGTTGGGATAAAGTATGGAACCATGAAGGTAAATAATCTTTTGAACGAAAGGAACGATATTTATGAAAATTTGCAGGTGAGTGCAATGGAACAAAATGCATCTCATGTACATTTTTTTGTTAATAATATACTTCCGGTTTAATCGGAAATGCTTTCAGCTTCTTTAATTCAAATGGGACACCCTATATATTTTTACAGATTTTGAAAGAGCTTGTTTTTTTGAATTCATAAATGAGTTTAGTCTGAAAAAAATTTGCATTAGAGCAGAAAACTATGTAGATGAACTAATTAATGTTGTTTGTATGCATATAGTGGTAAAATTTTTTTCGTCAATTACGATTTGACACTTGAGAACAAAAGAGTACTCGTTTATTCATTACTATGCATACAAACAACATCAATTAGTTTATCTAAACAGTTTTTTGCTCTCATACAAAAATGCTCGGTGATTCATGTTCTTACACAAGAAATTCGAATTGTTTATCTTTCTTCTCCGTTATAAATTAGGTGTGATGAATTGGCCATTTGTATAAAATAATTTATTAGATCTTCCCTACTAAGAGAAGGTGCCAATGATGTGTTTCTAGTCATTGCTGATTTCTATTACGCATGACCCAAAAGTACCTAACTTCGTGAACATGGCCAATATTTTTCAACAAATATTAATTTGGTTGATCATGTTGCGATGAAGGAGTAATAGATAATATTCCTTGGAAATCAGAAATCGACAGTATCATTCAGGACGCAACTTTTATAAATGAACGAAGTTTAAACCCCAATTGACAAAGAGATTTGTTATACGCCATGCCATTTGATTTCGAGTTTTATACTGTAAACTTTACCGGAAGTAACATCAACTTTCCAATTTTGAATTGACTACTCGAATTATTTTACATTGTCCGAACTGGGTCCAACACGAGATCTAACCATATTCTAATGACGTAATTCATATTCAGCATCTCATTTCATAATTTCGGAGATGAATACTTGATGTATCTATTTTGATAACCCAAAATCGCACAATTAAACAGCATATAAACATCCAGGAATACCTAATGTAAATTGTGAAAAATGGGTCCCCTATTTCTGAAATTCGAAGTCACTTTCGGTGAAAGCGAAAATTCATACAACATATAGAAAAATTCAAATTCTCAGCTTAGAAAATAACCAGATGGTGTAAGTAATAAATCTCGATTTCATCCGGTATGAAAAATCCGCAATCGTGAATTTCAACGTGAATTCTCTTGAAGATACTTAATTTTTACATTTTTCGAGGTGATCTCATGAATCCCATTACTATGGTAATGATAATTTATTACCAGGAATATCAACAAATCGCTTCTGTAGCTTCAGGGATTATTGACGGGGGATAAATAACATAAGGGATGGAGAGCTTATAGCAGATGCTTACTGAACTTCTAAACATTAATATAATCTTATTGAAGCGTGTCAGATTCAAGTTGTCATCGAGCTCATGTAATTATAAGATTATTTCGAAATATCACCCATTCCGCCATCAGATAAAAATGAATATTAATGAAAATTTAAAATCTCGGCACTCCTTCATCTCGAATGAATTGACAATTATTAAACAATCACATCTCAAAACCTCTTTACTTGCATCTGAATTATAGGTCCTCAATGCATAAAAATACTCATTTCATACTATATTTCATATGGTGGAAGGATGTGAACAGGTACTGGGATATTTTGGCTTTTGGAGAATTTCATTCGATATCCACTTTGTGAAATTCTTCCAGCTTGATTGAACTAATATAATAGGCAGAAATATGATAGGTATTTAAGAATGATAAAATGAGTAATATTGGATCTGAATCTGGAGAAATATTGAAAAAAACTGTGATTTTCACCTTGAATCTTCGTAAACCAGACAATGCATGCATATACATAAAATGCATAAATATATGCAGATTTCATTCTCTTTTCCCGGACGATTTTGGTGTAACTATAACTGAATAGAACTCAAATGATATTCAAATATTTGTGAAACTATTTGACCTAAATTATGGAGAAAAAAACTGTGAGCTCTCAACTCAACTCCCACTCAACTAGTATGAAGTTTCGCTTTTCATTCATACTTATTTATTATTCCACATTTATTCATATTTTGGAATATATCGTGCAAACATGCGTATAACAACTGTGCCTTTTGAGAATCTCAATACCTATGTCACAAATACGATGGGTAATCGTTACAGATACTATAATCAGAATATCGTTAGGACACAATATTTGAATGATTTCCATTTTCCATATACTAATCCACCGGTATATTATGCTTCCTCAGTCAGATGACAGACAGACAACATATGATTATAGAAAAAAACTGGAAATAAATATTTATGAGCGTTTCATACTTACGAGTTCTGTTTGTGTTATGATACACTTTTAGAAAGCAAAGCATGCCTCAATTTACATCGGATAGACACAATTCCACCATATATCTTTCAAGATTGTTTGAAAGCTATGCAACGCTTCGATTCGGACAAATTGTTTCTTCTTTTTGATAGTTGTTATAAAACAGGAAAGAAAATTATATAAATTGGTTCATGATTGCTGATTGATTTATATAGGTAGACTATTTTTCTACTCAAATTTACACACATTATTCAAAGTCTCAGTGATGAATCAGGACGACTGTCCAGAGATTCAACTTATAACAAAATAGATTATCTATAATATCATGATACAATAAGATTCATTAGACGTTGTTTTGGAACACGAGCAAAAGAAAAAGTATGACAATATTTCACTGAACGCGTGTACGCATATTGAACGTGTGTTTGATAAAAATGATGAATTAATGCTGAATATTCCTAATAACAAGGAATATTAGCGGCGCTTGGCAACATTGATCAAATGATTAGAAATTTAAGATGACTACTAGAGTTGAACTGTCGCAACATCATCAATTGTATCGAAAGTATCTCAAATAGTTATGAAATATACTCATTGATATAATATATGTAAAAAAATTCCGTTATTTCCAAATTCTAAGTTAGCTCAGTGAAACCTTGAATGATCATTAGTTGAGCGCTTTAGATACATTAACAAAGTTCATATTGAATGAGTATCATTCCTAATCGATTTCACTCTCCGACTTATCCTAAATTACAAGAAACGCTTCCGTAACCTCATTTCGATGCCATTATGGCAATAATAATACTACTGAGCGCCATCAGGTTTTGAAGTGTTCCTCGGTTCATTCTTTCAAGTTATTTCAAACTCACCAAAATGCTCATTCTAATCATCAGGGAAGACTCAGTTGAGAATTACCTACTTAGATTGAGTAAAAATTGTAAAGAACGCTATGACCCAACAGAAAAAAGTGACATTATTAGAGTTATAATTGAATTCCTGTTTCAAAAATGTTGCTATCTTGTTGTGAAGTTACTCTGGTACGAAAATACTGGGTTGTGAAAGGAAGTTAGATATCGGCTAGGTCCTTTGAATGTAAGAATCTCTCAGTAAAAAATCCCAATGTGATTCCTATTCGTTGAGTACTGTTTGTAAGTTATTCGAAGAGGTAGTATATTATTTTTTCAGTATATGCACTGTTTAGTGTCGAAGCGACCAGCGAAAAAATACAGAGAAAAATATCACCTTTTGCTGAGCAGATTCGTTCCCGGAACGTCCACGCAACAATAGGATATAAGTGGGAATTTTGATATTCATTGATAAATATATTTGTGTTCCAAATTTTCTCAATACAAGGTGTCTTTGAAATTCCTTCACTAGGTGTCTGTAGGTTGAATTCCAAGCGCAGTGACATTTTGGGGTCAATATCATCAATATCTGTCCTCACCACAGATATATTTGAAAATAATTATTATAATTCTTATATTCATTCTTTGGTAACGAGGAGAGAAAATCCCACAAAACTAAGAAATAACTCCTATCCGTTATCAAATTTTTCAACGTACTCCCAATTTCCATTCATCTCACGAATGATCGAAATGTATGTTTCATACCCAGTGCATTACTTCTATTTCTACGAGTATTACATCGTATGGTTTCATGATAACTCATAAATAATGTAATTTTCCAAAAGTTATGAATTACATACTGAACATTGAAAACCTCCTTCACATAGTACCTATTCGCTATTTGAAACATTCAGCGAAACCACTCATGAATCTCTTCGAATTTGATGGCTCCATTCACGATATACTGGGAATGCAACAACTTGGATCCAACAGGTGTATATATTTTGCTAACGTCTGCACAATCGAATATAAACCCTGTCGGGTAATAATGCGGGCAAGAGCAATGGCTTGTGACCCCTAGGTCATAAATATCCCCGAGAGTCTTCGGGAAAGCAACGGGATTCATTCTCCTTTGCCATTTGAGGGCGATATCGAGTTGCGTTAAGAAGTCATGGCCCGTTATTAGCTTTGGAGCAGTTTTATGACCGTATATTCGAATAATAGAATTGATGAAAGAGCCATCACTGTAAGTTATGAATACCTAAAAAAATATTTCCTGAATAGCAGTCGATGACACATTAAAGTACATATTTTGAAAAGTGATAAATATATTACTGTTTCGGAAACGAAACTGCTTCCGACTACAACTTTAAATTGAAACATGTTCATTCTGAAGTATTACAGAATCGTCCACAAAGATATGTAGAAATTGTTATTTATTTGATCTCTTTTCAATATTTTGGGAGACAACGTGGCACTATCATCGAAGGATTTTTGTTTTGAGTATATCTGGAGTTGAAAGTATCACTGAAAGAGTTATTATCGATCCTTGGCGAATATCAAAAGAGATATACGGTAGAGTACAACATTTAGGAATAGGTAGAATAACTTTAGAAATTTCGGAACTACCCACCTATGATCATCAATGGAAGCATATCCAAGTGATTTCATATTTTTGCATGGCTCGAATGATTTCGATACATAATGAAAATATGTCTGTTAAATACTGTCTGTAAGTTTTTCGAGGAGGTGGTACATTCATTTTCCAGCTTTTTGTGAGATTTTCTCTCCTCGTTTCTAAAAAATAGAGTAGAAGTTATTAAAAATTATTTCAATATATTTGTAGTAAGACAGATTTTGTGATCTGCCCCAAAATGTCACTGCGCTTGAAATTAAACCTTTAGATACCTATGAGAGAAATTCTCTATTTGTCAGTGACACCTTGTTTTTGAAAAATTTGGAAATACAAATATATTTAATAAGAATGGAACCTCTACTTATCTTGGATGACGTTTCGGGAACGAATCTGCTCTCGTTCTCAACACAATTGAAATATTTTTCTGTTCGCAAAAAAACGTCCACCAAGATATGTAGAGGTTTTATTCTTATTGAATATATTCGTATTTCCAAATTCTCCAAAAACAAGGTGTCACTGACAACTAGAGAATTTCTCTTTTAGGTATCTAAAGGTTTGATTTCAAGCGCAGTGACATTTTGGGGCAGATCACAAAATCTGTCCTCACTACAAATATATTGAAATAATTTTAAATAACTTCTACTCTATTTTTTAGAAACGAGGAGAGAAAATCCCACAAGAAGCTGGAAAATGAAAATATATCTGCTTCATTCAAGGAAATGGTTTGATGAATATATCGATACAACTATAGGTTATAGGTAGAAAATTTATTCGGATCCTCGAATTGCCGATACAAAGAACGTTCAGAGGCAGAGGATGTTGTATTGTTAAAAAAAGACTACGTGAAAGTAATTCAGGAGCAGCTCTCCCAGTCTATATATCAAATATCGGTCACTGTACAATGTTTTCGTATCATGGATATCCATGGAATGAATCATAATTTCCAACTGTGATTCGCAAAGTTTGTTCGAGAAATAATGATCTGCAGGAATTTGGTGATTAAGCAATTAAGCAAGATTCGAAACTCATCAAACTCCAAGAAAAAAATGAAATAGAGAATAGTGCAGCATTTTCGCAGAGATTCTCCTGAGGTCAAAGATCCTGAGTATAATGAATTAGTTGTCAGTAATTGAGAAAAAAGAAGAATTGTGCCTGTCCATGTGTTAACAACAACGATTATAGAACTAGAGATTATAGAACATGATTACTAGAATTGAATATTCAGAAAATCTTGTACAGATAAATATTCAAAAATATTTATTTTCGGAGGTTTTCTTTACAAAAAAAGTTTATCAATATAATGCCCAACTAGATACTGATTTTGGATCATTTCCGTAATTCAGTTTTTCCCAGTATCTATTCATGTTTTTCAGAAGAGAAAAAAAATTGCGAACTTCGCAACAAATGTAATAAATATCAAATAATTTACTACCCTAACTATTCATTGCGCAACTCTATGCCGCCTCCATGTCTCTTCGTCAGACATATGTTTTGGTGTGATCCAGATGCATTTTGATGTGTCTAATTTTAACAAGTGTCCTATTGAGAATGTCAAAACTTATTTCCGTTCTTTTGTGTAGATTTGAGTTATTTGAAATGCTCTTTACGAATATCGATAATTTTCAAAATTGTGGCATGGATACTGACCGTTTGAGATGAAATTATCGAATTTCCCTCGAATACTTTCATTCCGTAAATTATTGACGGATGAGCAGAAATGAAGAAATCATTTATCTTTGAGCCACATATAAAATGACCCAGGAATCTATAATTGAGCCTATAATGTTTATGATGCATTTAGTTATCCGCAATAAAGTTAGTTATATGAGGGCGAAACTTTATGAAGTATCAACTTTCATTAATTATATAATGACTTGTATATGATGGATTTATTGATATTTATAAAAATCTTGAGGTATGCACTGGGGTATAAATCATGTAATAATGATGTTTTTCACCACAATGTCTCCTGCATTCGAACTGTAGGGGACACTATATATAGTCCGTTTGTTAATTTCTGTGAATTTACATTTCCACTGATTCATGCAATTAAGCGAAGAGTAATTACAACGATGACACTCGTCTTTCAGTCGATATACTCGAAGTAAGAAATAGTTAGTTGCTGTGTTACTTAGAAATGTTACTTCTGAAAGTAGTTTTATGCATATATCAGCAATATACTTCTGCATTTAATCAACTACCTAATCAATAGGATTATAATATTGATATGAGATATCTTCAGACTTCTCATATAATATCTGTAGTGCCAAAAACGTTACAATAACCTTTTCTCGACTTTTCACTAAAACTTTAGTATACACTTCCGTATACACACAGTACGAAATGTCAATTAAGCTATATATTTTCTCTCCATCCATAAGGAGGAATCGTTGGCATTATCTGTCGATTCCAAGTGGGTTCATAGTTCCACCTTTCGAGGATTTCAAAAAAGGAAGTCAGTAAATCAACCATATATTATTTCAAAGCACTTCTGTTGTGGGTTTAGATCATATTATTACCTGAACATCAGATACTATCATTGATCTTGTGGCTTGTAAATACCCCTCGAATAGTTGCATCCCTTTGTTTGGGGGTAATTCTAACTGGGGCGATGCAGTCTTTAAACTTTACGACGTGTGAAGAGGGCAATGAAATTTTCACCCTATTTCAATTTCGAACACAATGAGCAACAGTGAAGAGAAGATTTATCGGTAAAGGAGTAGATTCGAATATTGAATAAAAGACAGCTGAACATATTGTGGAAGAGATGTTTCAGTGAGTATCTTATACTGATATCATGAGTTCTTTTGGTTGACTTTATTTCGGTGTTTATTCAACCGAAATCAGAATATAATTGTGGGTATTGATTGTAGAGATATTATTCTCCATCGAATACAATATTTGTGACTTTATCCTCACCTTACAAAATGGTTCTCCCTGCACAATCCATTTTCATTATGTGGAACATGTCGACAGTAATTTCCTTATCTTTCCTAGCATTCCATTTGTTTCGAATAACTCATGAATGAACCAGAAAATAATTAGAATGATGAAATTAAATATGCTACAAACTTACATGTTAGTATGATGCATGAAAATATGATTGATGCGAACATCAATTATTCTTTTTTAATATCTTCTAAATCATCTAATATTGAGTTATACAATCTCCGAGGCAATTGCTGACTGACTAAGGCATCTGATCTGATTAAATATTTGGGACAGCCTGAGCTCTGTCTCACAGAAAGGTGAGTTGAGGGAAGGTTGTAGAATAGTTCACAATTTGAGAAAAAATATACCAGAGGTTCATATCTTCTGAGAGCTAATCAGGCGAAATAATTAATTATATATAGGTTCTCATAGATGATAATTTCATGACGATCTGTTTATTCAGCCGGCACAGTAATCATATTAAAGATAATTTGAATGTAAGATGGGTGATAAGGGACGATTGCATTCATGGGAAATAATCACTGGTTATTCTCCTCTGGTTGGTGTCAGTAAACAGATGGGCGGTTAACCTGGCAGACCGAGGAAACCATTTTGAAGTAATTAAGATGTTAAATGCAAATTTTTTCATGTAGATTGCATGCAATTTTGTGCAGAGTCGAAATTGGCGCAGGGTGATCAGGAATTAACATAATTATTCGGAAAAATGATTACAGATGAGATAATCGGTTGAAAAAATTCAATGTTGAGGATATAACACTCACATAAGTATGCATGTAATTATTCATTGGTGATCAATCCTGGATTTTCCTAATGTAACTTATAATTTCTCGACCGATTCTTCAGTTCAGAAAACAATCCATTTAATTTCTCAGCACGATTTCATACACTTTGCTTCATATATTCAGAAACTATTACGATTTCGAAATGAATGGAATTCGAGGTAGATAGTTGATTCGCTTGAATGAAACGTCCTGTATATACCATAATCTGTCAGAATTATGCATCGAGATATTCTTTCGGTTCGAAAAAATATCGGACAAGATGCGAAAAAGTCAATCTATTCACGACTATATTTCGGAAAATTTTCCTTAATATGACTGGAAGAAAAATATCAACTCGACAATTGCAAAACACAAGGCAAAACATGACATGGCTCTGACCTTTTACAATAAATGAGACCACGTTTGAGAAAAAATACTCCAATCACTCATACAGACAACTATATTTGGATACATCTCATCACTGCTTTCTTGTACAGAATTATGACAAAAAAACATATCAAACAAAAATATTAATGATTTTATTGACATGGAAAGGAATTATTTTCTAGACTCTGGGTTTGTTTGATGCCATTTATCATATCATTAGAACTCTTCCAAAGTTTTGGACTACTACCACGATTCCCACCCGTTCTAAGCGAATGTATCTTATGAGAGTATTCTGAGTAGTGAATGGGTCAATTGAGAATGACCGAAAATTCCCTCATCAAGCATACTTCTTTTTGAATACTGTCTCGAAAATTACTCGAAGAGGTGGTACATACATTTCCAGCTTTTCTGTAGTATTTTCTCACCTCGTTTTTGGAAAATAGAGTAGAAGTTATTAAACTTCTGCTCACATCCGTTGATTTTGATGAAATTTACTATTTGTGTAATCAATTTTTTTCTGGAATCATTTGTGAATTCATGAATAATCTATACCAGTCATTTCTGTTCGATCATTGATGATATTATTTTCCATTCGAAATTTATTGTAATGTAATTGAATGATCAATATGAAGATTCTGATGAGGTCCTATCTCAATAACATGTGAAATTCAATTATTCATCGAACCATGAATCTAGAAAAAAGTTGTTTGGTCATAGGACTGTGAATAAAACAAAATTTAGGGAGCCAGTAGCCTAAAGAAAGTAAGCCTAAGGATCCCTCATTATCTATTTGCGGATCCCTGAGTTCATATGAACTTTTTTTTTCAATCCTGAAATTGAAAGCTATATCGTCGAGGTCGTGTAACAGACCCTTGTTCGAAAATTACCTTGCTCGTTCGATACTCAGCCATCGGAGATTAAGATGTTAAAGCATACAGACAATTAAAGATGAAGCTAAACGAATGAGATAATAATAGAGTGCAGCTACCCAAGGCATTATTCTGCGGTATAAAAAATGTCCTACGCCCCTGCGAATCTTGACACTACCTTGTGGAGCCTGCATTGAGCAATCTATAATGGAGATAAAATAAAAGAAATCATCGGTGGTATTGCCCCTTGGACTGTGGCAACGTAATAATTACTCGTAAAACTCCATTGGCTTTTGCTGATGGTCAGGCCTGATTCACAATATGAAACAGAATACATATCTAATTATTTATGAATGCGAGCTTGTTGCCTTGTCAGTATATTGTGAATTCTATTCATCTTTCACAAAATACCATTATCACTACCTCCATCATATACATAGAAGACAGCTATAGATTGTCTGACAAAAATATTCCAGCGGAAAGAATTTTGGAGCACACCAGATAAAAGTTGCCGTCGAGGTTGCTGTCAATTCTAAATGTCATTTGGAAAGGTCTAAAACATCGTCATCTCAAGCGCTATAGCTAGAAATTATGGCAGTGCAATTGGTCATATCGTTCATCATATGAAAATATATTCTCTTGACATCTTGTCAAGAGATTTCGTTTTCTCCCGGTATATCAAACAACCTCACAACACACACAATTTGCATCCTGAACATTTAAGGAAGATTAGGTGTATCTCATTTATCGGTTTATGCTGACCATTTTTGTGAGTCTGTGTATTAGCATCAGTCGCTAGGAGTTGAATGGCCGATAAGAAAGTTCATATTTATATGGAAACATTATATTCTTCTCATTAGGAAATAACTCGTCACAAATACATTGCATAATTCTCGATATAATTCATTCAATTCGATACTCCATCCAGAGCATAGTTTTGTTCTATTCCAGTTGTTTTGAGTAGTACACTTCGAACATAGCAGGCCAAGGCGGCTTTCTTACGAAACATAGTTGTTTACAGTTCGATGCTAGAGAGAAAATGACATCTTACTCTATTTGAAATGGCAAACTGCGATCGTTGTTTTTATAAAATAGTTTTCGAATTATCATTTTCATGATGACTTACTAATTAATCAATGGTATGCATCTCTATGCAAGCTTCTGCGTCGCAAGAATGAATCGTGAATACGATATCAAAGTTCGCCGACCGATAACCACCTACCACGATTGAAAAGAGTTGTGTATGCGCTAGCTTCTACAACTCATTCATCAAAGTTTAAAATATTTCCCTGGCTGCATACGCTAGAGATGTTCGCCGACCGAATACCTATACCACGACAATTTTGATTAGACATGGATTTCCATTGCGTGTCATCGTTCTGGAAAGTGACGTTTATTATCAAATTTGAGGTCAAATTCAATGTGATTTGGTCATACACACACCTGTATACCTATTAGATCACGTAACAGTATAGTCGCGGTACGGTCAATATCTGCCATTAGCGGCGTGCATTGCCTGATTATTATATGGTATTAATTTTTATTTTCTTATTATTATCTTTTTTCCAGATGATTCTGTTACGCCGTCCACAGTATAGCAGCTTGTACACAAAATACAAGCTGCGAATGATAAAGAATATATTCTACCCTTCCCTGGCATTGGTACCTTCTTAATGATAAGCCCATATCATCGTGAAAATAGTCGTGAAATATAATAATATGCTATAGCCGAGACGAGGTCAGAAGTCATTTCAGAACCTCATTATAAGTTCGTAGTTAGAGTGCGCGTGTGTAGGAACTGCCCACGAATCACTTGTATGCATGCATAAGAGTAATGGTGCGATGATGGCTTCCGTCCAAGAATCCAGTAGGAGCCAATGTGAAGTTTCTGAAAAGCGTTATTGACAGTTTGAAGATAACTGATAACCACGAGGATAACTAGTTCAGTTTCTGTTCAGAAGAGAAATTGTTGCTGGACCATTCTGCTCCGATCCGCTTAGTGTTTCAAGTTTTGGAGGTAAATATTAATAATCATGTTTTCGTTTTTGCGGAACTGATTTTCAATACAAGGACACGTCGATGAACAAGGATATTTCATTGAACTCATCGCAATTTATGAGCCAAATTCCAAATTATTCAATTGGGTAGTTATCTTCCTACTGAAATTGATTCAGAACCAAGGTCAGAACCATAAAATCGTACAAGAGTCGAATATGTATCAAATATCATGAATTGTGGGAGTATATAATTTTTTAATATATCTGACTACTATGACGAATACTTTGTGATCTTTTTGTGACTTTACTCAAGTTTTTGGTTTGGCTTTTGGACTCAGTTGGACCACCTAGTTGCATTCATTGAAATACTGCTGGGATAGTTATAGGAATATTTTAAAAAAAAATTCACTGACATTCCAAATATTGGTAGGTATAAGTCTTGATGTATATACTTTGACATCATAAGTACTATTTCTCATGAAATCATCAATGTATTGTTAAGTTCCAAGGTGAGTTCTTCCTCACACTTGCAGACAAGT
The DNA here is from genome assembly GCA_963576655.1 of Gastrophysa polygoni. NCBI lineage: Eukaryota > Metazoa > Arthropoda > Insecta > Coleoptera > Chrysomelidae > Gastrophysa > Gastrophysa polygoni. Next base: position 9,743,988 of record OY755089.1, on the reverse strand, counting down.
ACCTTGACAAAACAAGAAGCGCTCTGCCAATAAGAAATTTTTTATCAATATTGATCGTCATCAACCTAGATCCCATGACAAAATTTGATGGGTGATATTATCAGTTCTAATTAATATTGATTGACATTACTTGCACGATACAATTTTTTTACTCTTGAAAATAGAAGAAAGCACAATGATCTCACTGTATATTATTCAAAATAGTTGATGGTTTGATCGACTCCCCAGATCTATTGTCCTCGAAACCGTTCTTCGCACCCGCGAGGCCTACCAGAGGTAGACAATTGTTTTATATTCGTTGTCACAGAACTAATACGTATCAAAATTCTCCAATCTCTAGGATGTGTCAATGTTATAACTCACTCCATTCTGACATTGATCATTTGAAGTATAGGAAACAAATAGGGAACATCTCTCTCTATAGTTGATGATGAACTTGTATTGATTATCTATTTGTATTCATTTGTAATTCGTATTGTACATGTTACTTTGATACTATTCCGATGTAAACTTTTATGTATTAAGTGGATACTGTTGTGGACTGTAGTCTGTTCGTAGCTGATGATAATAATAATAATAATAATAATGTCACTATATTTTCGTGACACATTGTCAAATACAATATATGTTCGTTCTCATCCTTCGCATTCATCATTCATGAAAACAGTCAAAACTTCAAAAAAATCTAAAACAACCTTTATAATATCATGTCATATATATATGTATAACGACCTACATGTTCAATAAGGGTACTTCGAGTCGACTTTTAGTTCTATTCCTCAACCTTATATCAGCTATCGTTCCAGACTTCTCGATTATCACTTTATAGTGGAAGGCCGTAAATCTAATTCAGCGGCGGCGTCGTGTTTCATTCTACGGTCGGTACATTAATATTTAAAGCAGAAAAAAGAGTGAAGTGGTCGGTTTTGATCTTAGGACCTATAGAGGTCGAGCCCACCGCTTGATTTATTGCCTTCTAGCAACTGAACCGGCGCTATACCCTAATGACACGAACATTTGATATATGTGATATCAGTAGACTTGGCACATTATGTTAATTGCTGTAATAATACAACTTTAACAAACAACCCAGATGTGATTGATATTTTCAAGACAACAAGACAAGACAACATTTTTCGTGAATAATCATACATTGGAGTTACACCAAAATCACGTAGTCCATTCCTTTTATCAATACGTGCATGAAGAACTCGGCATATATCAATTATCCTCTAGTCAGGTATCCATTATTTTGATTGATGGTCTTATAATAACACTCCCTTACGATACAGTTTATGAAGTGATTTGTCTTACATAAACGGTTGAGTGTCATACATTTCGTCAACAAAACATGTCTAGGAGTGAGTTATATTTATACTCACTTTGTCCAAGGTGAACCCTCTTCATCCATGGATAAATTTGCGGAGGATTAGAAGAACTGCTCTTTGAATTATTGTTATTCGATCCGGATTTCTCATTGCTCGAAGTTGAACTCGTGCTAGAAGCAGGCGAAGATAGATTCTGCGAAGCTGTAGACGATCCTGTCGCTTGTTTTCCAGGAGGAGACGTACTCACTGATAAAGGTGAAGTTAGCCCAGAACTTTTCGAAGTAATCGTCGAATTAGCATTATTGTTAGGTGGGTTGCTCACGAGAGGTGGTGTAGATCTAGTGGGAGGACCGCTTGTGCTCAAGTCTTGCGGAGAAGCAACTCCAGTCGACGATGTCGAATCCGCATATTTACAACTAGGAGTCGAGTTCAGCATACCTGGACTTTGTCCACCAGCAGTCGCATGATGCTGCATATGCGACGCACTACTTCCGGGTATTCTTTGCGGCTGGAGTTGAGTATAGTCTCCCATGGGTTGCAGGCTGTGGCCAGGAGCTGGAGCTGCATAAGGATGTTGGGGGTATTGCGGTCCCACTTGTGGGGGCGAGTAACAAGCTGGCGGGTAGCTAGAAGCCGCTGCATTGTTGGGATTATAATAGTCTCCACCAGGACTAGCACTCTGATGAGCCTGTTCACTTCCAGGTCTCCCTTGTTGTTGTCCATAGCACTGAGCCAGAGAGTTTACGAACTGGTAAGAGCTCATGTTCATCGGATTCCTCCACAACAAACTATTCGAAGTGGAACGATAAATTACATAGCGAACAAACACGGGTCCACTGAAGAACAAACAGTCAGAATAAAGTCATAAATTGTTCTGGGCACTAATAGACCGATAAACACAACACTAAACGCTGGCACGTGGTTGAGGATTATAAAACTGTCATCAGAAGTTTACGATCCCAGCTCAGGTACCAATGAGAAACATCGCGAGTATCTTTCGGAGAACGAGTTGAGCGGGCCGCAGACCGACTCACGTGGGGACTTATTTGATAGTGAGTGTCATTCGCGGCAAGACGTTTGCTTAGCGGCGCCACAACTGGGCAATACCACACGTTGATTGGGTTTAGTATACGAGGATGCGATACTGACAAACAGTCGAACGCGCGGGGCGTAGGAGACCCGGCAGAATGAGACAGTCGGCAACTGTTGCCTGACAGAGCGAGAGAACGCTGTTAGAGGGGATAAGTTAGTGTCAGCGTGCACTACGAAGAGTATACGGCGTGTTAGAAGTTTGCCGGCGCAGGCTTGGGGTGGAGTTTCGGAGGGGAAAGGGGCGTGACTCACAAATTCAAATTGATAATTTGTGAATTGTTTAAGATTTGAGGCTCAGCTGAGCGGTATGTGTGTATTGTATTCCGGTAGCAGGACTAATGAATCGCCTGGAGCATGAAGTTACCAGAATATCTACCTATCTAGAAGAGTGTCTGATTGGTTTCAAGCAGCTAGATGTGTGAAGTTTCTCGATATAGCTTCTGTCGGAATTTGACAGTACTTATGAAGTCAATAAATATCAATACTCTTCCTGTTATTATTATCGTAATATTCTCTCTACAAAATCTAATGAAAATCTTTGATTCGAAGTGATGTGAGAAAATGTGACACAATCATACTACTTAGTAGTGAGTGAAAAATATTCAATTGGTAAATACCGAGATGAATTGAGTAATATTTAATGTTCCATTCATCCATACTGGGAGTCATTCTATATTTCTAGTGTCAACTTGATGTCACCGCAGATTCGTTTGTCGAAAAACATTTCTCAACATCGATACCATATTGAAGGAAAACATCGAAATAGGTACTATTTCAATTACAATGGGTACAACAGGGATGATATTCACAGTACTTCAGTAAAATCACTTGAAATTCGTAAAATTATTTCGAGCTAGATCATCTACTGAAGTATATTTAATTTTTTTAAGACCAGTTGAAGTGCTTTAGTACTTTACTGGTACTTTGGTACTTCAGAGGTAGTTAATATTTAGTATTTATTATACTAATATAGTGTCTGTATTAGTATAATTTTGAGTAGCTGTTTTCCAATCGGTTGAATTTATCATTCCTGAATCGCTGAACAATACATTTTTGGTTTGTTTTTCCTAAAATATCATTCAATTGGAGGTATATACCTACCTGTACGATTTGAACTGATAACAAACGATGATAAATCATCCTGCATGCACATACATCTAGAAAAGAGCTTGTATTCCATAGATACATTCGAGTATAATCACTGAAAATGATGAATACCTTGAATAGAATTCAATTGAATGAATACCTTTCAATTGCATGAATTTCTATATAGTGATTATAATACACATTCTGAGAATGAATGAAAAAACTCAAGATCAAAGGAAACCTATTACAATACACAGCAAAAATAAGAGAAAAATCGTGAACAAACTTAATGAAAACAGAGAGAATCTACGTCATCTGATCAGAAAAATATACGTTATCACTCTCGTGAAACATCCTCTTAGTTCTCGAGAAAACCTTAATTCTTGACTGCTCTCTCGTTATTCCAATACCGACCCAATTAGGCCTACTAATCAGACTCCAGACGTTGAAGGCTCACTGAGGATACCTACATGAAATTCATTTAGGTAGGTATAGAAATCATGTGATGACGCGAGTCACCTCTTCCAAATGTGCTTTTTAGTTAATTGATGTAGGTAGGTATAATATGTTTTTGATCTAATTATACATCAAGCTAGAAATACCGTGTTACAAAATAAAAATCTTGGGGAGATGAAAATACAAATCTGATTTAACTATATACCTTCATATGCATATTTATAACTATGTATAATACCCTCCAATTTCCGATTCCTTCAATCTTTCTTCTGTTTGGGCTGCAAAAATTTCGAGATAAATGAATCAATAGATAATTCTTAGATTATTTGGTTTAGTGGTCGAATAACATTTTATCTGCTATTATAAATATTTTCTCGGGAATTTCACTGGGAATTCAACTATAACAACTCGGTGTAGTGGACATACTGGAAGAAACACATTTACACTTCAATTCTTGTTCAGTTGAAGAAGTATGACGGACTGATGAACATGAATCCTGATACAATACACAGCAAATATACAGATGAACCTGATTCCTGAACTTAATAAAGATGATATTGATGATATACCTATACCTACCCAACCTTCATAATGAAGGTTAACTATATATAACTCTATATATAACTCCAATTTTCAATCATCTCGTGAATCAGAAAGCCCGTATTCTAGATGAAATTGTATTTGAGCTTTTCTTCATTTTTGCAGTAATAAGGTACGTTCCATTTTGGCAAAATTTGAGAAAGTTCAGAGGCTTTTTAGATTTTTCTTCATTATTCAAATAACAAGATTTTTATTTCATTTTTTTTTCGAAAGCTAAGGGTGGTACAACGAAGTTGTATTTTTTTATTATTTTTCAATGTGATGGACATATAAAAACTGTTCAGTGATTCTGACATGGATTTCAATATATTTTCAACAAAATACTCTACTCGTTACTGCAAATAAGTACACGAAGTTAATTAAAAACCGATGAAAAGACTTGAAAGAATGATTGATAAAAAACTTATTCTCTATCACAACTCGCATTTTTTTCTCGAAAACGAAACAAGTTTGGATCCATATTAATGGTGAAGAATTATTTGTTCATGCAAAGTCTAATAGAAGAATAAAACGTGTTGCAAACTCCTATTTCTTGATGAAGTTTCAGTTGAAATGTTTCAAGCAATGTTCGAACTTTTCCGTATGGGACGTGTTCATTATTATGCATTGATTTAGATATTCCCCAATGAATGTCAGAAATATCTATTATTGATCACTATTTCTAAGAACAATACAAGAACGAGTTTTCACGTTCGCAGTGACACACTCTGATGGAAATATAGAAAAAAGACCTCTAATTTTCAATCGAAATTCTGATTATATATTAAAATATATTGTATATTTGTTAAAATTCAGCCCTCACTTCCTGGTATGCGGAAAATCACCACAAAATGATTGAATCAAATTGAATCGATGTAAACGAAACCTGAACATGCAAAGAGAGATTGATTAATTCCGAATGGTAAGTACGGAAAAACCGAGGGTTAAACAACTCAAAGTGGTGAATTTTTTTGTCTAAATTAACAAGATGTCTTTCTCCAGTCTATTTCAATAATCGGCTGTCGGAATCCATATTCTGAGCTACACTATAGCCTCTAGTATAATCAAAAATATTCATATTTTTCATGAAATACGATGTTAATAGAAGATAGTTTCACATACTTCATTCGTTTTGCGCCTTGTGAGATAGGTAGATATCTTTGAAAATGGTAAAATATGTCGAATATGTCGGATTCTGTTATTCATCTATACCTTCCTTATACCATGATAACCAAGTGCCTTGCATTGCATAGAAAATTCCATGTATGCCATGTTATGTTTATTCATTTAATCATATATTAATGTATTCATTATTTATTTATAAATTTGAGGCCACACAACAGGCAGGTATTTCACTATGCTCGAAAATAGAGTGGCACATGTTAACTACATGTATGAATTTCTTCCATCTCTTGAACAATTTTGAATGCACATTGAGTTGAAAAAATATAGTAATAGGTGGGTCTAAATAAGACAGACATATACTATTTTTCTTCTTGTGATATTTAAGTATAAATCAATTGAATATCTATAATTTCAGATGAATTACAGTGCATGATATTCAACCATCATTTATTGTAAGAATACGCATCCTACAGAATAGTATACCAATAATAGTAGTAGTAGTTGTACAAAAATATCATATATATTTCATAGTAAGGGTGAATTATTCAGTTTGTAGTTGTAGTATACCAATAATAGTAGTAGTAGTTGTACAAAAATATCATACATATTTCATAGTGAGGGTGGACTATTCAGTTTGTTATACCAGATTTCTTTATAGATTTTCTTTTGCCAGATACGTCCAGTATACCTACTGTCGAATTGAATCAGGAAAGTATAATCTTATGCTATTGTTCTTATTTTATCGGAACAGTCAAATTCTCATTAATATTCAATGAAGTGTATTTGCAGAAAGCTATATTCATTATTGAAACTAAACAGCCTGTTTGAACTAAAAAGCACGCATCAGCATTTACCATTGTCGTCAGCCGTCAATTCAGGGTTATGTTCAAGGGGTGTTTTCCTTTTCAATTTACGTGTGCCATCCAGCGAAAGTTTCCAGGAAATCAGAGCATGAAATTCCTCGAGAAAAAGACCAATGACCAAATATTCAAAAATAATTACTTATTGGATTGAAGCATCTTCGGAAAATATTCTGAAATTGATATTCTTTAGGACTCACTTTCGTCATTCGTTCTTGAATGAAAGACAGTGATATCATTTTTCGGAGAGAGGATAACAGATTATGTTGGATACGAGACGGTGCAGATATACCTATATTAGTATAACTGGTACTATGTGAGTTTCTGTGAAATTGATGATGATAGATTTCCCCATTTGCTACATACTGTAATGGCTATGGTTGAAAACAAAGTATTGGTGGGTAAGTTTCATTCGATGGAAGATTTGTTTTTTCTCACCTCAAAATAACAATTGAGACAGGCGATCTGCAACTTTGTTCAACGAAACGCTTCACAAAACATCTTTGTCAACATTCACCATGCAAACTGGTCGAGTCAGAATATGTGGATTTACTTTAAATAATAGCATAGCATATCCTCATTGAGACGATGGGGAGACTTTTTCTTAAAGAGAAGTTAGTTACGAATGAGGTTACGAACGACATAAATGCTTTTGGTTTTGGTAATATTTCTCAAACAGTGATATATATTCCTGTATATTTTCACTTCATCCATTATATTTTCATGGTATATATCAGCAGGCAGGGTGGAAATGAATATATTGTGAAATTGTTGAGGGCTGAGCTGCTTCATAATTTATAGAGCTGAATCAATAATGAATTTCGACAAGCCATTTCAAGTTTGAGTTTTACGCGTTCAGTTGGGGATAATGGACGCCTCACCTGGTTTTCCTGTGGAACTCTTCAAGCTTTGGACAAAGACAATGTGGACTAGAAAAGTTTTCTTGAGGAGTGCTCAAGATATTTTGATTGATTGTATTGTCCGGAGGTGCTTATCAGTTCAGTATACCATGAATGATTGCAAAGACTCTGTGTGTCGATTTTGACGCAAAAACGAAACGAAGCTAAACTTACGTTTATGTTCAAACGCAAATTCAGAAATTGAAATTATTCAAAAACTTCCAGTTTGAGAAGAAATCTAGAAATCGACTGATGCTAGATCGACATTAACAAATTTGATTATTCGCCTTCTATAGAAAACAAGTTTTGACAAAATCTTATAAAAATAGACTCCTCTGACACCAGAACACTATGTTTCAGAACAATGGCAGCTTTGACGGCATTCCTAGCCTCACCAGTTAATTCAATACTACCAATACAATTTAGCGATTCATTCAGAATTCACTGGGAAAAATATTCTACCCGTATGTCGCATTCATCAGTGGAAAGAAGAGAAATAAATTGGAAACCGGATTATCTGTGGTTGTGGAATGAAATTCAAGAAAAAATCCAATGAACAGTCAAACAGTTCAATGAACTCTTTGGCAATTTTGTCTATTATAAGATCTAGTGAATTATAGAAATCTAAATAGTTTCACAGATGAATGTACTTCAGCAAGAGTAAGAAAATGGAATTCTCAAATAAGTACATTATATTCCTAGTGTTCAAAATCTGATTTGACTTGTTCTTGTATCAACCTACTCAATTATCTGAGAAATAAATCACTTATTACTTCATATATTTTTGTAAGTATTATTTTCCTCATGAAACTAGACTGAAATGGTTGTTTCTGCGATTTCATAGGTATGGAAGAGAGAGTCTTATGAAGCGGTTTTTTCACATAGGTATATCGAGCTTGATATCGAGTCAAAGTATACTGATCAAGTGCAGTAGGTTCAGGTCGGAAATATATGTATTTTTCATTCAGAATTGATGTTTGTATTACCCTATGCACCATTTATGTTTTATATATGTAGATTTTGTAAAATGATGGAAAATAAATGAATACATGAATATTCCATTGATTACTTTTTAGATAGCTATATTCATCAGAGAAGGCCGTTTGATTTTCATTTACTTGGAAAAAGCATGTGATATAAAAAATGTAGTGTTTCAAGTGTACACCTAACATACATACCTAACTCTGTATCAAAGTGAGTTTCTTTGGATTCCTAATGAAGAATACGTATTGACTACCGTCTCTATTTTTCATACGATTGGAAGAAATAACATCAATTAAAACATCTGAACTTGATAATCATTTATATGTGAAGTAGATCTTGGCTTTGTCACTTGGTTAAATCATCTCCATCAGAAGAACAGAAAAAAAGTGTGCTAATATAGCTTCATGTCATGCCTGTTTCCAGAAATAACATCGGCATTCCCTTTAAACAGTATAACATTGCTATACTTTCAAGGTCTAGTCACATTGCCTGCATCAGACAAGGTCATCTCACGGAAATTTGAATACGATTGTTAATGTCTGTCATCCTTCCTAGGTCCTCTGTCGTGTAATTTTATGCAATAATGCAGAGAACTTTAACTCGTTTGAAGTTCGACAAATGGGTTTAGGAAATTCTTGGAAAAAATCACCGAGCCAATTATTCATTTCAACTGATGGCGCATTCCGGAACAATGTAACTTTTTCAAGGGTGTATTCCACATTAACCATTTCATCTTCGGAACAAGGTGGTCTGCATTTTCGCATGCAAATTTCTTTTACTGAATTGCGGCAACTCATCCAAACTATATATAACAAACAAATATGCTGGGAATGACAAAGTAATGAATAACGAATAGTAAAGTTATAGTGAGAAAGATGTTTTTTGATTCAATAGTAACTTTTTGCATTACTTAAGACTTTTGCTTCATTTCAAAGCTCCTAAATCATGTCGATGAAAATGTATTCGATACTATTCGATGAATGGTTAGAGCTATTGGATGATTCAAACTAGTTTGTTATTATCAATAGGTATTTTCGATATCTGCTCCATAGTTCTTCATGTTTATTTCAAAATGAACTTCTAGCTATGAATAACAATGCGAACCTTTCATACTTATTTTTCATTGTTCTTATTCTGCTCTTCATTGATATTCAATTATTATTAACTTTCAATGATACCAACGAGTACACCTTGTTACTCTTGCTTTGATATTTTCAAAATTTGAACGATCCAACCGAAACATAATATTTTGTGTGTTTCATGTTATTTGTGTGTTTCAAATGTGTTCCACAAGTTGACATATTATCATCAAGCCATGTTCCAGGTATCATTACAATATCATAGGAATTCTGAATATATATAGATCCATTATTATGGTATTTACAGCTCGAAACATTTTTACTGAAAACTCATCTAATTTTTTCAAAGTTTCTTCCTACTTCATTCACACTGTCGTATTTATTCATTACTTGAACATACTTTATTGTTAGGTCTGTTCTACCACTCAACCACTTAACCACTGTTGCTTTCTTTACTTCTCTACTTCTTACCACTGTTTAATTGTTAGATCTGGTACAACCCTAAGTCTATCCATCGTGTGATAAGTATGATTTTTATTTTTCAAAATCTGCAGTATACTTCTTGGACTATCCGTAACAACTTTGACAGGCCTAGAGGTCTTTTACTATATTCATTGTTCTCCCCATACGGAAATCAGCGGATTCGGCACCGTTGGATTGCCAGAGGTGGAGCAGTTTCTTGGCCTCTACGAAACTCCAGTAGAAACAGAGCAAGATTCAATTAGACGAGTTACAGCAGCATTTGAAATCATTCAAAACGAGGATCAAATTTTCAGGCAAGTCCGCCAAAATCTTGTGCGACGTTTAAATCGGTGTATTCAGGTTGGAGGAAGACATTTTGAACAATTGTTGTGATGATATCATGTACAAAAGGCAAAAATCAAATGCATTTGATCCTATTTATAGGCAATTTATCGTCTAGGAACCCACTACTCAAATGTTTTCTGCTGTTGCACTGAATAACCTCTAGAAGTTTGATCTCATAGTTCTGTAACACCCTGTACATTATACGTATATCCTTATACTGAGATTATAAGCGACTAAGTGCCAATATTATTTTATTTTTATTTTTCGTTCGAATTCCGAGTTGCAACTTGGAATATTACTAAAAACCGTGTTGCAACTCGGGATATTACTAAATTCCGTGTTGCAACTCGGAATATTATTGAATTCCGAGTTGTAACTGGGAATATTATTAGATTCCGAATTACAACTCAGGATATTATATTTGAAATTCCGAGTTGCAGTTCGTAGATTCCGAGTTACAACTCAGAATTCATTGATATTCCGAGTTGCAACTCGGAAGATTAGATCTGATATTCCGAAATGCAAGTCGGAATTTGAGCGAAACGACCGTACGATATTAGACAGTCGTTTTTCGTATTTCATTTCTTTTCTTTCATCCTCGGGTGGTTCTCTCGCAATTGAAGTTTCCTTGGCATTTTCCTGTTCGATTTCTTCAATTTGGACTGCATCAAGAGGGATCTCCAGATGCTGACATGACATGCTTGCAGCCTTTTTGAGGATCCTCGGTGACAAGCTTCCATAGAATTATTCTGGTATAACTGGGAAAACTATCCCATCATAGACTCAGGGGATGGAATGGACAATGCCGTTTTCTACGACTAGATAACCAAGCACTGAGCGAAATTGAAGAAAACATACGTGAATTCCACTGTCTATGGAAACATTTCGATACACTTGAATAAAGTTATTTTACTTTCAACCCTGCTATTTCAGTGACGTGTCAAGTTCAGTGAACTGCAATATGTCTTCAACCTGTAAGGAATGGAAATATGGATTCAGACTCTAAATGAGATCATGAATCAGAATTAGAAGATCAGTGGAAGCCTGTCTGAGGACCGGGCGGTGAGAGAAAATGAGGCTCCCGGTTCATTCAAAAATTGTTGCATTCGTAGTGATATGCTTAATGTGTATTTTTTCAAAGATGTATACATATGGATTTGATAGCTGACAAAAAGTATGATATATATACTCTATACAAGTTCTGTGTAATTGTGATGTGTAATAAATCAATATATCCCTTCCTACGGATGAGAAAGTCCGAATAATCAATAATTCAATAACTAACAGGTGAAGAATGAGTTATGGAGGAAGCTTAATTGTGCTTACTTGAGATTAATGATTTTGGAATTTGAATAATACATATTTATGAGTACATGATTTGAGGAACTTTCGAAAAAAAATTTTTTTTTTCATTTTACTGAACTTCTCGATAACCTCATTGGCATCTGTTTCCTTCGAAAATTGACAGAGGTGACAGCCTTTCCTGCTTCGTTGTAGAAAATGTGGACAATATGAGAATATATTTTTTTTATACGTTTCAGTTCAGAAAAACTTCTCTCGCATGATGCAAATGGTCAAAAGGTATTGAATCATCAGTGAGGTGCAAACCAATGATTCAGTGAAGTACCATTTCAAAATTATAATGATAGTATTTCACAACTGTCCACATATAGCAGCAATGTCTACCCTTGCATCAGTTGCATGCAGATGCCTGCGATACTTTTTAATTCATGAAGGACTTGGTCCTTACCAAACTCTCAGTAAATTATCAGATTTTTATTGCTAATACAGTCAGAGCGTCATCGGATCGAATCGATTTGCCGATTATATAGTGATATATGGGGACCTCCAACTCCAAACTAATTCTTACTTGCTGAACATATTTCGGATAATTTGGGATTTGACTCAAGAGGACTCGAGATTTATATACAAATTAACGAAATTGCTTGAGAAGTATCCTGTTGGAATACTAGTAGTTTTTTTGCCTTTGAGACTATCCACGAGTTTGATCGGCATTTCAAATGCATTCGTGAATTTTACAGCGTAAACAAATAAGCCGTCCAAGAAAAACCATTCAGAAGTCACTGATGGTGCAGTGACTGATGGTGTTTTGTTCCGCCAAACACACTGATGGCATTTTCCGCTGGAATGACATTTAAGTTATGACACTCCGTAGAAGATGGCGACATGTTCGCAAATTTCTGTGAACATAGTTGATGTTTTGAGTTCTGAATTATGTAGTTTGATAATTATTTGAGAAGTAAACTAGATTACTACTTCTGAATCAACGTTTTTATAACACTGATTGTACAATTTGGCAGAAGAAATAAGATGGGCAAATAGGCTCGAGACCTGTCGAACATCGCAATACCAAGCATCATTCAACCAAAGAACGGCAAAGTTGTAGAATTCTTTGCCTAGTGAAGTCTTTCCTGATGATTACAACCTCCAAACTTTCAAGAAAAATTCCAACACCTTCCTTCTCTCTCAAAAGTCCACCGCTGGCTAACTCGATGTTCCTCGAACCTTATAGGTTTCTCTTTCGTGTTGTCCACAGATAAAAAAATGAAAAGAGTAGCTGCACGATTGTTCCCTACATTGTTGTTCCGGCAGAAAGATCTGTTTTGGCCCACCAGAACTTATTACTCACCCTTGGTTTGCTGACAATTTGGAAACTTCCTTATCGTTCTCTATTCGTTTTTTGTACGAAAAATATACATTGACAGTGTAGAACATCAGCTGTAACATGTCAGCTATATCTAATGGCGAAGGATATGAGGTTTCGAAGGAAACTCCGAATTCTTATGGAATCATTGCATATCGCCTCCCACTCTATCTGCCTTCAGGCCCTTACGCCTTCAAGTATAACAGAGTATAACGTATAATATGTTAAATCGATCGTTTTTAACGTCGTTTATTCGATCGATCCCTATAATAATGATAATAATTGATAATCATATAATAATAACACTAATAATTTCTCCAATGGATTGAGCAGGGCCGAATTCGACTTTTCACCTTGAAATATTTTAGGCTATTGGCCGAAGAATGACATGCAAATTTGTTCATAAGCTAAGTGTGCTAGTGCTAATTCTTCATTTTGCCGTCTCTTTCGATTTTGCATAGCCAAAGGCTCTATAGGTGACCTATACATATGCGCTCTTCGTGAATTCAGCTCTATATAGGCGTTAGGTTTAAAAGGACCATATTTTTGAGGATATTTTTGCGATTGTTTCTCATTCAACTAGGATATTTCATCTCAGGATGTTTTGACGTTTGAAGGATTATTCTGTCGGGGATATTTTGACTCTGTAAATTTTGTAAAAAGATATATATTGAGGGCGCCCCAAATTCCATTGTCCTAAATAATGCTCCTACCTACCCACTTCATATATGCTGAAATTTGTCTAGTATTCAGACATACGAGACATTCAAGGACAGAATGGACTGAATTTGTATTTGAGAGTGAAGTGGACTGAGCCTTACCAACTCCCCCTATTTTTGTAAGATAATAACGATTTTCTAGTAACTGGGATTTATATTCCAATCGATAAAATATTAGTTTTTACAACGTTCAAAATTATATTCGTGACCAAGCAAGCCACACATGGACTATTTTACAAAATATTTTTGCCAATCCTCACAAATTGTGCTTCGCAGAGGTTATGTTGATCTAGGTCAGCAGGGTTATGGGAATGGGATATTCGCTTATGTTGTCGCATAGAAATAATTGTTAATTTTATAATTTTTCTATATTTGATGTGAGCATCATCAGATAATCCTGTGACTGGTGGTGCCTATACACAGTATAAAATTTGACGGTGTAAATTTTTACACCTTAGAGTGGTACAAACATTTTTCACCGAATGGTGTTAACTGTGACACCATTGACAGTGGTCAGTCTGAAAAACTCCGTTTTATATGGTTTAACACCTGCCCAAAGACATTTACAATATTGGACACCGCTAGTGTTCAACATTGAATCCGCAAGTGGTTGAAACAACACCGTAGAGAGCGAATAAAAACTAAGACGCCATATTAACGCGTCGTTCGTGGTTCCGGTTAACAGTGAATCCAGTCCCTCCAACAGGCCCTTTGAAGTCGGAGGTCGTACGCGTCCTTATCTATCTAGACCTGTACATCTGTACAAGCCTGTCGAATTACCAAAAAGATTCCCATTTATACTCGAATTTTCCGTCGTCGGTGAATTGCCAATATCTCTGGTGACAGGTTAGTTTGTTTTACCTCAAATCAATTCAATAGTGCAGTGTGATAAGTATAATGTTATAATATCGATGTTATTGAAAAAGCTCAACTTTTATTTTTGTACATCTTTCCGATGTAAAACGTAATATTTTATTTATGTTCTGTTCAGATAGTATTTTCTACTGTTGTAAGAAGTGTTATCTATGTTTTGACTTCCATTTGAATTTGTATATTATATTATCATCTGTCAGATGGAATGTTTTTCGTTGTTTATCATTGGAGAATAAATACTTATTTATAATCTCCATGTTTTTTTCTCACAATACTGCAACTGGATACAGATACCTCAAAATTTTTTGACACATAAAATGATATATGAAACAAAGAACACATTCTTTATACAGTTTTTTACACCTCTCGGAAGTCAAATTGACACCATCGCAGACGAATATCAACAACTACCGGTGTGAAATATGACACCCGGCGGTGTCTATATCCATACACACCATCACAGTGTCAATTGAACACTGCACCAACGTTGTTAAATCGACACAAAAATGGTGTGTATGGATATAGACACCGCCGGGTGTCATTTTGGTGTCAAATATCCCGTCGATTTTCTTCTGTGTACTAACTACTCATTTGATTGAGATAATCAAGATTCTATACAGTTTTGATTTTTCTGAACTTGACGTCTCATCTATTGTAAATGTTGTTACAGCTACATTGCCAATATAGAAGGGCATATATCATCTTTGACTTCCACACTTTTGCCAATTCATAACGTACTTCTATACTGATGCAAATTCAATCCTCTATTTTCTTATATCGCTTAGAAGTAAAAGTACAAAAATAACTGAAACAGTTATTATATATTACTATTATTATAGTTATTCATTGAGAATTAGAAAAAAGCTATATACCTATTCAAACAAACTAATTTGTCTAGGACAAATAATTTCTATTTTCTCTAATTTCTATATCTCTCTGTCGAGCATGGAGGGAATCGAATGAAAAAAACTAACCGGCCTAGTGTGAATAGCTCGTCTGTTTGGACAAGTTTTTAATATTTAGAATTGTGCAAGGAGATGAGAGGAGGGAAAACATAAAAGATAATACGAAAAAATAATATGTTCTGAAAAAATATAATGGAACAAAAAATAAAAAAAGTTTTTAAAAAACCGCTGAAACATCTGAACCATTAAATTGTGAATTCTTGCTTCCGTATTTTCCCCACTGAAACTTGCTCCCACATGAACCGGTGGGTCCAAACAATCGTTCGAAAATGATGATAAATACTGAGGCTTCTGTGATACTACTTCATTGTGGACTAGAATCCTTCCACACGATTAGTGTTTTGTATAGGAAAAATGTATTCGATCAACCCCCCTGTTCTGATACAGCTCTCTTGAGACGGCGTCAAAAAAGCAGTCTTCTAATTTTCTTCGACACAATAGAAAGGAAGTCCATTTAATCGTATAATACTGTCAATTCGACGGCAAAGACTATTTCAAATCAATTTAACAATTTGCTCTTCAAATGGCCAAATAATTTTTCATCTTTCTTCCATCAGCTCTATGGGATTCTCTCTGCTCGTTTTCAATAATAAGAAAAGGAAATGTAATAATCATTTCAATATATTTGTAGTAAGGACATATCCAATGAATTATACAGTTGCTGATTTCTATTAGAGCGAGATGCGCTCCAAGGAAGATATTGAGACAATTCGACCAAAACAGGTACAATTTATTATTCTTCCTATTTTTCATGATTCCCAATAACAATGATGAACTAGTGCTGAGAATAATCACAGGTATATTGTAGCTGCTTGCGAAACCTGCTGGAAACTTCAGAATTGGTGTATAGTGTAAAACACAACTCGTTGAAGAAAATGAAAATAGCGAATCAAAGACGCATTGCGGTGTCAACATGTTTTTATTTTGTACGAATATGTCATTGTAATTCTTGAATTGTTCCATTTGTTTTACATTATTTCAGGATATTGTATCGTGAAATTAGTTGCTATAATACTTATAATTGCATGAAAATCACGAGATCCAAACAGCAGGTTATTTCTGTGAGTGTCTTTTGTTTCTTGTACGCTCATTTTGACTTCCAGAGTATCAATAATAAGTCATTGAGAACAATTAGAATCTTGTTCTGGGTGAATATATACCTGCAATCAGTTGAAATTCCAATGAATCTTGAAAAAAAAATATGCAACTTACTTATGCAACTACTTCATACTTCAAATGTTTTCCTCAAACGTTGAGACAACCAACCAGTGCGAGATGTACAGCTCCTCCGAAACCGCAACAGGTACCTAAATGCCGATGTACTCAGTGTCAGCTGTCAGTATCAAATGAACCAATTCATCTGGGTTCCAACTTCAACTATAGCACAGTTTAATAAATGTTATTCTCTATACTGTGACTATAGCATGCAGGCGCTTTGCCCACTAAGCTGTGTCTCTCACTTTGCGTCTCTGACTTTGAAACAGATTAAAACAATTATAATCATATCCGAACAACATATTTTTCCGATTGTCTCTTGATCGAATGATCAAGAAGATGGTACATTTCGTATCTTGAGGTGACGGATGAAGCGATACATGAGCAGCCTTGCCATCATAGTGGTGACTTACGTTCTGAAAAAAAAACAATGTGCTATGTGAAGATTTAATCAATTTTGGTAAGAAACAAATCATATCAACAGATGAAAAAAATAGCCACTCCAAACGTATTTATCTTCATATAAAAATGTTATTATGGTGCAACCGATTTAAATTTGGTGACGATGTTATTTTGTCTCTAAGAGATTCATACTATCTATTGCAAAACTAATAGTTGTATTTGGTGAGTGCTCTCTTGCTTGGAGATAACATGGAATTGATTCCTTTAGAACGGTTATTATAAGACTCCCTAAGTAGAATTGCTCTCGATAAAGTGTATTGGTTCGAGGAAGAGATCCTCACGAATTCTTGACATACGGTGACGGTGATGGCGGTAGTTTCTCATACCTCATAGCTAATTCTGAAATGAAATTTGATTACAGAATGCTGGAATTCTCTCTCTTGAGATTGAAGAAATATTCTGCAACACCTCATCTGCCCCCATGCAATTCAAATGTATTTACATTCTCTCTCTTGTAATAGAATAATATTCTCACACTGGTTAGGAATAATAACATTAGCCTTGACGCAGTTGATTGCCACCGTAGTGGCAAATATTAGTAGTGTCAAAATTATTGCTGTCACCTCCGAACAACAAACCCACTAGAAGGATCACAAAACAAATATTCTGATGCTAACATGTATTCCAAGAATTATCATAATATTAGTACCCAATCGTCGCCAGTGTTGTCATATCCAATCATCAAAAAGTGATGAATAGTCCATAATATTTAAAGTCCCTTATGAATTCATGTAGTTCAATGCACAAATATAATAATAAATTTGGGTCATGACGATTACGAATCAGTTCAGATTAATAGAAGATTGCTACATTATTCTGAGACATAGCAATTTTTCTTTCTTGGGGGCTCGAGGACCAGCATGGGTATTGTGAATACTTTTTGCTCAACGTTGCAACACCGCAATTTGATATTGACAGTCAACGGCGATTATTGCTTTGTTTGGTATCTGTCATTATTTACGTTTTGATTTATCGATATTATTCAACTTGTGTTCAGTTTGATATAATGGTGAGACGTTGTGAGGTGTGTTGAGACAATTTGAACCGGCGATCTAAACACGTCATTTTATAGGTGAGTTACCATTGTCGTATCATTCGAGATTTTGAAGCATTTTCCCAAATGGAATGGATAAAAATGAATTTAAATTGAATTGATTAGATTATATTGATTTTACCCATAGGTCAGCTGCGACAGTGTCTTGTGGTGAAATATGTAGCACTGATAATTGCTTCCTTATTTGTAGTCAAAATATGCGAAGCTGCTGAAAAATCACTGAGAATAATGATGAACTCAATTAATATTTTTGATAGAAAATATAAGGATATTTCTATACTTCTTGTACACACAACAATGAGAAATTTAACGTTGACTGTTTTTGGAACCAGTCAAACTAATTTGGACAAAATATTTCACTGAATATACCGGAGAAATATTCGACGGAAGTTAGAGTGAGAGGTATGTTAGCAAGAACAATCCTTTTCAAAAATCAATAAATTATTTGTGTGATTATCCATGGTTGTTTTTCATTTCAGTCCTGTTTTGAATATGAAACACTGCTATTTGCTACATCTTCACATAAGTCATGATTTCATTGTTTATATCACATTTCGTCATAATACTTGTCAACACATATTCATTATCGATTTTCATCTATCTACCTGAAATGAAATAATTAGACATCAATTTTTTGCGTCAAAATATATGAATTCTGCTCAAGATGAAACCTCCTTCATTTTTGACGATATCGTGAAATGATATAAAAGAGTTTCATCTTCAGATTACATTCAAATATGCAATCATATCTATTTGCCTTGAAAACGAGTTTTTCACTTTTTTGAAAATTATTTCCACTAGTAGGCATTGAACTCGTAAATATACTTACATGCACTGTTACTGATCGGCAAAGATATAAATGTTCATTATTGAAATTGAACGTTATTTATGATAAAGTATAAGTAGACAACTGTATACTGAATAGTAAGTATATTGTTTCATATGGCGTTGAGAATTGAACTTTTCTTGTGACGTGGTCATAATAAGTTTATCGATTACAAGCAAGTTACAAAAATCACCATAGGATTGTATGTATTCGAATTTTTTCGTAACAATGTGAAGGAAGTATAGGGATGTTCATTTTCCCACCAAGAAATGCTGAAAAGTACCACTGGAATTGTTACGGATTTTCAATTTGGTTTCATCATGAATTAATAATAAATTCGACCCCCTCTGACAACAGGGCACTGGTGCTGGGAGAATCAGCTGCTGCTATACTTGTTTAGACAAAGATAGATACTATAGATGTTGCTTCCAAACAAACTGTATTGCCAGGGCTGTGGATTACTTATCTAGTCTGTTTAATGATCGAAGGATGTCACGTTTTCATTCGAAAATATAAAAAGTATCATGAATTTATCCTGTGATTCAGAATCAGAGTGTGAAAATACACCACCTGAAATTTCAAAGAGTACAAATAATATACTGGAAAGTTAACTACCAAAAAGATCAAAGAATGAGTATGAAAAATATTACAAACTGTTCATGGATTGGAAACGAACAAAGAAAGCGGATTCCTCTTCAGAAAATATTTTGATTGCGTTTTTTGGTGACTTATCGGAAGAATGGAAATCTTCAACGATATGGAAAATATAATCAATATTAAAAGCAACGATAAACGTAAAACATGATATAGACCTTTCAAGATACAACAAACTTTAGGCATTCTTGAAACGTTGTTCTGATACATACTCAGCCAAAAAATCGAAGGTCTTCACAGCTGAAAACGTTCAGCAGTTTATACAGAATGCTCCAGACAATATATATTTTGCAACAAAAGTAAGTTTTGAATTAACGCGAATGTGGACCATGTTTAAATTTTCTTTCATTGAGGCTCGTAGTTTCCGTGGGAGAGAATGCATTTAATATAATATTTAGATATATATATATATATATATAAATCTAAAATTTAGAAAACTAGATGAAGGTTTTCTTCGTGAGGGTGCAGTCAAAGTTTTTGGCATTGAATAAGTGGACTCTTTGTTAATAAGCCGAGCTTTCGGAAATGTTTATTTCCTTTATCAAGACAATCTATAAAAAGAAAAAAAAAAGAAATAAACATTTCCGAAAGCTCGGCTTATTAACAAAGAGTCCACTTATTCAATGCCAAAAACTTTGACTGCACCCTCACGAAGAAAACCTTCATCTAGTTTTCTAAATTTTAGATTTTTTAC
Source organism: Gastrophysa polygoni (assembly GCA_963576655.1). NCBI lineage: Eukaryota > Metazoa > Arthropoda > Insecta > Coleoptera > Chrysomelidae > Gastrophysa > Gastrophysa polygoni. The sequence continues at coordinate 9,723,566 of OY755089.1, read as the reverse complement.
CTTAACTAGTCAGTCACGACTACCCTCCTCCTATATATATATATATATATATATATATATATATATATATATATATATATATATTCAGATGGTATAGCATTGGCTTAGTAAACAAGGGGTTGTGGGTTCAAGCCACCGACACGGCTTTTTTTTAATAGTTTATCTTAATGCATCTGCAATAAAAGAATTAGTTCTGGTTAGTCCAGGATCGGTCCTTTCTGATAAACAGTGCTTCCAAATAATAGTCATTATTCCATGTGGACAGAAAATATTTGAAATGGTACGCGTTACAATATAACTTTTGTTATATTTAGTAAAATTATTTTATATTTAATTTTTTGTAGGTCGTTCTTGTCATTGGTGTCATGGGAGCGTGTCGCAAAAATGAGCTTTACAACCTGAAGGTTTCGAATATAAAAGATCTAGGAACGGCATTTTCAATTTCCATTCCAAATACAAAATTGAAAAAAAACAAGAGAATTCACCGTAACAGGAGAATTCTACAACATTGTGAAAAAATATTGCCATTTGAGATCACGAGACATCCTTTCTGATATTTTTTTTTTGTCAATTTCCAAAGAGGAAAGTGCACGAAACAGGTAATTGGTATCAATAAAATTGGTAACATGCCCAAACAAATTGCCACTTTTTTGAATCTCGAGAAGCCTCAAGAATACACTGGTCATTGTTATCGGAGAACGTCGGCTACTGTGTTAGTGGGCGCGAGAGCAGATCTGGAAACACTGAAAAGGTATAGGGGGTGGAAGTCTTCTCAAGTAGCAGAAGGATACATAGAAAATTCGGTGCAAAATCGAATAAATATTGCAAATAAGTTAGTTTCGTCAATTACTGGATCTAATACTCAGCTAATCATGCCTTCCACTTCAAATCATGTGACTGTTAGTTCATCTTCTACGAACCAGGCAATTGTCGAAAATTCCTCCAATAATGCACCAGTCTTCAATTTCGAGAACTGTACAAATATAACAATTAAAACAAAGTAGAATGTTTCTTAAATTATTGATTCTTGAACCTTATGTAATTGTGATTGAGTTCTGTAATAAAAATTATCTTTTGTTCGTTTCCATTTGAAAATATCTTAAAATTTTTGATCGAGGAGAAAGTATAGTCTGCTACTCGGTTAGAATGGAAATTCATGATGCTCGTGGTTCCTTTCCACTTTCCACTCGCATCGAATTTCCATTCTTACCTTGTTACAGAATATACTATTCTAATACCTTGAATACCTACATCATGATTTTTTTTTCTGTGATAACACGTCACAAATCATTCCACCTGTCAGTTGAGTCTTTGTCATGGCATATTTCCTTCAACATCGAATGATTCCTCTGATTCAGGCTGCGAACTGAAAACGTTATCTATACAAATTTTAGACTAGGTTCGATTTTGCATTAACTGAAATATTTTGATATGTTTGTCATGCAACCATTCAGTGTGTTCTTTGAATTATTGATACTTTTCATTTCATTACGTTATATTATTATCGTCAAGTCTAGATTTATTGTGGATATAATGTATAGTGGAAGAAGTTAGTTAGAACGGTATCGGCAGCATTTGAAAAGTCTGAAATTTGAAAATCCTGAGTTGAGGTCAATGACTTCATCATTAATTCAATCAAGACAGTAAATATATACTTTCTTGGTCATCCAAAATATCATGGAAACCTGGCATAGAGGAGTATTCTATACAAGGTTGGTCAATACCTGTATAATTTTTTTAGGAGACAAAAAACAATAATAGTGTACACCTTTCGTCATTATATTCACCTCACTACCCCAGATCGATTCTTGTGAATGGAGAACCCTACGTTTCGAATTTGATAGTGTTATCTCCAAAGACTAAAGATCACCTTCTTCAACCGAGATAAGTCGAAACAGTGCATTTCATGGAATTTTTTTGAGGTTTTATGGAGAGGAATTTTTGAATGAATGATAATATTTCTCTCTAATATAATTATTCATAACGAAATATATCCCCCTGTATATTTTCTGTTTTTTTATGAGATGTTGACGCTGTTCCTGATTTCAGCTCTATTCATTTCCTGAATATTACTAATTCACTTTTGAAATATTCACTTTTCCTGTATGAGCTATGAGGTAATCGATCAGAAGTACGGATGTTGAATCTCAGTTATAGATCATAATATTTAGATGTTTCCCGAATTAACTCTTTCAACACTTCAACTCCTGATGAAATCAGATGCTTAATCTTCTCGACCTAAATATCGCATATCTAAACTATCACAATCACATCATGATTGCACATGATTTTTTCAGAAAGCTATCCAGAAACTCATATTTTATATGACGCGTTTTATGTTGGAAGTCATAAAAAGTATTAGAATAGAATAGAATAAAATAATATTTATTCAATTAAGTTACATGAGATGATGTTCGTAGCAAGTCATATTTGAAGTACTTCTAAATGTAATAGTAATGTGAACGTGTGTACAATCTGTACAAACAACAAAAGAAAAATAAACAACACAACAAAACATCAACAACAACAACATCAATCAATCACAGACTCCAAAAATTTGTATAATTAGTAATAATACCCAATGTTCCTCGATTTACACTTGATACATACTGGGTGGACCGCAATGAAAACGAAACAAGGCTGATTTGACAAAGTTATCGTTCTCAAAAAATGAACGGTCGATTTTTATTTCGTAGGGGAAATATTTGCGCGTGTTTTCAAGATTTTCACTTCAAACCCCTCGGATAACTATTTCTCATTTTGTAGCTAGAGAACGATCCTCATCCAAGAAGTGCCTTGTGTGTTTTTTTCTTCAAATCCTGTCCTATCCAACATCAGAATCATTAATTTTGATGTCAGTTCCTTGATATCTCAGTAAAATGCATACCTTGTTTCGTTTTCATTGGGCCATCCTGTATGTGTCACGTACGAGCATGTTTCCTGTGGATCTCTGGTGACGAAAGCCGATGGTTCATAATTTTTGAGCACCCGAGATATTTGATTAGTTCCATATTCATTGCTTTTATAATTATCAGAATCAAGGGTGATATACAATGTGTGATTTTTTGAAACTCTTGATTGGCTACAGCTCTCAAGATTGAATTTTGTTTTGGAAAATAAAAATAATGGTTTCCGGCAAAACGGTGGGGAAAGAGCCGATCCAAAGTTTTGAAAAGGACACACTGTATACCTAATGCCATAGGCGTCGATTCCGTGTATGCTGCAGGGGTAGCACTCGTTTTTTTTTTCTTGTTTCAGTAGTTATAATACCGACCAGCATTATGTTATGTATTGTTTTGTGTGACTTTCCTAGAGAGTGGGTGGAACCACATGCTTAGGTACGCATTTATGAAAATTAAATAAAAAATAAAGACCGCACGACATTGTTTGAGTACTTACATTCCATATGGTTAGTATACCAGGCCATAAACAATTTTTGAGCTCCCTAGATATACAATGAGCTCGATGTTCGTTGTATTCCTGATCAGAAATCAGATGCGCTATACAATGTGTCATTTTCAAAACTCAGGATTGGCTACAGCTCTGATGATCGAATTTTTTTTCAGAAATAAAAAATATTGGTTTTGGCAGAATGGTGGGGAAAGAACCCACACAACGTACACATTGTATACATCATGCAATTGGTCATCGATACTGGAGGGTCATGCAGCCATTTTTTTTCTTGTCTCAGTAGGCATTTGTTAACCTGTACTCTTTAATTATAATTATTATCATTGAATGATTCAATAAATAGAATTGAAAAAAAAATAAAATGAAAAATTTAGACTGCACGACTTTGAATTTGGAATATTTAGAAACATCTACCTGTGATCTCTATTATCAACCACTGGAATATAATCTCTGAATCGCACAAAATTAAATAAAGGGAAGCCTATAATGTTCTAGGAACATCGTGTTAGTCAGCGGTGGAATTTTGGGAGAGAAGGAAGGTGTTGGAATTTTTCTTCAGAGTTTGGAGGTTGCAAGCATCAGGAAAGACTTCACTAGGCAAAGAATTCCACAACTTTGCCGTTCTATTGATGAATAATGCTTGGTATAGCGATGTTCGACAGGTCTCGAGCCTGACAGTGTAGGGGTGACCAGCCTGAGCTCGTCTGGTTTGTCTACTAGGAATCGCACGTGGTGGCATAATAGATGATATTTCCGTTGAGCGCTGACCGTGAAAGTATCTATATAAAAAGCCGGAGATCGCCGACCTTTCTACGTTGATCTAGAGAGGTCAATGATTTGGTGAGTGTTGTGTCATCGACTAGGCGAATAGCTCTCTTCTGAATTGAATCTAAGAGCTTTAGCGTATGTTTGGGGCCTGAGCTATCGTTTGAGATTATTAAACTGGCAAATGATGAAATCACTCTCAAAACATGTGAGAACTCATATTGTGTATGGATATTACTTGATTGAAATCAGTGAGCCTATCTTCCATGTTTCATTGCGAATTTGAACGAAACCTGAAGAAGAAAGAGTGTTCGAAAATGGCAGATCTATCTTGCGTTTGACAGGGTGGCCTGGTAATCCATCAGCCGTCGGCCCCTGAACCCTCTCCTTGCCCGGGCACGTCAGAGCCGCGACCCTCCTGTCAGGGTTAGTGGAACACGTCACTGAACCTATTATGTACCAATACACACCCCTGCATATTCAGGATCCTGCCACAGAACATCTGGTCTAATGGAAGTGCGCTGTTTCCAATAACACGCCAACTTCACCGGAGAAAGCGCTCGGAATTTCAGATGCTCCGGAAAGTTTGAATTTCTCATTCTTGTTTCGGTTGTTTCATTAGCTGGGCGACGTTCGTTTCCCTCTTCAATAGTCAATCTGAAGCTGCGATGAACGATAATCAATCATGTGGCCCGCATAACGAAACTAATTGTTGTTCATATACATATACAGGGTGGCCCCACTCATGACTATCCACTCGGGAATCCGAGATATTTCACGGAAATAAAATACAGGAGGACGAGCACTCCCAGAGCATGTCGCTGCTACATGAATCACCCCAAATTTTAATAAATCAACGGTTAGAGTTTATCCTGAGGAATTCAACGATATCGAATTTGTTAGTATTATCTTCGGAGATTACGGAAATATAGCCTATTTTTCATCCATATCTTGAGTTAGTGAGCTCAAACTCTTGCAGTTTAATATGATGATATCATTGGACCACGTAACCGAAGCCTCTGGAGATAACATCATCCGCTATCACTGAACCGATGAAGGAATAAAGTAAGAGCTGATCCTTTTGAAATGATTGAAGGACATGCACTTGGGGTATGACATTGATTGTTCAATTGTGAAGAAATGAAAATATCTAATATCATATGTTTATTCCGAAATGATTTTTCGTTTATCTTGAAAACTTAGTCGGCCGAGCCATGAGTATACCACACGTTATAAAAATATATTTATTTTACCATATGCATTCAAGAAAGAAGGTCAGAGATCCTATAATTTTCTGGTCCCAACTGTTTTCAATTCCTTGGAAAGCATGAATTTTTTGAACTCACTCTTACAATTGAAAAAAGCGCTCGAGAAATTAATAACTAATAATATCTATTCATTTTGAACATCTTTTATGTAAGTATTTTACACTCATGAATTTTTGTACCTAAATTTATATTCCAAAATTATTAATTTCAGTATTTTCAGTAATAGTTCGTCAATGTGATGTGTTTCATCTTTACAAGTCTCTAATGGTTTCGTTCTTTCAACTTCTGTATTTCACGTACACCCCATGTGATTTATTTTATATACATATATTTCATACGTCTCCGAAGTTTTTGTGATTGTTTGGCACTGGAGTTATTCCATTCATTTTTATATCTATTCATTTTGCATTTTTTTTTCATCTGTGGACAACATATACGAATATACGAATTTTACTCTCTTGAATTTTTGTACCTACCCAGATTTATATTCCAAAATAATTAATCTCAGAATTTGCATTTGCATTGCTCAGCAAAGCAGCATTTGCTGCTTCTGTGGGTTTCCTAATGTTACCTAATGTTGTATTGTTATCACTGATATTATTATTAATATTATTGTTATTATAATAATTAATATTATTATTATATTATTATTATTATCATCATCATTATTTCTTCAATTGTATTCTGATTCTTTCGGAATGAACATTATTTATTTACTTAAAATCATTTTATCGAAAGTATTTCAGTGTGAATAGATATTTTTAATCGGACTGAACTGCATGATGAATTGATTTATTTGTTGGTCAAATCACTCAAATGAATGATGATTTGTGAAATACTGTGAATACTGTGAATACTGTCAGTTGGTGAATCGAGGAAGTGGTAAATGCATTTATTACAGATGTTTGACATTTTTTATCCTCGTTTCTGAAAATGAGAATATAAATTATAATAATTACTTTGATATATTTGTAGTAGTGAAAGATTTGTGATCTGCCCCAAAATATCGGAGCGCCTGGAATTTAACCATCAGCTACCCAAATGAGAGTCTCTATTTGCCAGTAACACTTTGTCTTTAGTGTCAAAACACGAACCAGTGAAACGATTTCGAACGGAAACATTTTCCACTGTGTTGAAAATGGGAGCAGATCCTTTCGCCAATTGTCCACTACTAAGATATGTATAAATTTTGATATCCGTTAAATATAAAGAGTGATACACGAAATTCTATGTAAATATTTTGAGGACATATTTTCGCGATCGAAATGAGACTTTTTATTCGAATAAACGTGTTTCCTTAAATGCACACCCGAGCTACAGCCACTAGTTAGGTTCCGTCAAAGCATCATTGATGCGTTCCAATAGGTACATAAAAAAACACTCCTGGGATTTTAGAAAGTGTTCGACGTTATATGCAGCAAGGAGAGAACATTTCCAACATTTGTTATTTGATCGATAATTGTTCAATTTTTAGATGTTTTGTTGGTGTGATATTGTGGAAATACCCCTCTTTCGTTGATTACCATTTTGTAGCAAACGGTTGGCTGTATGAAAAAATGCAAGAATATATTATTCGAACTGAGAGTTTCTCTTTTTGAACATGAAATTTGGGCCAATTGAAGTGTAGACCCCTCCGCCAACTCCCTCAAAACTAGGTTTACGTAATTATTGAACCGAAGGAGAAAAAGAGAGCCTGAAAAACAAGGGCATGCCAATTTTCAGCAGATTTCATCCGTTTTTATAGTCACAATTTCAGATTTTTTTTCACCTATCAATTTACAGGGGATGTAGCTCAGAGGGGGTGCATTTCAGGACACATGTGTATTCGTATCAATTATCAATATTGTATCCCAACAATACGTCTTTGAAATATTCACATCATAGTTTCAATTTTTAGAAGCAAAAATTTGTGAAAGATGACTTCGCTACCAGATGGAGTATTGAAAGCCAAACCTCCAAATGCGGAAGTTAGGATTTTTTCATAGGCGTAAATGTTACTCAGAAACCATTGAGGACTGCAGTTGGTGAAAAACTCCTTCTATCTGAAGCAGTTTCAGAAGATTTAGGAATTGAAAGTAAGATAACAAATGAAATTACAAATGCTAAAGTGAGGAAAGTTATTCATGAAGAAAATTCATTTAAGTAGATTTCCGAAGGCAGTATCTCGTTACTGTTGGGCAACTTCCAGCAGGAAATTTCTCCACAGTGATTGGGTCCCTGCCTCCTGTGTTCATCATATCCAAGGTATAGCTGTGGAAAAATAATGATGTTCTCATCACATACATATTGATCAATGAAGTGTTCAAAACTACGAATCTATCTATTCGATCAGTGCTCATTCGGCAATACCGTGCTGAATGGATCCGATCAACTGAAAAGTGAACTAAGAAGATATGAGGTGAATGAAAGATGCTTACAAAAATGGAGCTAAGTAAATGATGCATCAATTTTGTTCGCTTCTTTCGAATTCCAGCAGGATATCAATCCCAATTTGTAACGATACCTAGTGCAATATTCAATAAAAAATTCGGACTTGTTCAATGGAAATTTGTATATCATGGTTCGTGAAGACTGTTTCTAATATACGCTCAGTCGGTTAGACAAGGAAAAAAAAATAACACATGCAAAAGTTGAAGAGTTCGTCATATTGGTTGATAGACGAACTCTAGCAACGGCCCCCCTTCTTTATCGTAACCATATTCTTGAAAAAAGTCATAATCGAACTGGAATGTTGAAATCTCACACAAATATTAATCTTCAACATTTTCCGACAATACTTTCTCTCTCATATTTCTCTATCCCCCAATTTCAACTCTGCCCAAGAGGATCTTATTGAAATCCAATAAATTCATTTACATAACCACCTAAAACCTCGCACCCCTATAATTCCGCCCCGCCTGTGCATCGTAGAACTCAAAAGCCACCTTCTTAAGAAGCCCTGATTCATCCATATTTGCATCCAGCTCAATATTCACTTTGAATTTTTCGAAAAATATGCGATGTCACAACACCGAGCGCTTTCGTATCAAAAAATCGTTTCATATTATTTTCAAACCACATAAGAAAGTTCAGAATTGAAGAGATTTTCAGAAAGACACCAAAAACATCTCATTGAAAAATATCTTAGATTTTTCACACCAACGAAATCAAATGGATTAAGCCAAAAATATGATATTATATATTCTCTACTAGATGCAGCCTTGCGGAGAGATTATAGTAGATGCAGACCATGTTTCATACACTAAGAATTCTTGAAACTCGTCCTTCGAAAAACGGATAATATTATATCGAAACGTCCTCTGATAACTGGAACGACGATATAAACAATGATGTTAACCAAGAGAGAGTATCTCATCGGCTTGCTCAGTGTTACTGATGAGGACTAGGAAGGCAAAATAGTCTGTTTTGCATCAATCAACTCTTTCTTCAATTCTTTAGTAACAGATACCTCGTTACTCGGAATCGAAGCAAGTTAGGACATACGTTTATATGAACTTTTTTTCATGAAATATGGCCAGGAACCGCCCCCTGGAATTAATGACATCATTCAAGTTACACCCTGTATAGCTACTTCAGCAATGAAAACCAACTTCTCAAAAGTCCAAACCTATATGAGCAGTCAGAAAGAGACCTACAGATGCTTTCTCCAAAGATTTGGTTCAGAACACTTCTCTAATCTCTTTTAAATGCCCATTTTCCTGAATTCCTAGTGATTTTCCTCACTAATTTCAATTCTATTTCTGAAAATAAAAATCAAAATCATGATGAATATTTCAATATATATGTAGTAAGGACAAAATATCATTGCTCTTGAAATTTAACCTTCAGATACCGAAAACAAATTACCCTTTCGTCAGTGACACCTTGTTTCAGAAAAATTCTGGGAACACAAATATATTTTTAATAAATATCAAAAATTCTTACTTTGCTTGAAAGACGTTTCGGGAACGGATCTGCTCTAGTTTTCAACAATATTTCAATTTTTTTTTGGAATATTTTTAATATTCGTCGATTTCAACATGAACAGTGTGGTGTGACTGTGTACCATGAGTCTGCATTACATGGTATAGTTGGGACATCCTGCGTTCCTGAGAAAACCTGTATATTTCGAAAATATTTTGAAATATGGCTTGCTCAGCTGGATCTATAATTTTGTAATATTTCCTCGAGAATTCGATAGCAACGGAAATGTTGGTGTCTCCCAGTTCTCAGATGTTAAGTTTTAGGAAGTTAGTTCAGAATCGATTGCAAACTTTGTACCGAACAGATAAAAGTGGACCTCATGGTGAATGAACACTTTTATGTTCACCAAAAATATACTGCAATATCACCGCCAATATTTCTGATTGTAGTAAGATTAATAAAGAGGATGTAATACAGAAGATGGAGAAGCGAAAGATGGGTGATATACCATCCACGACCGTTCTAGGTCAATTCATTGGATTCGTTCAGCAATTCATTGAGTATAGTGGAATTTCGCGCACATGTTTGTCGTTACAGGTTTAAACATTAAAATGATAAGAAAACAATGAAATCATTGTACATATGGAGGTATTTGAAACAGGTGATTAAGAAGTCAGAACATTGGGTTATTTCTCAATCAACGATAAAATGACAATTACAATTGCAAAAGAGAAGATCACTGTATACATACATCCAAATGAGTAAATGATCTGAACCAAACACCGTCAGTGACTTAATACACCATCTTCTGTGCACCCTTCACAACCAATTGATTTGGAAAGATGCCCCAGGAAACATCAACATTTTCAAAGAGAAGCTACTCGACTGCACAATTACCGAAGGCTATCAGCAATGAGCACAAACACATTTTTCCCATTATGAATGAAACAAAATTCTTTCCCAAAGCCATATATTACTGACACATTTTCCCGATTTCCTCCATTTTCACTACCAACGTTCTCTGAAATTCCGTAAGAAAAAACGAAGGTGATGATAAAGCCATTTAAGTGACTGCCAAAATTGTTAACAACTAGGATTGTTCGTAGATCTTCTCACATAGATCCTGACTTATACTTAAGAATAGAGGGATTGATGGAATTTCGATTCGTGGACCAAGATCAGACACCGATTAAACACCACCCAATAGTAGGATCATACAAAATTGATCATTTTATTTCTAGGATTGTGTGAAACAAATTTCGCTAGGAAAATGAGTTCAATTTCACTAGCCTACTAGAAAAAGATGAAGAGTGATGGTCGTTGGTGGCCTGGCATAGTTTCATATCATCTACATGTACAAAAATTGATTGTAGTGCGTTCGTTTCACAGAAATTTGAAAAATAGCTCGATTGTTTGAAGTATTTTTTTTTGCTTTATTCACCTCAATATAATGTCCTGGTTTAGAAAAAAAAAAAATAAGAATGGGAGAAAACCCAGAGGACCAGCCAAGAAGTCGGAAGAAATCGAAACTGGTAATTTTGTGTGGGAATTTCCTGTTCGGGTTACTTTCAGTAGATGGCGTTCGTGGCTGACCTATCGTTTGACAGCTGCGCCATGGATAACTGCTATTCATTCCTTGGGGTTGTATGAAATCCATCGAATTTAAAATCGATTCTCTTTTCATAAAAAAGTATGTGGATTTGTTCAGCAAACTCGAGAACTTAGCTTCATAATTTCAATATTTTCAAGTTTGAATTGGAGTTATAAGGTTGATTTAGGATTGACAATTGCTCTTAAAGAGTTTCTCAGATCAATTTCATGTGGCACGAAGTTTACCGTGGGTACTCTATATTGTTTCGAATAAAAATCACCTCACTATGTCTCATCAGAGCTAGCAAAAATAATATCGACATGATATTTTTCACTACGAAAACAGTGAAAGTACTTATTTTATACTAATTACTCGTTTTTTCCATACTAATTACTCTTTCAATGAACCTTCCAAACATGTGATGAATTCTCATGTTTGTGTGGATAGTCTCCATCCATTCTTCCCATCATCCATTACGAAGAAAAAAGTAATCACACATCTGCTCAATGAAATCATACAGTGGAAACCAAAAGTGAGATAAATATTCCACAGAATCCATTAGGAAGCTCAGATGATAAATTGAATAGTGGACAATACGAACCATTAAGATGGTTCAATAATGATGATTAAAGTATAGGTCCACGTCTCCCCTTGGATTCAGCCGATACCGTGGTCTGTTCAAGGTTAAATTGTTATCCATGTATGAAGGATACTCGTTTCGCTAGCTGCAACAAGAAATAGGACAGAAAGATGAATCATAATGATGTGGAATTTATTTCCAATCGGAAAGTTTATGAATCTTCCCGAATTTCAGTTCAGATTATAAACGTGTATAGCTATGTTTTCGTCAAAGGTGTGATATTTATGTTCAGTAGAGGACCATCGGACTCTATTGATGGGTTGATAACCCTTTCCTTTTATTTTCCTGTTGAATATTTACTATTACGAATCATCTAGCGATGTTTTTCGTTATATTTCGCCACTGAAATTAGCATCCCTAATTAGGTTAATCACAAAATTATATCGGTAAATATTCATTGGTAAAGAATATTTCAGACAGAGTATATCAACTTGCAACATTCTCAAGATAAATGTAGGAAATCAGTGGAATTTCTAGAAGAGAATATTGAATATTTCTTTTTTCTTATTGAATTCAAAAATCTTGACTTGATTATCAATTTCTTTGGCAAAGCAAGGAATAAAATGACTGTAGAAGAGTACTGATAGCCTGTAGGGAAATACTACCATGGCTCGAAAATTTTAATAGTCTCTATTGTGAATTGGTGGTTCAAATTAGCAATTGTGTCAATGACTTCTAATTTCCAGCAGATGCCTCAATAAGTTTATATTTGTGTGTTGATCAATGCCGATTTTCAGACTTTTCTGAAATATTCATAATGAAATCAATATAATTATAACTTCATTGTCAATGAATATTTTCCGAAGATATTGATGTTTATTAAATCCAGTGACGGAGTCGAAATTTCACGAGAGAAATCAGTAGATTATTTTTTCACAAGGAAAGCATTAGAACACTATGAATAATGCCCTGAGAATGGGACTTTTTACTGAAACTTCTATCAAAAACAAATTGAAATCAGTTGAGAAGTATGGATTTCATAAGGGTGCATCGGTATTACATCGGTTAGCGAATTATATATTTTTTAATCATCTGTAGAATTCATTATACGAAAGAAATTTATTTTATCGATAAAGTTGATAAGTGGATATCGTTCATATATAGGGTGTCCGGAAATTAGGCGCGAAAAATCTAGGGGGTGATTCTGCATGATGGAATGAGAAATTTATTTCATATGTATTACGGTCCGAAAATGAATAGTTTTCAACATACAGTGTGTTAAACTGATTTCCTTGAAATTTGACATTGTTATTTTTGTTATGAGAGGCTGATCAAGCCATAACTGAATTGGAATTATGGAATCCAGTGGCGTCCCGGGGGCATCCTACCGAATATTATTGTCAATAAAATGTGCGCCAATGATTTTTTTGAACTTTTCGTCTTCATTTCCTATTGAGCAACTAAAAATACATTTTGGTTTCCCGAATTGTTTTGATATCTCGCTTTGTTTCCGTGGAAAAAATAAATAAAGATTTATTGTATAAATTTGTGCAAAAAATTCTTTGAAAAACTGGGGTGTGATCCATGTCCATAGACATAGAGTATAGAAATAGAAATAGAATTTATTCATCACTAAAGAGTTTACATTTACATACGAGAGAATACATAGATACATGCAAAACTTATCGGACTAGTCACAAGGAAAAAAAATTCTGAAATATACAATTTAAAATATTAAAAATATGCATACAGTTGGATTAACATTCTTAACAATGTAGCGTCCAGCAACTCTTCAGTGTATGAAAAATACACATACAATTAGATTAAAATGCCCTACAATGTAGCGTCTAAAATCTCTTAAATGTATGAAAAATACACGAAAAATACAATTGTCAGGCTCGAGACCTGTCGAACATCGCTATACCAAGCATCATTCATCAATAGAACGGCAAAGTTGTGGAATTCTTTGCCTAGTGAAGTCTTTCCTGATGCTTACAACCTCCGAACATTCAAGAAAAATTCCAACACCTTCCTTTCTTTCCCAAAATTCCACCGCTGGCTAACACGATGTTCCTCGAACATCATAGGTTTCCCTTTCGTGTTGTCCACAGATAAAAAAAAAAAAAAAAAAAATTGGATTAAAATTCTCTACAATGTAGCGTCTAAAAACTCTTCAATGGAGTAAAAAGTTGATTTATTAAATATCGGGTCAAATTATTCTTCACCACATTTGAACTCGCTGAGCTTAAGTGCGGGAATATATTTATAAGTCGGTTACAACACTTGATTCCTTGGTATATGTGAGAGTCCTTACCAATGCTCAATCGTGAGTATGGCTGGTGGATGCTCTCACTATTTCTTGTACTGTATTTGTGTAGATCACATCTTTTACTCAGGTTATTTTCTTCTTTTTTGACATTGCTGATAATCAAAAGTATATAAAGTGAAGGAACTGTAAGAATTGAGAGTTGAGTGAATATGTTTCTGCAGGAGGTTCCACGAGCCACGATTATTTTCTTTTGCATGATGAAGACTTTGTTCATATGTACTGAATTTCCCCAAAAAATCAATCCGTAGCTCAATGCAGATTGTACAAGTCCAAAGTAGGCCAATTCAAGTGTGTCTAACGATATTGTGCCCTTGAGTTGTCTGATAATTTAGCACATTGTACTCAATTTATTTGTTAGATCATTAATATGTGGTTAGCCATGTCATTTTCTGATCTATTTTGACACCCAGAAATACAATGAAATTAACCTGTTCTATTGATTTATGATTCACTCGTATTAAAAAATTCATATCACGATTTATATTCTTTGTTGTAAATACCATAAAGAATGTTTTTGATAAGTTAACTAATAGTCCATTGAGCGAGCACCATTTATGAAAATTATTGCCACAAATGCTTGCTCTGGTAACAGCATTATTTTATTTATTTTCTGATATGAGAATGTTAGTGTCATCAGCATACATGACTATTTTTCGAGCATTAGGACATGAGTACACCATGTCATTGATGAAGATTATAAAGAGAACAGGTCCCAAGATTGAGCCTTGAGCGACACCAGTATTAACAATTTTTTCTGTTGATCTATTTCCACCTATTACTACAATTTGTTGCCTATCTCTGAGATAAGATGAGACCCATTCATTTGCGACTCCTCGTACACCAATCCGATACAGTTTGTCCAATAGAAGATTATGGTCAACTGTATCGAATGCTCTAGTCAGGTCAAAGTAAAGTGCGATGGGATTGTGTTTGTCGTTAAGAGAGTCATATATGTCATATATGTCTTATAAGAATGAAGATTCATTTCCTTCAGATATCTTATGATACATATACACTGTGTATTTTTGAAAACTACGCCTTCCTGGACACATACAAATTAAAAAAAAAGTATGTTATTTCATGTAGAATCACCCAGAATTTTTTTTGTGCTCAATTTCCGGTCACCCTGTATGTGAAGTTGCGGTAAATAGACACTGCATATATATTCATTATATTGATATCTGAAATTTGCCATTGTCGTTACAGTTTTAGACAAACGGATTATTAGTTATATTATCCTTGCGTGGTATGATGGTGGAAAGGGCCAAACCCAAATTTCATGATTCAATAACACAGACACGTTGCGTGCATGCATGGAGACTATGGGAGAATCACTTAGTAGAGATGAAAGTTCATCAGATGTGGTTGATTACCATTGGTAAGAATACGGTTAGATTAGCCATTGTTAGTGATGTATTGCTAATAC
Organism: Gastrophysa polygoni; assembly: GCA_963576655.1. NCBI lineage: Eukaryota > Metazoa > Arthropoda > Insecta > Coleoptera > Chrysomelidae > Gastrophysa > Gastrophysa polygoni. The sequence goes on along the minus strand of OY755089.1, from coordinate 9,708,293 downwards.
TCCAAATGAGACTCATATCAGAATTGAGTTATAGGAATTGATTAGCTTCATGTTTTCCATGAAAATTGATGGATACAACATCCACATAATATTATATAAATAGTTGAAGGTGATTGTTGCATGAAAACTTCTGCATAAGACTATTTCTATACGCTTATCAGCATTTTCCAGAACATTCAAGACTAATTTCAATTCTGATGAGGCCGTAGTAATGACACGTGAAGCCCTCATGAAGTTTTCATTCCACAAATGAATGAATAATGTAATGATGACTGATGTATTTCAACAGTATTCGCATACCCTTTCCAATGTTCTCAAATGATTCATTTTTCACACCTCAAGACTTTTTTCCTTCATAAATAAATTGATGGTTATAAACGTATTCAGTAGAATGAGAAAAATGATGTTCCTAACAACAACCACCACTCATGCAATCATTCAAATCGATTGAGCAACGACTCTTTCATAAGCAAACCGGCGATATCCAAAATAATCCACATAATATTCAAATAAATATATAGAGTGATAGTGGGCAATATAATGGAATTTGCGCTTATTTCGAAATTGATTGAATATAGTACGAGTTTTCGAGAACTGATATTTAATCAAATAGTGAACACAACTCAACTCAAGTTTCATTGTACTGTCTCAAAATGTAGATGAGCTTGTCTGTCATTAATAGATGAAACTCCATGAATATATGATGATAATGTTTCTGTTTACATAAATGTTAGTGCCTACATATTATATTCGATGTAAATCTACTACAGAATCAGCTTTTCTCGAAATACACTCTGTGGAAATGAGTAGATATATGAACGTTGAAGAAGCTATTATACTCATAAGTGATGATGCTTGATATTTTACTTGCTAATTCAAATACGAAATCGCTTGTTAATTAATTCACCGTATCACTGTGTTGATCAATTTTTTCTAGTGAACTATATCGGTAATTATATTTGTGAACTGAGCTCAAGATACGAGAGTTATATTACATAATGAATTTAATTCAGATTTTTCACTACCTCAGTTACGAATGAACTCGATTGGTGTTTCCAGATATAAAAAAAAAACAAATAACTATTTTTTTTGTATGATATTTGAAAATATTACCAATTATTTTTCAGATTGAATCAGCATGAAAATGCCAAATTGTCTTCTGATTCAACCAACTTCGTATCTCTGAAGATAAATCTCAACTCTCAATCCTCAACTCCGAAAAACAGGCACCTTATATAGATATATCGTTGGGATATTTTTGTCGTTATATTTCGGGTAATCTTTACTCTACATTCGAAACAATCATGTGGAATTCCATGTCCAAGTACCCCAAAAAAACTTATAAATGTTGATGAATAACAATTTTCACGAATTGATCATCAATGTTTTCTTCATTTTGAACTTACTCGTAGCCCATAAACAGTTTCAATAGCTCCAGAGGAGTGGGTATTGTGCATATTTCAATGTCTCATCTCATTAATCGGAACAAAAATACGCATGCGCCACTAAAAATATCACTTACAAATTACACAACTACTTTGAACAATCGTTTTTATAACTGAAAATCATTCATGACTACGATATTCTAAATAGAGAAATGCCGAATATAGTACTGGACTCATTAACTCATCAAATAACATCTAGATAATAAAAATACAGTATCAGAACGGATTGATTACAACTCACCTTTTTCTTTATCTTGATATTCACATTTTTCGTCATTAACACCAACTCATGTCTACAAGAAAAATTAAGAATCAATCTGATACCAAACTAGCTACCTTCGGGTATTTCTCTCCAGCATAGCCATCACAGTTTCACTCAGTCGGCCATCTTCCGGTGCAAGAAGCGCATGCCCCATCTTCTACAGGAACAGCTGCGGTAGACGCCGACCCAAGCCAACATGCTCCACTGTCGAGGGTTGAAAGAATAAAACGGTTCCAGGCCATGCAAGTCGGCTATTGAGTCAGGGAAGTGACAGTTTTATGATGGTCGATAGGTAGTTTTGACCTACTTTCTCTTTCAATTGTATAAGTATAGGAGTTCCAGGAAGCACATCATTTGTCTAAATTACTGATTGAAATAGGTGGAGAGATTGTATTGTTTTTCTAACTTACTAAAATGTTTCTACTTATCATTATGCTGATGATGAAGGATTGATTCTTCGAAACATGTCATGAGTAAATTTTAGTCAACAAACAATTGTGTCGTTTAAGAAAGCACTGGAAAGTTCTGAATTTCGGAATAGGTTATCAAGATCAAGTGATTGTGCATTTGAATTCTGGAATTCTTTGGATTTCCCTGGGACTCCTTACATTTTGTTGGGATTTCTTGAGAATTTCTGAAAGTCCTTGAAATCATGTGGAAATCCTGAAATTTTAAACATCTTGGAATTCTTCAGACTTCCTTTGAATTATTTGCGGATTCTTCTGGAATTCCTTACATCTCGTTGGAATTTCTCAGAATTATTTGAAATCCTTAGAGGTAGAATTCGGGTCTCCGGAATTGAACCTGGATATATTTGGAATTTCCTGGAGCTCTTTGAAATTTCTCGAAATTCCTAGAAATTTGGTATGTGCGAAATTTTGACAGCGGAAATAGAAGAACCAGTCAATCTTATGAAGTTCTATTGTTTCTGAGTTTTTCGATGACTCATGGTTTCTGGATATATTTCTCCAATGAATCTTGACGAGATCTTGATACTCTGTATGTTTGAAATATGTATATTTTTTGACTGATCTCAGAAGGTGTCGAAAAGAATAATTAACTACATTATATTGATGTACTATGAACATTCATCATCATCAAATCATTAATTCAGTTGGAGAGAGCATGCACGCTGCTTGTCAACGTTTTTGCTAATGATAACATCCTTTATGACGTCAATAATCTGACAAGTATAACATCAAATATTTCAGTCACGTTAGAATGCACATTTGAGAATAACGATCGTAGAGTTTCATAGTTCTTTGCAATACACTCTATATTTGAGCAATCAATTATCGATGGAAACTGATCTCTTGTGTTCCTATTTATACCTTCGACTGCGAGATGAATATTAACAATTTTTCTGCCTTTCCTAATGGAAGTATAGGAAGTCATTTGAAATAAGTATTAACATTTTGGCAATTTCTTCAGGTGTCATGCCATCAAATCGTCTGCGCGCATCATATTTGTAATAAAGAGGAAAAAATGAACTGTACATATCGCAAGATGATTTTAAGTGCTTCACAAACTTGATTGGGAGATATAAATTCATATCAACTTCCATGTTCCTTGCAAATGAAATAAAATTGAATTTGAATGGAATTAAAATGTTACCTAATCATTGATAAGGAACTGTCAGAGATATGTCGTCACTACATGAGTTATCTAAACTCAGAATCTGAAGGCATTATCAACTGTTTAGAGAAAGATTTACCATAAATACTACAACTATAAATATTGGAGACCAACTGTAATAATAATAATAATGATAGTAACCACCAACTCATCACAAACACAAAAATATTTTTTTCTCTGAAATATTTCTACACCGATGAAGATTGAAGCCTATTTAACCCCAACTCTTATCCCTCCATTTCACAAAAATAATGAATTATTGAGTTTGCAGTGACCTAATCCTGAATTGAATATCAAGTTTCTTATACAACTGTAGGTAAATTTATAGAGCCGTTTCGCGGGACAATAATTTGAATCGAGAATTTTTCAACAGAATAAAGCTCGATATTTGGATGATCCGAAGAATCAAATCCGATTGGAAAATTCCGAAAATCCTAGTTGAATATGGCGAAACCATTTCAGTGGATTGAACACCTATTGACAACCGGCGCTTCGATTCATCAACAGGAATAACATGAGAGCTTTCGAGATTACGCTGCTAATCTGATTCTGTATGCCAACAAGCGCATTTTCAAGTGTCTGGAAGTCATTACCTTCTCTCCTCATACACAAACCAGAATCATTTACCTGCTGAACCCGTCAGCCTTTCTGTAACTAATTCACTCAAATCTACCTACGTATAATTGAACTGAACAATTTGCCACTGTTCGACAATATAGCAAGAGAACAGAACTAATTTTCATAACCATTTTTGAGAAAATTTGTCAGGATTATCCATCATAAGCGTATTTGTATGAGTATGACTGTCAAAATATTACACGAACTACCAACCCCTTTTTGACTCTCAGCGGGTAGATGAAAGGAGAATGATCTGTCGGAATAAGTGAAAGCGGAAGGTATGTATTTACAAATTTATTACTATACACAATATTTTGGCACAGGTATATTATAATAAATAGATTATATAAATAATTCTACTATCGAAATACTATATATTTAGTGACTTGAGAATTTCTCCTACTTACTTCTATTATCAATATATGATCGCCAAAAATCAGTGATAGAAAATGATGAAATTATTTTGATGCGCTCTGATACTTTCATATACAACTGAACTATTATGAACACATTTTAGGAGTGTTCAATGAGAGTCAACAACAGTTCTTACCCCGCAAGTAAGAACCAGTGCATACTTTGAAGAGGTCTTTCATTGGAACAAACAGTTTTATTATTTCAAACAGTTTGGATATGTGTATCGATAGGTACCATATATATGGTGAAGGAACTCAACATATTTCTTTATGAGGGTATATACCTTCGTATTCTATTTGTTTGTTTGTTTCATTGTTATCGAAGCAATATAATGATAGTTATTTGTCCACCTAAGCAGCGAAGTACTAGATAGACGGATCATCAATAGGGGTCATTAAAACGATCAATTGAAAAGTGATATTTGGAGTTGCCCCAGCCTGTTTTACACTCATGAATGCTCCTTGATTTTTCTGCAATTTTGCTAATTTGATTCTCTATTTCTTGTTTTCTCAATCCCGCAATGATACATATCATCGAATTTGGAAAACGCTGTATGGTAAGCATATAACATATATTTTGGGAGCTTCGTGAAATTCTCTTCAGGTGCACAAATTCATAAGAGTTAGAGCGAGCAATGGCTCCAGAAGGAATGCAACGAAATATTTCATATGAAACAAGTGTGGTAAACTATTCTTTCAATTTTACAATGATTTTTACTGAAAATTTTGAGTCAATATTGAATATAATCACAGGAATATTGGAGCTGCTTGGAGACACGACAGAACTGTTCAAAATCATTGGATTTCAGAATGACTGACCAGAGACAATCACAACATTCGCAAGAAAAGAAGCCCGAATTCACAAATTGCGTGGATGGAACTGAATCTCGTAATTTTCGGATGTAAGATTATTGTATCACAATGAATAGTATGATGGTATTTGTCAAGGAAGCTGCTTAGACGCATTTGGCAGTTATAATAAAACTTACTTCATAACAACAGCTACTCTGTCGTTTTGCCTATCTAATTTCTTTAAACAAAACTCTAACATACACCCAACTTGATGAGAGTATTTCAATCATCACAGCGGAAAATCACTCATATGTAAGTTGTTAGATGGCGGTACAAAAATTGACAACAAAATCAGTATTATTGATGATTGCACAATCAGCGTTATGAAAACAGTGATTCAAAAGTAGTTCAGTATTCAGTAATAGTAATAGGTAGTATTCTGGTTACTCCTCAAATATTGATCAAACTACATGAATACAATCTCGAAACATCAACTATGTGTACAGAGATCTGCTAAAATGTTGCCATCATCTGTGGAGTTTCATGCCATCACAGCGGAAAAAGCCGTCAACATTTTTGGCGGAACAAAACACTCAGTGACTGCACCAGACGTACCCACATCGTTTTCAAAACGAAATATTGTGTGCCAGAATGTCACCAAAATAACCACATTCACTCAAATCACATGATGAATGAACATTAACAAAACCACTGACGCAAATCATGTTTGCAGAAATAAACGAGTATATGAAAATTCCATTGATATTCCTGTAAACCGTATATGACACAAATTGATATAAATCTCATGTATGTACAATTTTGATATTGGCTCTCTTAGGAATTGAGGAAAGACCTCATGGAGGAAGCGGTGGTCCAGGAATATTCCTCAACGCAGTCAGAGGTCTCGCGATATCTTCATCAAACAAGTTTCGCGTCTTACCAGCTGTTGATATCTCTTCCCTGTCTCCAAGCGATGGTTCTGATACACCGCTAGTAGCGTAGTAGTCTTTGGGAAAGCTCGAATTGTTAGCGAACATATTCTGGTTCATGTTTATATCTTCAGGTTGTCCAAACTCTTGTAGCTGAACACCGAATTTGCCGTCCTTTTTTGCCTTCATTCGACGGTTTTGGAACCATATTTTTATTTGCCGTTCTGATAGACATAGAGTATGCGCTATTTCTATTCGACGACGTCTGGTGAGATATTTGTTGAAGTGGAATTCCTTTTCGAGTTCTAGAGTTTGATAGCGAGTGTAAGTTTGACGAGTCCTTTTATTTCCTTTCGAGGCTGAATCTGAAGCTGTAATAGAACAATCGTGTTAGGGATTATATTATCATGCCAAAATGATTTATGAGTATATCAAAAAATTCAAATGGCAACTGTTTGAATACTTGCATTGTTAAATATTGCCACCAGCCATTACAGGTGAAACCTGAGATTGATCAGGTGAATGTTCATCATTTTTAGTCATTTCTGATTATGTTGCTATAAATACCACTTCAGAGATATCTTATATAAAGTGCGCAAAGAAGTAAGTGGACCAGAAATTATTATGAAAATTCCACACATGTGATTTTTAACCAATCAGAACGTGTATTTCTGTCAGATCACCATAGCAACGGATGAATTTTATCGGAAATTTTTTCTTGGTGGGTAACAAAGCATATTACACTGGAAATTTTTTTTACGTTTATAACGACAGGTTTTGTCAACTTGATAAAGACGAAAATTGATGTTGTTGGAAACACATTTGGTGTGGAATTTTCTTACCGAATACCACACGAGTTCAAATTATTTCCGGAAATTTTTTCGAAGTCGAAGACGAGTGACGATTTTCGAGTTGACAACATTTTGAGGAATCATCTGATTTTCAATCGGATTGAAGCATTCGTAAGCTGCATTTTCTGCTGAGGCATTGCGCAAAAATTAACCAATTATACCGATTTGTGATACACCAGGTATTGTATTTTTTTGTGAATCGCATACAGGATGTGAACTCTCGATTTTCTTTAATTCTCTGTATTTTCAAGCATTCGATCATTTGGGAAAATGGGAAAATTGAGGAGAATGATCAAATCATAAGGCACTGTAAAGCAATGAAAAACATATCAGGGAAGAGGCATCCTTTGGGGAACAGCAGTAACTTCAACATAAACAAAAATCACGTTTTATTTTTAATTCAAAATTCGAAAAATTTTGTTGTTCATTCTTTGAGCACTTCAGTCTTTCGTCAACTCTAATATAGTTTCATAATGATAATGCAATATACCCTGTGCTCATGAAGTAACCCCTCTGGTTGACTTTTTCTTGCTCCAGTGGTAGTTAAGGAACTACTTCATTTTCACAAAAAATGGAATAACGATGAATGACGGAAAGTCTTTCAATTCTCCATGCGATACCAGGATATATTTTGATATATTATGACATCATCAGTCAGCCCTCTATTTTTCCGAAAAAAAACATTGTCACAATAATTTGAACAAAAATCCGGGAATATATTAAATTATATTTATTTCTGACCAGGATAAGAGCTTATATCGTCATAGTTACGCTATATGAAGGAAGAGGGTCATAAATCATTTGGGACATCATAGATTCTCTAATTCCTTCTACCTTGTATTCCTTCATCTTGTATGATAGAATTATTGACTCTCTTACTTTTTCAGCTTGTTTCGAAATATTTCCTACTGTATTTGGGGTAGAAAACACGTTTTCAATATACCACAGCTTGAAAATAAAGTTCTGTTTATGAACAAGTAACATGGCAACAACTTAGCAACAACAAAACTCCTTTGATCAACGGTGATGCCTGATTCAAATGTAGTGGGAAGGTAATGCATTGGTACATCTATCCCGTTTCGAAAATGAACAAAATTTCATTGAAATCGGTCAGACGTGAAATTATGTACAACGGGAATTATAATGAGCCTTAATAAACCTCACGCAATTTGCTGACGCAAGCTTTGCCATCGGTAATTGAGTCCCTTATAATTCTCCTGATACATAAATGACTATAATTCCTGGCATTCGAAGAGACAAAAAACCGAGCAAAAAACAGATCAGCCCAATTTGTTCTTATGGCAGGGTTCGTAAGAAGAAAATATAGATGACTGTCTGTTGTCATTGTTTACATTGATGCCAGAATGAAATTCATATCATTTCCCGATTATATCATCAATAAGCATGAAAATGAGCAACTCTGCTTACAACTACTAATTTTGGATATCCGACATCAACATGCTTGAGCTCGAAAAATGGGCGCCGTGTATACATTTTTCAAACTATCTACCGAAGTTATTGTAAAAATTATGGCATATACGAACGTCAAGGGGCGATTGTGCGGGAACTAATAAACATAGACTTAAAAACTTCTGTAACTCTCGAATTCGAGAACTGATTATTCTGAGAGGTGGTACAGTTATATATGCAACTATTTCAGATTTGATCACATTATAGAATGCAATAATGGTTGATTTCTGGTTTTTCTGGAAATGCTATCGATTCTGTTGTTTTAAAATCGAACACACAGCATATCTTCATCAAGCTCTACAGGTCAAGTCGTTGCATCAAATGTAGTTTTCGAGAAACAATATTTTTTTCGCAAAAATGCGATTTGTCCAAAGCTGTTCACAACAGAGTAACATATTTCCACCTTTATGTCACTTATTGACGAATCGATTCAGTCACATCACGATTTGATCGAAAATAATTTTTTTGTCCAAACGGAAACCCTGTGGGACATACATTCAGGAGAAAACATCATTTTTCACTTCGGTTTAACGTAGAAGTCGAATATGTGGAAATATTTAGGGTAAACCATTTGAAAAAAACAAAGCTGATGGCATTTCCAGAAAAATCGGAAGTCCGCCATATTGGATTTCGATGTGACTCTCAGAAAAAAATCCTTTCAAGAATACAAAACTTCACAGGGGTAGCCCTGTGTCGCCCAGTATTCACCATGTATTCTTCCATTCACCCTAGAAATAAACACTAAAACTGAATTTCGAGATGGAGTAGTAGCAGCTCCGATATCTATTCGTCCACTCATCTCTTCTGAACCACGGATTTACCATGGATTCGAAACTATTTAAACTACGGATTCATCCATTATTACTATTTTTATCAATCATTCTAACATCACGGGATTCATTCATTCAAACAATCACTCATCATTCACTCAAAGATTACGTTAACAGAAATTACCGAACAGACGTTATTTCGAATTGAACGAGAAGTTTCTTTCGTATGAAAATGTTGTTTACCATGCGAACTCTTCATCCATGGGTAGAAATTGCCTTGAACTGCAGCCAATTGATCGTCGGCACTTTTCACATCTCCAGATACCTCGTCTTCATTGAACGATGTTAAGTCTTTATCGTCGCAATCGACATTCCCCTCGTCACGTCCACCGTAACTACCATGCGCACTTTTATGCAAATCGCTGTAATCATACGTAATTTTCTTACCACCAGGTTTGGTTAGCAATGCCCTGAGGGCTGGTGAGTCTTCATTGCACGTTGACTCATCGGATTTGTTCAAAGTTGAGCTAGGACTCAGATCATTAGGCGGAGAATTCGGAGCTAATGAATAAGCTTGTCTGCAACTGTCAAACCGATTCAAATTACCCGTGAAATTTTGATTGATAGGTGGTGGGCTCAAGGAATTATCCAAGTTCGAATAGCCCTGATTCGATATGAATCTACAGTTGTTGTAAGTTGGCTCTTCTTTGATCGGATACGATGACGTCTCATTCACGTAAGGATAAGTCATGTGACCTTGAAAACCACCTGAATCATGTGCGTAGCCGGCGACCCTTTGGTCGTAAATGAAATTGTTGTTTCGCGGAGTGTAGTAGCCCGGATTCCAAAAATCACTGGAGAAGTCCGCACTCATACTTTCAGGCACTGCACTCGCTCTGTACGGGATTCAATTGCAACTAAATCTGGCCTTCGGTCTTCGGATGTTTGACATTGTCACCGATACCCCGCTAGTATGAGCGGGAGGGGTTGCGACCCCCTAAGGTTGTCGCCAGTCTTTTATTTCGCCAGCTGCCCTGTGAAATTTACCCACCCCCGACCATTCACTGCGTTTCCATATTTATTGGGGTATCGACAGTATTGCAGAATGTGAAAGTTGGAAATCGCATTTCGTGCTTTTGGGTTATATAGGAGATCGAAAGTGAGTTTCGCCTTATGTCTCTATTTGCAGATTAGCTCGAATTGGGTATAGACTTTCATCACATGAATAGAAAAGTCAATTGATACATAGGGCGGTATATAAATTATAATTAAGATGAATTCATGCCATAATGCTTTCATTTGAAATTAGAAAAAAAAATGTTGAATTCGTTTCAAAATGCACGGAGACTTTTGTTCACATGTTGAGTGCAATTCACGCGAAATGCCAGTTTGAGCTAGTGAATTTTTGTTGCAAGAAAGCTAAATTCGAAATCGCACTCATCGTTTTGAACAACTCCCAACTTTCAAACGTACTGGAAATGACAATGATTTCCGCAAAAGTCATGTCATCTCCCAGAACATGATCAATCAATTTGGCGGAATCATACTTGACAGACGAAGTAGTGACATACCATTGTTAACTTTTCTTATCGGTCGATTTTGATTTTCTTGGCATAGATGGAGAGGCAATCAAAACAGAACGCATCAATTAACAATAGAAATATTCAGGATTTGTTATGAAATGAAGTTGTCGGACAATTTCCTTCGGGAATCACAGGGGGTTACCCTTATCCTATGCCACATGGTATAGGTAACTCATCAAATAAATAAAATGAATTTCAAAGTTTCGGAAATCATTATCGATATGATCCGAGATCACTGATGAAGATGAAGTTAGGAAGTTTCGATCTTCATTGGTTTGAATACAACGTGTACGAGCTATCAATAACTATCGATATTATCGATTATATTGATAATATCGATGAGGTCAATGAATTGGTAGGTATCGATACATTTTAATCATCGGTATACGATATTTCCAAACCGTTATCAACCTACTTTCTTGATTCTTGGAAAAATTATTAGCGTCATAAATGATGAATTCGCTTCGATGAAAGCAAGAAAACAAAATTTTCAATAGTGAATTCTAATTCAAGAATAATCGTTATTATCGTTAAGAAATAATTTGTAACTTCTGTACTAGTTTGAATCAAGTTTGATTTTATACTGTGGAGAAAATTTCAGTGTTCATTCTACCCTTCATTGCCCAACTCCACTTTCAGCAATTATGGACTTCTACCCCAGAGTTTATTATAGTTATATCAAAATGGGACTAGCCAGTTTCGTTAATAGTTCATTATATATTTGTTATATTCAATTTTCGAATTAGTTATTTATTGTCTTATCCAATTTCGTATCAATTATTTCACAACTAGGTTAGAAATATTTTTCGTCTGACGGTTGGCACTTTCGTCATGGCACCAGACGTCAAGAACCAACTGCATGAATTAAATTAAGTCCGAAAATAACAACTTCGTCAATTTTTCTTCTGAACAGTGTTCTTTCAAAACGGTTCTTGCAGGTAAGGATTTTGGTTGTTTAAAAAATGTAGGGCATGAAGCTACCTTCTGAGAACGTTGAACAATTCATTATTCACCGTTTTATTGACAATACTGAGGGCGAACAACATGTTGTAAAATTTTATTGAGGAAGACTGCCTCAATTTATGACTATTTGACATTTTAACTAGTTAACTTCGATTTTTGTTAAAGCTTCTACAATAATGTCATTATATTGTTTGTAAATAGATGTTATAAATATCGAAACGCGCGACTATACTTACTGAAGAAATGAAAATATGTTTGCTCCCTCTGAGAATAAATGAACAATAAATATCCCAACAAGCTCAAACATAACTATCGTCTCAGTTGTGATAAAAATTCAGATCAGAAAATTATCTATATCAAAATGTATTGGTATAAAATTTTTCCCCTAAGAGAATTTAGTTCGATATCATGATTAAAAGTTATCTTGAAACCTTTCAGTAACAAATAAGTGGACCCTAGACATGCTTTTATACTCCTTCACAAAATACGAATATTAAATGAGAATGAGAATGTTATGGGTCAACTTTTCTGCTTGCTCCTCGTTATGCAAAAAAAGCTGACCTTAGATCAAAGTTCACGTAAACTATGTTAGTACATTCCAGGGACAATTTATTTAATGAAGCGCCCTTGTGGTAACATCTCGAGGCTGAAATCTGATGCTATATTTCTGGGATAAGATAGTATATTTTTTCTGCAATTATTCCCGAGATGACATCATTTTCCTCAAGGTGAAGTGAATGAGGATCATTACCTATCACTCTTTTTTTTATGGTGGAATTTAGTGATGTGTTATTCCCCATTCATAAATTCCATATACGATATCATTTCAAATGAGTATGCGTTTGAATAGGTTCACACTTCATAAGATGGAGATATAAGTATGGAGAAAATTCAATTCCTCTGAAATGAAAAGAATTCTGAGTGAAAAAATTCAAATAGTGATCCATGAGGAATGATGCCTCAAAGCTTGTTGGATATAGAAGAAATCAAACGGTGTTGAGATAGTAGGTATATGGAAAGTTTTTTTGCTATCCATAATGGAGGTATAGAGGATCATGAGCCTCTTCTGTATAACTTCAATGACCGATATTCTAGAAATGATTAATCGACAGTTCTATAGTAGAACTTGGAAACTTATTTTTCATTCTTTTTATTTTCAAAAAATTTTACCTCAAGGTCGTTTTTATTATAGGAACCGCTTTTTAATTTGCTCGGCAAACTTTCACTAGTTTAGTTTAGTTGTAGAATATGGAAAAAACCTCTTGAAAGAATCTTTGATTTCCTTCTGGCATATGTAGAATTGAAAGCGAAAGCCACAATCGAATTTCTTCTTGTTGAAAATCTATCAGAATATTCATTTTTTATCAAAAATGTACACATTACTTTCGTTACTATATTCTCATTATAAATTAAATACACCTAAAAGTACGCCAACATGAATATGAATGAAATTCAAATTGAACTAGTAATGGAATGAATAAAAACTCTTCTCTTCTATTCTATTCTCTACTCTATTTCCTTGCGTATTCAGTGAGTACAATATTCTTGATGAAGCCTATGGGTATATAACCGCATGCAACATTATACCATCGTCTTTCGGCTCCAGTGAAGATTGATTAGAGGATTCTGTACCTGGTCAAGCGTTCAATGAATATTGAAATGAAAAGTGGAAATCATTCGGTGATGACTCTTCATTTTGTTCAGTTGTTAATAAACTAAACTGTTTCGCATATTTTTCGATAGAACTTTCACCGTGAATGTTCACCGTGACTGAATCTCATCACTACCTCAACCTTGTTTGAAAGTAATTAATCTTATATATTGGGGATCTAGAAGGCAGGAGTCGATGTTTTCCTATCAATATACATGGATTAGAGAAGAAGTGATACGAATTTCCAATACTGATCTTCATTTTGTTTGGGATATTAGGCAGGTATATGGTATAATTTTGATAGCGAGTTTTTTTTTCCATTTCGAATTCGTGCTATTACCTGATGTTACTCTCATTCAACTACTTGTACAGGGCGAGTCGATAGTGTGACAAAGTTACATAGCGTTTTTTTCACAAATGTTCTAGATTCACATTTCTAAATTAGTTCGCTTCATACAGGAAGACTCGAAAATGCGTGGCCTATTGAAGATGAAGTTTGTCTTGAGAAACACCCCATATGTTTCAGTAGACATGAATTTAATGTCTGTTTACCATCCGAATACATTTTGTTTGTGAATATCCGATAAGGCATTGCCAAGTTTTATCCTTTTATTCTCTGCAAAAACCTCCATTTCATAGATTCAAGAGAACTTTCAGATGTATCAGCAGTTGATATGATGATTAATCATATCAACTTCCAAAATTCATCGAAAGATCTACAAGGGAGTTCTCGATAATCTCGATAACTCATTGTCAAGTTTCAAGAGATGATGCAAACCAACAGGGACGTCATATCAGTTTTCATCGGGTCTCGAAAAGTATCTCAAGGTGAAAAAATATTGTCAGTTATCAAACAGAACCAGTGACTTACTTCTCTTACCTTCAGAACCTGAGTCGGCCAGGGTATTTTTCGCTATATAGTTAGTCAACTTAGTTTTTTTGTTCTTGTTCAACGTAATGAAATTAACAATTTCTGATGGAATGAAATGACTGTCGAGCTAAAAATGTCAACTCAAAAAATAACAACATGAGTCTCAAACAAAAAACAACAATGAGTCAATAGCATTCAAATATTCAATTACTACTGCACTGCTCAAATCGAGGCTGAAATGCAACACTGACTACTAATCCATGTACTCGTTTTTCTGAACAAGCATGTGCAAAACAAAATACCTCACCCCTAATGGACTATACCTTCGATTCGCGAGTCGACTACGGCTGGCCGTCCCTTGTCCGTATTCATGCATGAGATTCGAGTATATACGAGTATATATAGTATATACTATAATTGCGACATGTGTGTCGTTGCATGAAATACATCGAAAGTCGTACATTTTCATCACCTTCTACGATGTATTCTATTACTTGACTCTTGGACTGTTGAAATTTGTTTTGCAGTACAATATTCGATTGATAAATAAATATTGTCGCTCTCAACGGAGATTTGAATGTAAATCATAACGGATTTAAACGTTGTATGAACGTTCAATCATGAATACCTGGGAAATTAACAATTCAAGTAGATATCAAATTCGATTCGAATATTTTTTGCCTGAATCATTCCGTGTTTGTCAAACTGATATCGGCTGGCCGGACTTGTGTCATGATGAGTGTCATGAGCTACGCAAGGGTTTCAACTCAACGTGGCGTTCTGACGATGGGTAAACTAGAAACTGGCTGACCCAAACGTTACATCATCATGATATTCAAAGTAAATGGGCTCTTTGAACTTCATGCACTGGCAAAGTCCTCTCATTCATACCTCTGATGTGATGAAATATATTGGGATGATAGGTACTTCATGATAAACGTTGGATGTTGTAGTGAGTTTTGAAAAATTTTTATTTCATCATATAATTCAGTGTTTTTTCCGACATATCTGGTACGGCTCTGCCGACCCTGCCATCCCTGTCGAGTCGTCACTGTACAGAACTTAACAGATTTTAGGGCTGTATTTGAGGAAAAACTAGAATAACTTGACTTGATTTTCAAAAACAAAAATTTGTCCAGAGGATAAACAGACATGAAACACATATATACTGGAAGAGATGAGTTGGTCCATCAAGAAAAAAACTATAAGTTTCACTAGTCACGCATTTCTGAGTCAGGTTGCTAGCTTAAGCGTGCAACTTGAGCAAGATCTACTTTGATATTTCGATCATAACAACGTACTCTCACTATGTATAATTAGAAATCAGCAACATCTTGATGAATTATATTGCTCAGGGGCACCGACTTTAAAAAAAAACCTGTGGGTGCCAATGCTCATTTGATGACTCGTTAAAAGACCAGGCAAAGTGCGAAGAGAAAAATGCACATCGACCGCGACCGACGAATAAATATACACAGAGAGAAATTTTTATCAATCACAGAGATAGGGGACAAGTGAATTACTCGTTGGGTATATGCGAAAAGTTCGAATCTTTTGACACCAATCAATCAATAATTTGATAATTATTCATGTACATGATCATGAAAATCGAATTTGAAGTCGTTCGGTAGGACTCAAGTTATTAGCAAACATAAACAGCATCCAGTGTGCCAAAGATGAGGATGCACAGCATGGAGATCTCGACAACGGATGGAAAAAAAAGTTGCGCATTCAGATGGTCAATTCAATGATCGTTCACTCTGATCAAAATGATAGGTTAATATCATATTTCTATGTATTTCATTATCATACATTACCCAGTATAATTCTATGGGTGGAAATTGAACTGGAATGAAAATATATTCGAAAATAGGTAGGGAGATATCAATTGAGGATTTTTCGAATTGTTTGAGGCAAATAGGCAGGAATAACGTTCAATCAAACAGATTTGATCGAATTGATCTTGGCCCATTGACTTATGAGAAGCATTGAAACTAACATTAGAAAAAGAAAGAGCTATCGATTTGAATGGATGTGCAACAAAGAAGGGTACAATTCTGCCAACAGTCATCTGATCACTGCTTGTTGCCTCTCTCTCGTTCGCTGTTTTCATTGGTTAGATCCCTCCGCCTTTCTCTAGGTGCGAACTAAGGTCTATTTGAAATTTGTTCAACATTATTCAATAAGTCATATATATTGATATATTCTGATATTTTTTTTAATTCATTGGTACAGGACAAAATCGACTCAACAGGACAAAATCACCATATCCAAGATAGTTTTAAAATTCTTCTTTGACTTAATGGGCTGAACCAGCTGAAGGAACCAATTCTCTATATTCAAACAACAAGTAGAATTGAGTCTCTGCTTCAAAACTTGGATCGATAAACTTCGCTGATCAATAGATTTGAGAGAATGATCTAACACTATTTACTCTATTCGAATGAAAATAATCGAAATGTTGTGACAATGCCAACAGTCATGTGATTTTTAATTGCTGCATCTCTTTCTTGTGGTCGTTTCAGTTCCTCTCTCTCTCTCTCTCTGAGTTCGATCTAGTAGAGAATACATACTATCATAACTTTGGTGAGACAACAGTATGACAGTCTTAAATGTTAAAGTATGTTGATGGTTTTTCTGTCATAAAGGAAGAAGTGAATTTTTGAAAAATCTATTCTATATTTTTTCAGCGTCAAATAATCAAGAATGTATGGTGAAAGAATCAAGGCCTCAGTGAATTTCATCATTAACTGAATGTGGGTTTCGAAATTGTTGTCCATGTTGAGAAAATACAATTGCAATCCATTTTTCATCAGAATGATGTGCGACTGCCACAAAATATTGTAAAAACCCGTCATTGTACATAGAAGTGACGACTGTGCACCACCCTCTAGTGAACGTGGCACACGAACAAAAGAATATCGCATCCGATAGTGATTGGTTGCCATTCAGTTACCGGCTACAGAATCGCACATACGCATCTCTATTGTTGGCGTTCTGACTATAGGGGAGAGCAACACGCTGCAACAATGAATGCTTAAATGGAGTCAGCCTTAGACTGTGACACGTTACGTGTGAAATTTTGTGGAGAGTGCGTATAATTTGCAAACCATTTTCTCGTGTATTATCATCGTCATAGATAATTTTTCTATCGCGAAATAATTGATTCATTATAATCCCAAAGAGTGCACCTTCCTGGGCATATGATAATATTCATCTCAGACTCAGAAATATAATATTAAATACTAATCATAATTTCATGTTATAGGAATGACGAGAGAAAATCCTAGAAAATCTAGGAAAATGAACATCTGAAAGAGATTTGAGAAATGTTTTGAAACAATTCGTGAATACAATTTATGATACTGGATTAAGTTGTTTCCAAATTTCTGTCAATAACTAAGGAATTCTAATTCAGCGTTGATGATGTTGATGATGATGCTCTATATCATTTAAAATCGTAGAAATTTCAAGCGAACGAATGTTTCTCGATGATTTATCGAAGTTGAAAAATCAAAACAGCTGAATTGAAAACGTTATGTAGTTTTATAGACGTTATAAAAAGTATAATTCGTATGAGAATTTTTAATATTTTTATGCCATTCCTTGGTTGCGTGAATTCATTTTGTTTCATACATTTATTTGTATTTCTCTACAAGTAGGTCTTGTTCTATTTATACGTGGATATGAAAAAGTATATCCATACAAACAATATTACTTTATATATAGTTATTTCTGCTCTTTGTTCGTAGAAGTTTTCCTATGATTCACTAAATATTATTGCAATCATTTCTTGACTATTTGCGAATACTTCCAACCAACTAATGGCAATTTCAGTTTTGTTTTGCCATGGCTACACTATTATTATCTCAGATGTATATATGGGTCAGATAGTTCATTGACACTTGTCACTGAAAAGTTTGAATTTCTACAGATGAGATATTCCCCTAGAAAAAACATTTCCCAATTTATTTTGTTGGAGACTGAAATTCGTTTCCAAAACGTCCACAAAAATAACTAGAAGTTGATAATTATTTAATAATAATAATCGTCTTTATTTGGGCGAAATTTAGCCATAGGCTATTCTTACATTTAACCCATATTTAAATAACTCACTCGACCTAACTAACTAACCTAACCTAATGCATAGACGAGAAACTAAAATTTTTATAAAGATTGTGTTGAACACTCAGTGAGAACCATAAAAATTGAAAAGGGGTTCAAATCAAGAATTCAACAACTCATGCTTCAATTTGTATTTGAATTTCGTAGCAGGTAAACATTTATGGTCAGCATTCATTTGATTGGAAGTAGAGTACTGAGGCATGGTCAACAAATTTTTCTTCCTAATATTTCGCGCATGAACATCGGTTCGGGCTATCAATTTATCTATCAATTTCTTTTCTCAAAATTTTGAAAAACACTCACTATGACTATCATCAAGAATGTATATTGTATCTATCCAAAAGGTTGATATCAAACGTTAATATCAATATTAATATCAAAGTCTGAAAAAATTGAGGGATTTATCACTTCTACCTATACCCAAATTAGACCTCACCAGAATCCCAGGAAC
Source organism: Gastrophysa polygoni (assembly GCA_963576655.1). NCBI lineage: Eukaryota > Metazoa > Arthropoda > Insecta > Coleoptera > Chrysomelidae > Gastrophysa > Gastrophysa polygoni. The sequence continues at coordinate 9,689,464 of OY755089.1, read as the reverse complement.
GCAGAAAATAGAAAATATATTTTTTTCAAAATATTTAGAAAATGTCGGAATTCAAAGGAAAAGGAGAACGGGGAGCAATGTATTTGAAATAAGGAGTTGATACCAATTTCCGATAATATGTATCCGTGAACGCCACCTTCTTGAATATTTTTTTTATTGAGGACACAACAGATTATCGCTTCATCGATTAGGAGTATCATAATAAGGAATTAAGAAACTATATACACAGTGGAGCAGTTCAGACAAGAGACGCCAATCAAGAAAATAGCAGCGATTTTCAACTCGACCATGAACTAATTAATTTTTGGAAGTAGTAACTAACTGGCTGACTGAAACCGACCTAGAGAACGATCTCATAAACCATAATTCTGCACATCAATTAATTATTTATAATACCGTATGGACGGAATTATGAAAAATGACGTTATGACAGTTTGTGGGTAAAATATATAATTTTCTTGACCGAAGCATTATTAATGATCAAGCTCTAATCATATACAGCAACTGTACGAATCTACATTCATAACTCATACTCACACCGGGCCCTATGGCGTGGTTCACTGGACGTATAGTTGATATGCCGTTTATATTGAATGATGCTTTATTTGTTAGCACGAAAAGGGTCATTAGATTAGATAGGCTATGAACACTCGCATCAGAATTGAAATCTTCGTAGGTAATGATGCATTCGTACTGCTGATATCTATAAATATTGATAATTTCAAACAAATACAGTCGCCTGATGAACTATTCAAATGTGCTATTGTTCTTTGGATTGTATTGACACTATATATAACGTTGATTGATATGGATGATTATACAATTCATCAAGTGTATTCGTGATCTCAATCCATTCGGATAGTGATCCCATTATATGCTTGAGAATATGAAATATTCGCTCACTCAGGAATTGACTAATATTTGATGTGATTCCAGTAGAATTCATCTTCATAGATATCGAAATGAATAATTACCGATCTACTACCATATGACTTGAGATCAGGTAGCAAAGAATCAATAAACATACAGTTTACACTACAAAACTCAGTTATGTCTGATCATCCGAATAGAGAACCATTGAGATAGTCACCCTCTGAAATGGGGACTGTAGCAATATTATATATGAGTTTTCGTATGAAATCGATATCCACATCACTTATCTGGATAATAAAATCTATTGTGAGAAAGAAATAATAACTTATTTAGTGAATAATAGAATGGAAATGAGATGGAGAGATGGAAGTCATCAACAATCACTACATGGGGACTGTATGAATTACTGACGTAATAACCTTATTCTGTTTGATGATAGTGGAATCGAAAATAGATTGTTTCATAAAATATCTAATGAGCAATTTCAATTCATTCATGAAACTTCATTGATTGCTGAATGAAATCGCCTCGAGGAGTGTTCATTCAAGCATATTTGATTGATGGTGGATTTATGCAGCAGTTTTGAGTTTTGAGTCATAAGTCATGAGAAGATCAGTCTTTGAATTTGCATTGAAACTTACATACATTCATCATGAATTTTAGGATTTGGTAATGAGTCCGAATAAAAAATGCTGAACTTTTATATCTATAGAGACCTGAATCTCAAGACGAAGTAATTCTTTCGCATGCGTTTCAAAGTGTTACTTCCTGTGATTCGTGTGTTTCATCGAATTCAAAAGTGGTGCATAGTTCCAATCCCAACAGGATTTGAAGAAATCATCTGATTTGTTGAAGATAACGAACTCATTTTCGAAAATTCTAGAGAATATCATTCTTCTGAAGAATGTCAAGAATTCTTCGCATTCCCAATGTACAAGTATTTTTCAGGATTATTCAACATTGTATTGCGTGGGGCGACAGCATTCTGAGCTATTTCAATGGATTCATGGCAATCATGAATAACTAAAGTAAGCCTGGACGTCACAAAGTATGTGCTCCTTTGAAGTTTTGTCGTCGGTCACGCCATTCATTTTATTCACCCAGGGTCAAAGCCATTGTAAGTAGTGCATGTATTGGAGAATGTTCCCTTTTAGTCCAGTCACATTTGGAGTTTCGGACACCTCGGAATGAGAGATAAGAATGAGCTGAAAACTTGTATGAACCTTTATTTTGGCATTCTTAACGTTGTCTCAAAAGTGTCATCAAATCTCGTGCCCACGTCTCAAGATTCTCAAGGAGAAACGTCACAAAATTCGCTTTTTTGGAAATATCGCGCACCTTATGGTGTCAATGATGCTCACATCTATTATAAGAATTGTAAAGCATATAATTCTCTACGATTTTTTTCCCGAGCATTTCCTCATATGCCCAACTTGCTGCTGATGATTGAATGATGCTTGGTAGAGATAAGTTCGGCATTTATCAAATATATTAGTTCAATAATACCTGGATACTCCGTGTAATTGAAAAGTTGTTGGGTGAAATACTTTATATTTCATTAAAATTTCAAGTAGAAAAGGAAAAGAGTGAATACATTTCAAGTGCATGGGAGAATCGTTATTTAACAACTGGGGTTATACACTTACTACAATTGAAGTTCAAATGTAAGCAAGATTCACGTAAACTTTAACAATTAGAAAGACATTAGTCTCAATTTCACTCTTCATCATCATCGTCTTCTGATCGCTCGAAACGATCCAACTCATTATCATCATGTTTGTCTGTAAAATGTCAATGATTTCAGGATTGAATGCATTTTTTTCTCCGAGATCAGAGGCAAAACTAAAGAATATTGCCACCTCGATGCTTTGCAACCACAACCATTCTTGCAATTGCATAATATTGTGTTCAGTGGTTCATCTGGAGCTGATGGCGATATTGTCGTTTTAGATTCCAGGAGTTTATTTTGCAACACCCAACCTCATTTCTGTGGTCTCGAATCATTCCCTGAACAAGATGGAATTCAATAGTATACACGGTTTATATATCGATGAGTCGCTGAACTTAGTCGTGGAATGTTTGATAACTTCATAAATTCATTGAGCTTTGTTAACTTGACATATTTCGTGTGGCAAAGATGGTCCGTATTCTCTTGCTAACAAGATGTTCACTCCATTTTCATACTTTATCTGTACAGGGCACTTTCTTCAACAAACCTGGGACAGTTGATCGAAATTGGCATGAAACGATTTTCTCTCTAATGTTTTATGGAAAGTATATTCCCTTTTATAAACAACGCAGCAGTTGTACATTTTTGTTTTAACATTGCCTTCGCCAACTTTTTTTAGAAAATTTTGTGATGAAATAATACAAAAGTAATTGTCTTTCTACTCGAAATTCAATATAGATACACGAAGTAGGTCAACATGAGAATGTGTTACTGTGACCCGATTCGACCGACTTCGTATCTTTTAGAATAATTGAGATCCTCATGGTGTAGAAAAACGGGCACCCTGTATAAGTTTTGGCACTTCACTGATTGATCGTCACTATACTTTACCATATCTTCTTATAGAATGCAGTAGGTTGGCAGTAGGGGAGCGTTATGAATTAGTGAAAGCATTATGATTAGTGAATTAGTGAAGCATTATGATTAGTGAATTAGGAAATCATCCAGACTCAGTTTTCGGCAGCTTCTCATCGGTAACATTTAAGAGTGGATTGATGATATTTACCATAACATATCGATGATATATCAAATGTTATCGACGACACTGATTCCTCCTAGCTGCTGAATATGCTTCGGAAGGAATCAAAAACCTGATATCATAAATATATTACACAGTGGAGTAAGCGCACCTATACATTGTGTCCAAGATAAGGAGGGCAGTATGGAGATATCGAAAACTAAAGAAAAATAGTATAGAACTAGAGGAAAGGTTAGGTGGTTGAAGAACGGACAAAAACAAAACGTCTATATGAATTCCTTTTCGTTTTTGAGTTATTTTCAAACAAAACTAATTTTCTGTTTCGCCATTTTTATATTTATCTGGCGTTGGAAAAATACTTAACGGAATTGATAAGCCTCTCCATTCATCGATATACTACACGTTATGGTTTGACTTTTCGTAACCATCTTCGAGAAATTTCTCGATACGAATATATGTTTCTCATTATTCTGTAAAAATCATACGATCATGTGAGGTCCATTGCGAAAACTGCTTCACAAAAACTCGGTTTTCTTTTCCGTGCGAACAGATACTTCACATCTTAGCAACTGCTTATGATCTACAAAGCACAAATTCGACCTGCCCTGTAGTACTGTTCACATGTTTGGAGCTCAGCCCCCAAACATAAGCTCTTAGATTCAATTCAGAAAAAAAAACAAGGACAATACGTAAGGAAAATATCTATAGCAGTTTATCGGATTCATGGATGATATATGGTTATTCATAATATAGAGAAAGTTTGTACACATTTCTGAGTTACAATTAGTTCTGGATAATCAAAGCAGAACGAACCCTCCCTATATGAATCTCACTCGAAATGAAAGGGCGAATCGGTAGGAAATATTATAATATTGAAGATGCCTTATTTGGAAAAAAAATGAGGATGAATCTGTTTCTATTTTTCTTTCATATTGAATGAAGTATATACACCATGGAAAATAATTCATTCATGGAATTTGCTTTCTGTATATCAAGATACTACTTTGAAATTTGAATGATTCATGAGCTACAGCTTTTTGAAAAATGGGACAACCTGAATGCACTCCTCTTCCTGAACGATAACATTCCCAATACAACCATGTGCCATTTATGATTCATCAAATCGTACTTCTGAACCTGAAGGGCAATCAACGGGGTGGAGTTGTTCATTTTGTTGTTGTCAGGAAAAATGAGTGTACAGAGAATTAACAATTCCATTTGGAGGTCTCTATCAACTAGCACATCAATCCGAGTGAAAGATGAATCTTTCGCGATATTTGTGAAATTCGGTGTGAGAAAATTGATCAGAATTTCAATTGATACCTTCACTGATCCCCACAATTATCTAGTGTAAATATCATACCATGTTTGCGAACAGTTGTATCCAGAAGTTAATTGAGTCAAGAAAAATAGAATCCACCAAGCAAGAAGTTGAATGATAGAAGTCACAGACGCTGAAATCAGATCAGAATTGGTTCTCAAAATGATCAAGTACCTTACTCATTCAATTGAAGCATTGATTATATTCGCAGCTCATTCCCAAGTTACCATGGTCTTTCATAACGCAATCCCAACTGTATGTTAACAACGACAGTCTTGTATATACGAGATTCTGGATGCTAAAACCAAACCTATTCTCATTCTTCGTAGAGTTCTATGTTACAATACATGCTTCATCAATCGAACTGAGAAATGTTATGGAAAGTTAGGGGACGTTCGATGAGGAAGGAGAGTTCAGTTCAGAAACCGTCATTCTGCAAGGAATCTCGTTAATCATCCCGTCAGCTCTCAGTTGTCAATCATTGCATATTATGTCGGCTATATACGGTTCGATGCTCATAGCATTCATTACTTTTGCCATCAACAAATAGCAAGTAGATTATGATTCTTCAAGTATGTTTGGGATTCTTATGTAATATTTAATATGAAAACTAGAGTTCCACTATTGCTGTTCATTATTGGTTATTATAAAGTCCTGGTAATTCACCAAGTCGAAATCTACCTCCTTTCATTCATCGTACAATGGATGAGAGAGAAAATCACTAGAAATCTCAACATCGGAACTTGATTCATCAACTTCGATCATTGAATTGCCACTGTGACTTATCAATGTCAAGCAATTATATTACTGATTGTTTTTCATCATCTGCAATTTGAATTTATCGAAATGATGAACGATTCAGTGACCAATCTTGAACTTTCACGAATACACAACCGTTTCAAAGGAAGAAATGATATTTCTCAAATTCTCACACTCTTTGATGACGACTGTTATACTCTCCACAGATCAATAGACTCTTCCATTATGTCGAACTGTTGAGCACACAGCCTGGGATCCACTTAGCTCTAGTTTGGACTTGTAAATCACTTTCAAATGTACAATAGTTTCCGAAGAAAATTTGCTTCACTTTTACCTCGAAAAACGTGTTGGCAATTTAGGTGGGATCATTGGAAGCAGGTAGAAAGTTATGGTTATTCTGTACATTCAACTCTGGATTCGTCAGACAAGACTGAGCATAAAATTCGAATATGGGAGTACGTGATATTCGTTCTCTCAATCTTTTTTATTTATTCAAGGCGCGCTAGTCCAGTGACATCACAATTATAATTTGAATTCATTGAATAATGATTATTGAACTGAAATTGAGGGAAAGGTTTATTTCATGAAGCCTTTTGCGGTGAATTTCAAGAGTCAGTAAAAACTTTTCGCAATACTTGATAATCTTTCAATTTATTGAAAGGCTCCAAATTTCGCCTTCCAATGTGAATTTGAAGATACCATTTCGAATGATGCTTACCATTGTGGCTACCTGTACAGGGCGCGTCTGATAAAATTGTCCTATACCCCTTTTTCATCAGTTTTTCAGAATGGACTTTTTGGAAGTAACACTATGTATGTTTTTCAATAGGTCGATAGAGCTTTTCAGAAAATGATTGATTCATTCAAATGTGGATGAAAATGTTGGGGAAAGAATATATCAGATGCCAAAGCATTCATTAGACGAACCATGGTTTCAAAAGTTCGAAAGATCAATGAGATTCAAATTTTGCAGAGCAGTTTGATTCGATTTATCGATATTTCATACTCTCCATTCACTTATTGTTCCAACTTGGGAATTTCACTTTTCAGGATTCTGCGGACGATTTTGTGTACGAACGTGTAGTTTTGAGATTGAGAATGGCACATTGGATTTTTCAGAAATATTTCATTTTTGCCCCACACCGCACTGTGCTCACTTCAATCAATCTGATGGACGGACATTTTTTTATCTGTTGTCAACACGAAAGGGAAACAATTCCAATACCCTCGAATCTCTGGCATTCAAGACTCATAATACAATGACACATGGTATTCAGAAAATATTATGTCAGCTCAGCAGAAAAATCAGCTCACGATGTTTTCATTTAAAAAAATCAGATATGTATGTGCATTTCAGGATGAGTGGAATAATCGGGGTAATCCTCTACTTGATGATGAAATAGAGGTGTTGTATCCGTGTTCTAAACTCTTCACGGTATAATGATCCCCTTTATATGACCAATGAATCGGTGCAACGAATGAAGAAAAGAAATCAGTAGAATTTCTCTCGAAACTCAATTTAAATTTCTCTCTACACCCCATTGATAAGACCCCTCATTGAAATTAAACTCGGTTACCTAAAATCATTGATCAGAACTGATATAATTCCCGTTATTTCTTAGTCGTTTTTCAGTGCCATTCAACTCATTGCGGATTGAACAAATCATGTAATTAGTATACCAATTTCCATTCACGAGTTATCCCACTCATCATTCAGTCCATCTTCTCCTCATTGAGTTTGATTAAAATTCAAAATGAGATGATTTCAACATATTTTTGAATATACGTGATCAAGTCTGTCTCTGTTCGTGAATCGCTTCCATCGCGACCAGGGTTCGATTCCCAGCGTAGAGGTGGATGTTCGTGTATATATGCATCCCTAACGCCGCTCGAGTTTCGACTTCTGGTCGAATTAGTTTCTGGTCTCGAATCGAATTGAGTTTCAATTGAAATATTTATGTTTTACTGTTCGAAATGTTGGTAGAAGTGGCACACTCTTTCTTCTCGCCACAATCAAACGGGATGTCAGTAAGCTTGTTTATAGCGCAACTTAGCTGCGCCCCTACCAATTTACATCGTGCCCGTCAATAACTCCGCAGTTGGCTGTTGTTCTGATGTTCTGTGCTCTGTGTTGAAACGCCTTTACACTTCACAGTTTAGAAAACCGTTCTTGCGGATATCATATAACATGACCACAAAAGAGTGGTACACAGTGATTTGTATTCAGGTTGATAATGTTAAGTGATGGCTTTGTGTTCATGAACTTCTTGTTCATGAAATGTGAAGAACTATATTGATGAAGAAAAGTCCCTCCATGCCTTGGAAAGGAGTACATAATGATGGATAACGGCCGTATTGTTGAATGCCTCATAGCTCAAAGCCAGCCTAATAATTTTCGAGATATTTCCAGTTATTGAATTAACCAACCATAAAATTATTAGTATTATTATTATTATTATTATTATTATTATTATCCGATATCCATACCTAGTCCAACATGTCTTGACCATATTGGCCATCGGCCATATAATGCCTCAATAATCAAACATACCAAATACATGAATTCCAAATGCAAATATGAAATTGCTTGCGCCAGAGTTGAATATTATCCTGGCCACATTTCATCTCGATGTTGCCACTGATAAACAGAAGTTGACTAAGGATTCTCCTCGTTGTTTACCTTTTCAATTGTTTGAGACAATTATCATGTTCAGAAAAAAATTTTCTCAATTTGATAGTACTCATCACCCAAAAAAGCGTCGTGGTACAAACCGTTTTTCTTTAAGGACTTCGTTTATTCGGATAATTATTTAAATTCGTACAGAACGAACAGATCTAGTAACGTCAAAATCCGTGTCATTCGGCTGCCATCCTCTTGCAGAGATGCGAAAATTCCTCATTTATCACTACATACGTGTCGACTAAATTTTCATGTCATATTCATAGTTTCTGACAGAGACAACAATACTCTTCCAAGAACAACACTAGCAAGAAGCGTCGTTGGAATAAACATTAGAAAAAGAAATCTGACCTGGTAATTCACCAGTTTGATTGGGTTCTTGGATAGTGCTGTGATTTGAATTCGAAAGCATGTGAGTAAACTTTAACATTACATTACAATGATGGTTTTAGTTGGGAATTCGATAGGTGTGTACACCTCCATTCAGTAGTTTACATTTTGCTCGCATTTCATCTTCCACACAAGACATAAACTTGCACTTCTGCATTATTCTTATTAATCATTATCAAGACCATTTTGTTAGATTACATTGTCTAGTGGATTTTCATATAAGGAAGGATTCCAGTTGGAGGGTAGCTTATTCCTGTTATATACATACCAGCTGATACTGAATGAAGCAATACGTAAAATCACCCCACCAAGGGTTCATGAAAAAGTGCACGACCAAAATTCCTGTTTGAGTGTGATTGCGATGTCGTAGATGAACATGTATATACCCTCCTCTTTCGTTTAGCCCAATATTTGGCAGTTAAAAGTTAGTGACTTTTAGCTGTTTTCTGCACATTCAATCAACGGGCGTAGTATACATAGAAGTGACCAAAGAAGAGTGAGTAGTCCAGTTTGTTTTTATCTTTATCTGAGCAAAATCACTCAAATTTGTTTTGGATATCAATATACTCAATCTTGATGAGATATTCCCTGGTGAATTTCACTCCGAATATTCACTCACTAACCAATGTGCATGTTGTCACTCAGAGGCTTTCTCTACAGAGTAAAATGGAAATTCTAAGAGAGAGAATTCCAGTCCTATATGCTCTCATATCGATTAAGAAAATGTTATTCAGAATTCCCCGATAATTGATCCACCCCTATTTTAGTCGAGCTCGAGTCTACAACTCTACGGTATGCGTTCCACCGTTCGTCTACTCTTCTTTTCACAATTTGGCATTTGTACGGAATATAATCCATCAATGTCAACAGTCGGGTTGTTTTCTCTCAGCCGCCCCGTCGAAAATGCCCCTCTCGCCCCGCAAGCCGAGCAACCCTCGACAAGCCGACAATAACCCACTGGTATGGATGGACGATTTTTGTCATTTGTTATTGGCTTGCTTCGATTGATTTTTCTAGTGTGCGAGCTCCTGCTATGATGTGTTAATTCCTGACCCGAATAGGTTCATGGATGGTGGACGCGCATTTCGCAGAATAAACTCGATTATTTTTTTCCGTATGATCCTCAACCATAAGACGTTTGTGGAACGTCCATTTCAAGTCATGAAAGATTCATTATCATCTCATTAAACATTACATTATAATTATGAAAATGAATTAGTACATGTTCATTAGACAAGAAGTTTGCATGCTTTTATCTTTCATAATGATGATGTTATGATAATGAATAATGAATGAGCAACTCCACCAATCAGATATTTAGAAATATTTGAAATCCCATGATAACCAATTCACACACAGGCAAAATTTATAGTTCCTCTAAGAAAAGTTCTAGTAAGTAGGTATAGGCACAACCAGATTCTCTAGTTACTGTAACAATTTTTTACAGCAACCATAACAATTTTCTGGTTACTATAACGATAAAACATTGTTAGGATAACAAGATCATATGGTTGTGCCTATACAAAGCAGACAGTTTTTTGAGTGCAATGCTACATCCAGCAAACAAAGGGTGTCGTAAGATTTTGACGTTCATCTTATCATTGTCAGAAAATGACTCAGTTTAGTACTTTATCATTAGCATAATGAAATATATGAATAGTGAATGCACTGATGCGCTTTTGTTTCAACCAACCCGCTTCACCTCTTATTCATTAAGATCGATAATATGGATTATTGAAACTTGAAAATAATAATTTAATGATTGAATGATAAATAATCAATATCTGAGCCTACGAAGTCGATTTCCCTTGAATGGCTGATCAAAATGAATTTTCGCAAAATGCAATTAAATTAGCAAATTGAACAGATCTATTTTCGAAATATACTCCATTTTTTATGAAAAAGCGATTCGAACATGACCGCACGGAATGAATAATAGTTATGCATGGCGCAGCTGTTAAACAATAGGTCCGCAACGAACGCCATCTATTGAAGATAATCTGAAGTGTCAATTCCCATACAAAATTGCCAATTTAGATTTTTTGACTTTCCAAACCACTCTAGTTTCGCGAGACTAACGCACGGAAATTGATTTTTATATTAAGTGTGTGCGTCTTCAAATCACAACAACCTCCCATTTTAAAATTCGCTGACAGATTTTGAAGAACAAAAATTCTCTGATATAGTACTCAATGAGGTTTTTTCGAGAATCTGAGATATTCATTTCTTTAAGGCCTACTGTTGTTTGCCTGAAGGTGTCGAAATGACAATCAAGATTTTTTTCTTTCGAAAAGATTAACAGCCTATATCAACCTTCAGTCTGGCTCAGATGGAACACTCTCATACTAAATCTGCAAAATATTTGCGAACGCGATATCTCATGTAGGGTGTTAGTTTTATGCAACGGAAATTTTTTAATTTTGTGCTCTTTCGATTCACCCTCTATTCTCTACCAGTAAAGAATGATCTACGGCTTACCTGATGAAAATCTTGTTTAGAAAAACACATATTCATTCAAGAATGAACATCGTGTCAATTCGAAGAATGAGAAAATGAATCTCCGGTTTGATTCTTATGATCGAAGGTTTAATTTAATTTAATTTAATTATAGCTACCTTTCCCATCGAACAATCTTGTGCCTGCAGGAAGGGCGCCTATGTTATCATACTCTCACGAACTTGGAGATGACGCTACGCGGATTCGTCGCATGTTCAGTCCCTAGTTTTCGAATTAGGACATGAAATATTTCGGAACGACTTTCCCGAACGCTCGACTAGACTGTCCGCGTCACTACACAACTAATAATGTTCGACTAAAATGACCTGAACTCTTGGACACGGCTTCCTCGTACGTTCTATACTTTCTCTAAGTCTGGTCACTTTAACTGTCACCAATTGTTTACTTCGAATTGTTATCAAGATTTAAACTATGTTTTCACAGTGACATTTCAACTTTATCATTTTGGGGGAAATTGTTGCTACGGCAGATAGTCTTCGAATTGAGAAACGTGGCGCTGAATGCTACATTATAAATTCATACTGAGGTAACTTTTCAGTTTTATTCATGAACAGAAGTGAATTGAAAATGTACAGGGTGTAATAAATTCGCTCCTAACTACCTCACAAGTGAAAAAATGAAGTTAGTTTAGGAGCCAATTAATATGACCTCGAGCGAGCCGAAATATTCGACAATGGTTCGGGAGATTTTTGAAAAAACGAATGAAATCTCGGAAAAATCTCTTTTATTTTCACCTAACCCTAGTTGAAGAGCTATTTAAAATTGATGAGACCCCTATTCTGATTTTTTGCTAATATTTTCATAAATTTCATGATCTAATAATTTTGGAGGACATAATCAACTATTTTTTTTAAATACGTATCCGTTTGTTTTCTATAATATTCATGAAGATCTTGTTCAGTGAATGGAAGGTGTTCTCATGATTAAGGCCCTGTCATCGGTGATGAGAAATACAATTTCAGATGAAACAACATACACCGACATTTTGGATGTCAATGCAATTGTTGAATCTCATAGCAGCAATCATGTAATCATTGATTTGTCATCATAGTCACACAGCCAGTTGAATCTTAATTATGGAATACGAGAATTAAAACCAACCGGAGATATTTTAGACATTGTTTTGATGTTGAGGAAATGCTTTGGTCGAAGTTTTATTGTTGCAATTTTACTTTTCAGGTGGAATGAATGATGGCTTATTGCAAGATATCTTCATGGAAATTATTGAAAAATCATGGTTACGGCAGTCCCATGACGAAACGTGGGATTACAAATCCTAGATCTAATCAGAAGATATCTTTTAAAATATTAGTTTTCAGCCGAAAATCTCCCGAACTATTTCGTATATATCGAATCTTTCGATGGTATATTTATTGACAACTTCAGCTTTGTCCCTTTTTTCATTACCTGTTTTCGTATCTCATATATGGTTCACCCACTGGTGAGATGCGAATATGTTACACCTAGTAGATATGGAATGAATGGATGAATACATAATTTTTGAGTACTGAGAAACACTTCAGAACCATCTGCTCAAAAATCTGTTTTCATAAATCAACCTATCCGAATAATCATAATCAATATACACTGAGATTTGAATATCAATAATATCGTTGATTCTCATTACAATTTCTTGATTTGTTATAGTGATTCACACAGCCAATTGAGTCTAATAAATATGAGGACCAAAATGCATTCAAAAGGCAATACAGATAAACAGCGAAGATATCGATGACAATGCCCTGATGTTTTTGTTTCCAATGTATCATCGTTGCAATATTACCTTTTTTGTTAGAATAGAATAGTGTTTATTGCTGATGATTACATATGAATTATTGATTACATAACTCTACATGAGGAAACCAATTAATGAGTCATTGATAGGTTTATAAGTGTTTTTCACAGAGAGGAAAGAAGTTATGGTGTCTTTATATAGAGGCATATGGACAATATCTCAATGAAAATGAATGAAGAATAGTAGAAGTTCGTCTTTAAAAACAAATTTAAGTAGGACAGATATATCATGAAACATCCGATTACGAAACCTAGAGTGCCTATCATCCAGACGAAATATATTTGTTTGAATTTCAATTCAGAGAAGTCACAAACTATTTGGAATATTTGGACTCCTTCAATGACATATTGAACTGGAATTATTATATTTAATAAAACAATAAAACTGGAAAAAAGTAATTTAAACCAAAAGATCCATTTTCTCCATTGTTTTCCACAGACAGGAAAAAAGTTGTGGTGACTGTAGAGGCATAATGGACAAGATCTTCCTGGAAATGAACAAAACGATAGAAGAGGTCCCTATTCGAAAAAATGATGAAGACAGGTACATGATGATGGAATAATATAATAGATTTTCGAAAACTTCATTCTTTTTCAGCTCCTTCGAACCATTTCGACTGTTTCATAGCATGACTGGATCCAAAAACTTCATAACTTTGCCTCTTTTCACTCGTCTTATCTCATAAATTTTATGATGAGATGCTTATTTTACCCAAAAAGCTGTAGATGTGTTTGATAATCTGTCTATGAGATATATGATAAGGAATGTATCCATCCGTATCATCATAATCATTATCATTTTCATCATCATCTTGATAATATCTTGGGAGCTGCCATCGGAAAAATGTAGCGGCGGCGTCCTCTATTCAATTAATGCACGTTTTGCGAACTCAACCGCTCAGCCTATTGGGTACGCTGACCGACCATCAATGACAAAGCTTGTTAGCGAAGTGACGTTTGAATGACAGCCGATATGGCCGCCGGTGTTGATTCAGTTTAGGATTACTTGCAACTTTCGAGACACTCCATGTTTGAGCCGTCCTCAGACCCCACATGCGCTGGAAATTAACCAGAAGCCGAAATTAGATATGGCTTGTAATCGTGACTGTTGCTAACAATGATGATATTCAGTTTTCGAAATGTTCGAGATGTTACGGTCATTTTCACATTGGGATTTATGTCAGCAATGCACATGATGATACACATATACTGGGTGATAAGACACTCGAATAAACATTTTGATGATAAAATTAGGTTGGAACAATTACAAATGATCCATCATATTTTTCATAAACTATCAGGGGATTGGAATAGTGCCAATTGATGAGACACTATTGAATATAGTTTAATTATATGAATATCAGAACTGTCAGTACAACTCATTTCATTATCAGTGGACGAGTAATATGGAATACATGTACGACGAGTAATATGTTGTGATACACAGCTATCAACATTTCGAATTCGTCATGGTGGGACTATATGAAAGGTCTTGGTCTACTTAATCACACTCTTGATATCAACTCCCTCGTATAAAAGTACATACGTCCAGTCGAGAGTATACTGACCATATTTGAATGCCAACCTTAGACCTTTAATAGAACAGAATAATTGTCCATTTTTGGTTTTTGGAGTGGTATATAGTTAGAACAGTCCTCTTCTGTGCAAATAAAATAATAATGGGTTCTGCATGGAATTGCAAGGGAAATAAATTTCACTTGTCATGTGCATGATCATCAAAAATATGATCTTGATTTATTCTAAGATTTAGGCAAAGAACAATGTCGAGACCTGTCGAACATCGCTATACCAAGCATCATTCATTAATAGAACGGCAAAGTTGTGGAATTCTTTGCCTAGTGAAGTATTTCCTGATGCTCACAACCTCCAAATTTTCGAGAAAAATTCCAACACTTTCCTTCTCTCCCAAAATTCCACCGATGGCTGACACGATGTTCCTGGAACATCATAGGTTTCCCTTTCGTGATGTCCATAGATAAAAAAATATAACAGTTTAGAAAATCAGTGAAAACAAACATGATACCTATAGACATCTGCGAAAAGAAAATTATGTAATTCTCAAATGAAGCCGAAGTGTTGTATTGGAACAACTGAAGTATATCGAGAATAAAATGGATGAGGAATAAAAAATGTGAGGAGATGAAAGAATGTATAGAAAATAATCATTTCGAAGTGATTAATTCAAATATGTCGAATGAGATATAAATTATTTTCAATCTAACTTCAAAAAATTATTACACAATCTTGATGAGTTCAATCTTCTACAGACATACTCATGAATTTCAGAATGATTGATATTGCCTTCGAAGCAGATATCAATGTATCTACAAATCGGAGTTTGAGAATAAGATCACAACGTGCATAACGATTCTTATAGAGGGGAATGGATAGAAGAAATACAGAATATCAGAATCTGAGAATTGTGAATATGATTTGAGAAGATATTGGAAAATTAACTATTCAACGGAAATATTTGAAACATAGTAACAAAATAAGCCATTGGAGAAGAAGAAGAAGGTTATTAGTTGAAAAGACGTGCGCGATCCTCAAATTGGAAGAAATGGAAAGGTCTATATATTAGAATGAGAAGATGGAGTCACAGAAGAATCAAGAACTGCATTTGAAGAAACTGAAAGAGTGAACGTAACGTCCCACGTAGAATTATGGGCAAACGCAATAACAAATCCAGGACGTTTCTCAGAATGAATCGGTTGGTAAGAAGCATCGAAGATATCGAAAGAAAAGTGAGGTAATGGACTGCAATCTGAAGGAATCAGAACTAAAAAGGTCATACGAACCATCATTTCCATTGATATGGGAATTTAAAGAAAGTGAAAAATTCAGAGAGAAACAGAATATCGCGTTGTACCAAGAAGAATTATTCACACTCATTCATTTATGCAACACAGAAATCCGTGGAGGATGAATTTCCCATAGATTTCATTGATTTGCCATGCAACCAGAACACGAATACATATTTCAGTTGTCAGTAGAATACACTGCGATATTCCAACACACATTGAATCTAGTCAATTGAAAGTCTTATACATGTCCTCTAGTCTACGACAGCTACATAAAAGAAGCAACTATCAATACATTTCATCACACTGATACGCAGAAAAATGAATCAGAGAAAAGTAGATATATGAATCATCCAGCAATGACATACATTTTGAATATGCAATTCTCATTTCAACCTCCGCAGACTGGCAACTGTTATACAGGATGAGTAATGAACATGCAGACATCCAAAAAAGAATGTGTAACAATTTCCCAATTCAATTTGCATGGGACTGCCAGTGCCTGTCTGTCAGGTTCAACTGAATTCTTGTCTGGGGAACTCGGCAAGGCGATCAACAGCGTGTTCCGAGTGGAGTAGTGAATGGGGAAGATAACAACTCCACAAGAGTACAGAACTTCCAATCCTAACTCAGCGGTTTTCTTATACAATGTGTGGAAGCCAAACGGAATAAATTCAATATTTCGATTACCTTACAGATTCATAAGAAATCCTGAAATAAGTCAAATTTAAATCATACATTGACATTCTTCAACGTCAAAATACGATCCCTACCTTCAACCTCCTTCGAATCACAGGTACAACCCCCAGTTTTTCAAATGGGGAGTATAGGCTTGTGATATATCGTTTGAAAGGTCTCTTCTTTCTCTATTCAAAACTGATATCGTTTTCAAGTTTATTGCAAAAATATAGAAAGAATGAAATAAAATCATGTCATTACTGAAATTCGCTACAATGCAATTAAAAACTGAAATGTAATGCCAAACGTCATAAAATGTAAAACACTAAGAAGGACTATGAATTTACCGTTGTACTGAAATTCGAATGCGTAGTGAGTGTATTATTTTTCTTCAAGGTGGCTATGTTATATGTTATGGGTAACAAAAAGTACATTATTGAATACGAATGTTCTTATTGATCTGGAATGAGCATTGATTAAACTCTAATGAATGTATTGGGAAATACGCATATATTAAATATAATAATTATAGTAATCATTCACGCATCATACCCACATGCAAGCGTGCGGTCGCAGAAAATTCCAACACGTATGTGACATTGTCATGGTCATATCAGTTATTTTCTTCATGGAAAAACTTGTGAGAAAATTCACCTCAAGGCATTATTTATGTGATGAAATCAAACCAATTTGACAGGAATACTAAACAATAAAGTGCATTCGTCATAGACAGTATGATAATGAAAATAATAATAATAATAATAATAATAATAATAATAAAACGTTTATTATTCCAAACTCACAAAAAAAACAAAAAAAAGAAATTCAGTAATATTGGATACATGTGAATTTTAGATTGAAAGGCTTATAAATTCAGCTTTCTGATACGAAATCAGGTGTTGTTGAAGCCTAGTATGAAATTAGTATATGATAATATGATACTTCCTCATTGCATGGAACGACAAATCATTATTATTACAGCATCCTAACCTGCCCTAACTATATCATGACACTATCGAATCTGAAGCACTCACCGAAGAAATAATCCTTCCTTATAGGGAACATAACTCAGTATCTGGTAGGTTCAACCCAATAATCATACTAGAATATTTCTGTCAATAACAGAGATTTTGAATTACAATAAATTTGTACCTGCATATCATTTAGAAAAGGTGAATTTCTCCTGCGATCTATTCGTAAATTTTCACATTCAACAAGCTCACCAGCTTGTTGATAAAGAATTATTATGCATCCTCATTGAATTGTTCAGTCAGGTCATGAACAGGTCATTACATGCTGTCGCAAAAATTTTCTGAACTAAAGTTCATGAACTGTAGTTCTCTTAACTGTTTCATCCTTGTGAGTTGTCATTCAATAAGCTTGAGAACTATACGATCGATATATGTGATTGGAATTGAGCTTCCATAAGTCAATTCCTGGAAAAAAAAACATTCAGTCAGAGAATCATTCCAATATTCCTCACATCTTGCGTAGCTGACCTCCATCCTGAAAAAAGCAGCCTATTCATCCGTAAGAACAGAAATCGACATAAGAAAATTACAATGCGAAGACGTGAAAAGCAAGCTTATTTTACATAAATTTGAAATTCCATTGTCCTGCTGGTATTTGTTCTAGATGTAGTCGGGAAAAATGTGCGACCTTATAGGAAACAGCTTGACAGTATTATTGCATAACCATAACATAACGATAATCATGAAACACCAATTCGACGGTGAAAATATATAAAGGCTTATCGCGTTATTTGGCTGAAATGAGTTTTTGATTGCGTAGGTATTTTCAATATTTCTCTTTACTTTTCAGATACCTTGCCATCGCCAAACCAGTGGGATGAAATGGAAAATTCAGTTCGGTAGGTATGCTTGTGACAATGCAAGAATAGAGAAAGAGTAAATAGTTTGTAAGAGAAACGTTCCTTAAGATACTATAGAATACGATAGATAGTATACTATTGAATACTGACTGTTATACGTGACCATCAAGCAGACTCCACAAAATCCTACAAAACACTTTTGTCCATCCTTAACATATAAAATGTGCTCTTTAGACAGCACCTTATTACAATCGAATAGGTGGATGTTTATCGAACATAGATTTTATGGTTGGGGATAGAATATCATTTTGCCCATTTGGTTGACAATGAGGATGAAATATATTGAAAATATTGAGTCACCGCCAGTGAGCATGTCCTCATTGTAAAAACCGAGATACCGTTTCTTATATAAAAAGTTAGTTACGAAGAACAAATGTTATGAAGAATGAAATATTCTTTCTCAGAAGTTTTTTTCTTTACAATAAAATATGGTCCCAATATGTCTCTCCGGCGTGCTAAAAAATCAAAAACAATCTGATCAATCTACTGGCTGGCCCTTTTTTGGACCAAATCTAGTTGAACTCACCCGTGGGTACTCTTCATTGAGATAGCAATAAACTTTGGAAATTTTATCTGAATCGGTTGAAAAGCCCTGATATTTTCATTTTTAGCATCGTGTCCGAATTTGCTGTCCATCAAATTTACAAAGTGGTCTGTTTTCCGGTTCACCAGAGACGTCTAATGTGCCATCCACCGCGAATCAGCCTGTGGATGTAATTATGTATTATCACCGATCTAGCATTTAATGAATATCTGAAATCGATAACAGCTCAGGTCGATCGGATAGCGCGTGCTTGACTTTCCTCATCACAAAGGACAATGCGACAGCTCACCGGTGGGTCGTCTAATCGGTCCTCAAAGAAACCAGGCACCAATTGTATCCATCATATTAAACATACCTGTTATCTCCAGCATACGAACATGATATTATATTGTTGTCAAAGACCGACATTTACAAATTACTGCTTGCTTTTGCATATGGAACATTCTTATCTATCTGGAGTAGTATCTTTGCTTCCTTTGAAGGGTATGAGAAATAATGATGAGAATGCTTGTGAAGGAATTTCTAGTTCGGATGAAAAAATCGGAATGTTATCTGATAATTCAGCATTCAAGAATAGCCACAACCGGATCACTTTTGAATGATTTTCACAAAAAAACGAGGACAGAAAATCCCACACAAAAACGAGAAGAATGAAAATATATTTCCAGAATAGAAAACAATCATCTAGTAACCTAACAAATTTTCAAAATTCAATATCGTTGCTCGCAATGGCCATCAACATGCTCCTCGACAATAAAATGAATTTCTAAAAATAGATTCCAAAAAATTCCTAGAAGCATTATTTCCAAAGTAAAAGAAAGTGTGGCTCGTTCAATAAATTATAGTCGAGGTGTGAAGAAGTTTGATATTCATAACGGGTTCTGAAACACAATATGAGTGATATATAATGCTACCAGAATACCCATCAGATCATTAGTTCTCATTTCTTAGCGTATGAATGGATATAAATGCATTCCAATCCTGAACATCTCCAAATGCAGCTACATGTTACCGGACAATGATCAGAATTACGAATACCCTAGACATGCATTAGCGCCGATATCTGTGATCTGAGATCATCGGGAAATAAATATTGCATACATAAACTCATATTTTCCTCATGCCTGTTTTTACTAAATACAGAATGTTTTACTCATATTCAGAGATTTGTTTCTTGAATATTGTCAATATCAGTATAACAGCAGCCATGATGAATTTTCATTGGTTCCATCAGCTTTCCGAAGCATCTACAATATTCCTGTGATTATACTGCCAGTTTAACGTGGTATACCAATGGACATTCGCATGAGCAAAAAACATGTAAGCTGGAGGTTGGGAAAATGAATTTTACCAGCATTCACGACGTCTATGCTTTTTATAACTGATGTAAATGGTATGTTTGATTCCCAACGCCACTGAATACATCAATCATGTTATTAAAAATCGGTCTCGCCTCACACGAAAACGAAATCTTGCAGTATTGTTCGAATGATAATTAGCAGCTGTGTGTGGAGGGATTCAGTATCATCTAATTTCGGATGATTGATTACAACTAGATAGTCTCTTTTGCACCTTGCGTATATTAAATACGATTAATTGAAGTACATCATATCCTTGGTTGAGATTATGATTTATTCGATCTCAAAGAATATGGAGAAAAAATAAATGAATGTTATGCTGTTCTAGCTTCGTAGATTTTTCAATAACACGTCATATTTCGTATTCATCAGCCGAAAATTATACCTCATGTTTCTAAAGTCAACCTAGTTAATCTCATTGCAAAAAATGTGAAAATAGTTGTGAGTGATTCTCACTCCAAATCTTCATCTAATTTGAACCACTACACGATAGATGGACAGCGATGTAACTGTGAGTAGCAAGGAGTACCAAATGTGGTTACATAGCATATCTACTTAGATATTCACCAATTTATATATAGGAGATATCCAAACTAGTGAGAGGCAGTGAGGAAAATGATCTCGAAGTGTTGCAGTCTGTCATTGAGGATATCAATACCAGTTCCAGAATCATAGCAAGAGAAATAGGTCAATCTAGTGTGAGCAGGATTTTCAAAGCACACAAGTATCATCCCTACCATATCGAAATACATCAACATTTATATTTTGAACTCAGGCAGGATTTTCCTTCATGGTCCCTTTGAGAAGCTAAAAATTTCATTGAATATGTATTGTTCACAAACGAATCAACATTCCATAATAATGGATTGGTCAACCGTTATAATTACCATTATTATGAAACTGAGAACACATACCGATACCACAAAACCGATGGAGTATAAAAGCATTTGGTGGAATTGTAGGGAACTATGTAATTGGCCCCCATTTTTTCGATGGACATTCAACTGAAAGAAAATTTTCGAAAATTTTTGGAAAGAGATTTTTGGAGTCTTCTAGGAGACATTCCTATAGAAGTGAGACGAAAAATGTGGTTACAGTTAGACGGTGCTCCTGCACATTCCCGAAGTAGTATCAGAAATCACATCCAACAAAAATTCCTGGATAAGTGGATAGTGAGAGGTAGCCCATGTATAACTGGCCTGGAAAGATCCCCCGACTTAACGTCAATGGATTTTTTCTTATGGGGTTATGTTACGAATATTGTTTACAGCACTCCACCTACTACCCCTGATGATACGAAAATGAGGATCAGCAAAGCCTTCGCAATATTTTGAGAAACGTCAGAAGCTCCTTCGGAAAGAGGATAAGACTGGTGTATACAAGAAGATGGCGGTCATTTTGAGAATCTATTATAATTTTTCCAATCGTTCAATTGAGTTGACATTGGAATTTGTCGTTTATATTTTATCATTTTCCTCTAATGACGAAAAAAAAATCAATAAAAAAAGTGAAAAATCAAGTTGATGATGATTCGTATTGATATTCGCTATCAAAGACTAGCCATCTTGATGAAATGTATTTATTATGGAAATTATCTCGATTTTTTCAAAGAGACCACAATAGCTCTGAGAATATTGGACTATGGTATAGGAAAATATAGTATGGTTTGGAAGGAAATTGAATTTTTCATTGCTTGGAACGAAAAAATACTGAGTGTTCTATTCAAATTATTCAATTTATTAAAGTTTGAAGTTGCAGTGAGTGTACCTGACAATATAAAACACCCTGTATGATATTCATTGACAGCTCAAAGAATTCAAAATACACTGTCGAAAATTGGTACATTGAAATCTTCGCGGTTCAATGATATCAAGCTTTTCTTAATACCTTACATTTTTAGAAAAGTAAAAAAAAAATCTCGTGAACTGTGAGATTTAGGTATAAGGAAACATTAGCAAAGTTAGCTTATTTTTCTGCATGAAATTCAGAAATGCAATAAAATATAGGGTGTTCCATTCAAAAAAGTATAACTTTGATATGCCGCCCTTCTCCCTTGAGACACTGTATTTATCACACTATTTTTAAAATGTAGTCCAGTTTGACAAACATGTGCCTGGATGAAAATATCCCTTCAGAAATATAAAAGTTCAGAATATCAGTCGTTAGTCTGAGCGAATTAAAATTCATGATTATTTCATATTCCAAATTATAACCCCATCGAAAGTAATAACTACCTTATACCCTCATTCATATAGCATACGCATTTCATGAAAATTTGATCATTCCTCATAAAACCACAATTTTTAAAGCCCCCAAAAGTATTAACTACAATGATGAGGCAATCAAAACTGAACAAGTTGCACTCAATTGAATTATTTATCATTACTGTGTATATAATCTATGATCGCACTATCGCATCATATGAATATATATTGAATTGTATCACTTGATGATGCATTTTCCATGATATCATCTGATCTAGCATAAAATCGTCTTTCATTGTACTAAATCTTATGGAGGGTGGTTGAACAATGGAAATATAAGAGTGGCCAGTATAGTATAGATTATTTTTTAACGATAACAACCATCAGAAATACTTTACCAATTCAATATTTCAATTTCGAAAAATTGATGACCAAGAATAGGTGTCACGTAAAGAAAATAGGTTGTTATTCCATACAAATAATCTACATCGAATTGTTGTCGCGGAAATAATCTAATAGCTCCTCAGATTGCAGCTATAGGTACATGCAGTTTATACCGAGTGAATAAGCAAGTGATTAATACTGATTCGACTTCATTATGCATTATTGATGATTGCAGTATATAGTAATATTCATAGTACAATTGGCAAGTGCTAAGACTATTCAAAAACATTATCTTAGATGAATATTCAATGTGAAATCCCAATATATACTATTTCTATTTACTTTGGCAAGACGATTCCGACAACAGGGACACATTTGATGAATTTTTGTTCAGTCTGTCGGCGGATAACTCACTCCACCGGTGTTAATAGGATGTCGGTAGTATTAATGGAAACATAAGTGAACATTTATGGTCCGTGACACCGGTCGCAGCTCGCTTTTTCTACCAACATCTGATACACCGACAGAGTTCCATTTTAATTTAGATTTCAACTAGAAAAGTACGCCAGTATTATAAATTATATTAGCTTCTTTCTCTAACTTATGTGAGGATATGAGATGACTCTGATGCACAAGGTTTCGTCGCGCTTTGAGAATGATGGATGTGGCGTTCCACGGAGCAACTCATCCGTATGAAGTTGTGAACTTAGAATTAGTTGTTCATCTGTAATTATTTTGGGATATGAAAGATTTTCAATCAGGCTATCAAAACATTGAGATTGCGTGACATTTCACCGTGTCGTATTCATAACTGTTATAGAATATTTCGACTCAAATATACAGTCAAAAATGTGTACCGAGCTTTCTGAGGGTGATAGATAGAATAAGTGTAGTTTGATGATTAAACTCATGGCCCAAGATGCATATTAAGGGAGATATATCCTTCCAAAGTTGATAAAATTAAAATAATTTCTCCGCATAACTTCTGAACGATGAAAGCCACTCGATTGAAATTTTGTGCATGAATGTATGTTGTCAACATACATTTTTTCGTCACACTTCCACATTTCTGATATTGTTATAAAGGGTTTTTTCAGAGGGTGAGTCATGATTTTTTGTAGAAAACTTTTTTCCCTGTATTATTTTCGGTGAAAAAACAGGAGCATTCGATGGAGCGAAGAAAATTACATGAAAAAGGTACTCTTATTCAAATACAAAAAATTGAGCCGTTCGTGAGATATTTGTAGTTACATGATATCAGCAGATTGATTTTATTCATCGCGAGATTCATCGGTAACAATATTTTAGCAGGCCATGATGGATAATTTTGTTCTCAATTTTGACGTTCATGTCATCAACATTCGAGTCGTAGTCGATTTGTTCGTGTGGTTTTTCTCTGTCATTTATCACTGCGATTATCAACTGAGATTTCAAGAAATATGGCAGGTTATTCGTTCTCTGAACAAACTGATATGCTTCTAATGCTTGACGAGTGCTTCGGAAATGCAAATGCTGCTGTGAGACGATATGCAGAGATGTTTCCCGCTCGACGCGCTCCAAATTCGAGAACAATTTTGAGGATTGTACAAAGACTGCGTGAAACAGGATGTTTGAAAACCAATAATAGAAATGGTGGCCGACCCAGAAGTGCGAGAACTGTAGAAGTTGAAAAAGAAGTATTGAATACTGTGGAACAGGATCCGGAAATAAGTACAAGAAAATTAGCAGGACGAATAGACACAACACAAGCGAATGTAACCAGGATTCTCAGAGAGCAACAGCTACACCCTTATCATTATTTGCAGGTACAAGAACTGTTACCACGAGACAATGAAATAAGATTGAGATTTTGCGAAGAGTTGCTGGAACGAACTCGAAGATGTCCTGAGTTCTTAAAAAAAATATTGTTCACAGACGAAGCAACTTTTACTAGAAACGGTGTTTTCAATTCGCGCAACACTCATTTCTGGGCTGACGAAAATCCACACGTTGTTAAAGTAACGCATTTTCAATATAATTTCAAAGTGAACGTCTGGGCTGCGACTTTAGGAGACAAATTCGTTGGATACTACATGTTCCCAGGGTCTCTGAATGGTGAAATGTACCCTCAACTTCTTAGAAAATGAGTTAGGTACGATATTAGAAGACATTCCTCTCAACATACGTAGGGAAATCTGCTTTATGCACATGATGGAGCACCACCTCATTATGTAAGAGTTGTACGTGAATGGCTTAGTGATAAGTTTTCCTGATAGGTGGATAGGACGAGGCATAGACGCTCCTATTTCCTGGCCCGCTCGTTCGCCTGACCTCAATCCACTAGATTTTTCGATCTGGGGTTACATGAAATCTAGGGTTTATTCAAGCGAAATTCGGAATGTTGAGGAGCTGAGGCAAAAAATTGTGAACGAATTTACGTTGTTGAAAAATGATCATCAAACTATGAACGGTTTGATGAATAATTTACGTAAACGCCTCAGATTATGTATAACCGAAAACGGTGGACATTTCGAACAGCTACTTTAATTTGTTTTCTTCCTTTTTCTTCCATTCAAAATTATGTATTATTTAAAAGTACCAAAAACATTATCAAACTTTTATTTTTATTCGAACCTTGTTGGGACAGACTTATGCTATGTACTTATTGCTCAGTAACGTGGCACAGGGAGGTGATATTATCGACAAAATTAAAAACAAAATTGTCCATGGCCTGCTGAAATATCGTTATACCGATGAATCTCGCGATGAATAAAATCAATCTGCTAACTACAAATATCTCACGAACGGCTCAATTTTTTGTATTCGAATAGGAGTACCTTTTTCATGTAATTTTCTTCGCTCCATCGAATGCTCCTGTTTTTTCACCGAAAATAATACAGGGAAAAAAGTTTTCTACAAAAAATTATGACTCACCCTCTGAAAAAACCCTTTATAACAATATCAGAAATGTGAAAGTGTGACGAAAAAATGTATTTTGACAACATACATTCATGCACAAACTTTCAATCGAGTGGCTTTCATCGTTCAGAAGTTATGCGGAGAAATTATTTGAATTTTATCAACTTTGGAAGGATATATCTCCCTCAATATGCATTTTGGGCCATGAGTTTAATCATCAAACTACACTTATTTTTCAATGGTCTATCACCCTCAGAAAGCTCGGTACACATTTTTGACTCACTCTGTATATCATTCGATTTTTTAATATTTTTGAAACATTAATAATCATATCAGCTTGTCTCATTTCATACGCTCCTATGCTTCTTCATCTCATGGGTTTTTAACAATTTTTCACGAAATTCTGACTTCAAAAGATATAACAATGATTTTTTTTGATACACAATATGTAAATAGAATGTATACATGAAACCTGTCGATAGGAGATTATAAGTATGTATATATACAGTGCCAAATCATAATTTTTTTCACAGTTATTATTCTGGAATGAATGTCACTTCATTATTGTTACTTTTCCACCTCTACAAAATGGTGATAAATTGCAAATCCGACGTTTACGATATCAGTTTACGATTCTCTCAATATGATGGTCTAGTACGTTGTCATCTTCATCGAACACATTGTTTTCGATATAAATTCGTGTTTCTCATTACACACGTTATTCATTGCGAAGTAGTTCATGATTGGATTATTTTCATCCGAAACAACCATTATCAGTTGTAAGAAGTCAACAACGGTAATAATATAACTAAACTTCTATGAATAATGATATCCATGGAGAAAACTCGACTACGTAAATAATAAAGTAGATTTGAAAAAGTGACCTGCGAGTATTCTCAGATCTCGAGTGTAAACGCTCGAATGTTATAAGAGTTTATGCATTTATTTACTTCGCCCAAAACTTTATGTTGATATCCTATGCTTTTTTATGTCAGTTAAATTTTAGTTTCTTCCATTCATTATTGGCTCCATTGACTTGTGTTTTCTTCATGGATTGAAATTATTTCCGACATATTTATACTATATTATAAGTTGGACAAACACAAGTTAGAGTATTTATATACCACTCAACGAACTTTTTTCCATTGATATATTGATTTTATCTTACATTACAGTAGGTCCATTCCTACATTGAAGAGATCAAATACTATCGAAAAACAAAATGAAAAGTTCTGGCAGTTCCAAGAAGAAACGCCGAATTTCCAGTCCAATAATGCCATTTTTAGGAAAGAAAAAGTGTCTGAATATCTCTCCAAACGAACTGAGGAAAAAATAAAAACTATTTTGTAAGATTTCGTTTTTTTTATATATATATATCGATTTGTTTGACCTCTCACGGTTACCAAGATGCTTGGCCAAACAGTCTGCTTGTATGAGGGTTCAAGATCATGAGGATGCCGATGAATGGTGATCAGTAACACTTTTAATATGGAAACGAATATAACATCGTGCATTTTCGGAAGAAATTCTCACACCTGATCATTACTAATTAGCTCAATTTTTTAGTATTTGAAAAACAGAACAACGCTTGTGACTGAAAAATATGTCGTTCCTTAATTCCGTGCTTTGGAAATAGTCTGTTGGTCGTCAGTGAAGGTAATTTTCTGCTGAATAGCAAATTCAGTCCATGAAGAAATCGGAATCTTGAGAACTAATCGAGTACAGATCAATGCAGAATGAAATATTCACTAGACAAAAAATTGGAGAAATTGAGATTATAACATCTGAAGGAACTTGATACTGAAAATTACCGTGGAATGATAATTCGAGTGATTTCAGTGAAACTTGTTATGATATCAGAAAATATCTCCATTAGATCTATCTCCAATCAGAGTCGTGTATTCATATTGGACTCAAAATGGTAGTTTTATCAATCTCATCATGATACGTCATATTTTTTATTTCCCGTCAGTGTGGAATTATTCGATATACCTAGTTATATTCGATATCAAGTCTGGTTAAGATTGCTGTATGAATTAAAACTGATTGCTATTTTTCGTAGAACAATGAATGGGCCCGTATTTCATTAGCAAGGGGTTGAGGTAAATGAGTTCAGTGGTGTTTTCCTTTTCACAGGAAGAAAACCCAAGATTTGGGTTTCTAAAGTGAAATCATTATAAAATTGAACGTCCGCATGATACACGAAGAAGGGTGAAAACAATCATGAATGGGCCACAGCCGGAAGTGCAGATAATGGCTTGTTTGCGTGTTGAAAAACGAGTCGATATAGCCACAAACTGCTTGCAAATTCTTGATCTGTTGGATTATTCGGTAACAACTCTGAATGGAATATCGTTGTGTACTGTCATGAAAGAAAAATGCACGTTCAGAAATTGCCAATTCAGCGCATACGTTACCTGTTATGCCATGACCAAATTTCATCTGTTGAATTTGGTGAGGGATCTCATCATCTTCATGGTGGAGAGGATGACAGAATAATTACCACATGAGGGTGTATGGTTTTGAACAATAGTAAAAGTATGAAAAACGTACATACGTAATATTCCAGCTTGAAACACTCGCACTGCGCTCAATTTCGTAATGTGAAATCATTGATAGTTGCACTACTTTAAACTGATCTTTGTAGGTATAGAGAGGGTAACTGCGATGCATGAATCGTGAGAAGGGAGGTGAACATCCAAAGATACGTTTCAAGCAGTGTGTCAACTCTACCACGATTTCGACAAATTTCAGACAATGACTTTCGCATTGAATAAAAACATATTTTCGATAAAACAGCCCTACCACATCAACTTCTAATATCAGAAGAACATTTTTATAATGCACTGAGAGAAATCGACCAAATAGCGTACTTCGTTGGAACCATATGTGTTACAATAAATAGATCTCATGTTATTGTAGCGACATATACTTCAACTACTATGTATCAATATACAAACCATAGAACAAACCTCTGGACCGCGCACAGGGCATGGTGGCAATTTCAAAATTAACATCTTGTAGTAAGATTTACTTCTATTTCAATACTATAAAAGACACGAAATCGATGGAGTTAGAATATGTCCTTCTTATGTTTATATTTGAACTGATTGAAATAGTTCGTATTTGAACTCCATTGTTGGATAAAATATTGCTTTATGCAGCTGTTTGTTTGAAAGGAAAACAAAATGATTGCAATATTTTTTTTTAATTAATGAAATAGGTTTTTTTTCATGAATTCGTCTAGGCTGTTCGTATAACTCAGACCGATTGTATGGCAAAGGTCGACTGTATTGTTGAGAGAATCCTGACATTAAATTAAACTGAATTGTATATTATTTTTGATCTTCAAAATTACATTGAGAAAATGTTCTGAGATTCTCTGTTGAAGTATGTGAGCTGTTGATTTTATTCCCCTCGAAGTCTCGATAATGTAGCAAATTGTGGAGATCACTAATGTCTTCACCACTTTATCTCTCAAAAATATTAAGTTCACAAGCAACACAATTTTTCATTTCCACACTAACAGTTTTCTGAGTGCCAATACACAAATCCAAATTATTCACACATGGTAGCCATAGTGTTTTCTCCAATCACAAAGTGGTTTATTTTTGCACCACAGAACATAAAGTCATTGAAAATCTGCCGTCAACGCCATCTATTGTAATCAAATCCGCCATGACAGTTTCGGTATGGGCTTTGTGAGATTTCATTCTATCTGTGGAGACGCAGACATGGTCACACGTCACACTAGATTCTATTCGGACAGGTCTACGTTTAATTTCTTGCTGTGTTTTGTGAAGTACCTTTTGCTATATGTAACATGTACAGAAAAAGACATGTGCATCTTGTGAAAATATTGGAAACTATTTCCTATAGAAGTTTTCATAGTGATGAAACGTTTCATTTGCCTATGAGTCCTAAGAGACGTACAATGTTTTTTTGTTCTGTTCTTGTTCTTTGGAATGAACGAATATATGAAATATCGTATGAAAATGACTCTGAGGTCATAAATTTGATGACGCCTTTTGACCATGCTATTTTCCATTGTATCAGAAATATACAGGGTGATTTGTATTCGAGTAAAAGCGAATAGATAGATTCATCATGAAGTTCAATGATACCAAGATAGATAGGTTCATGTCGAGAGTCTACAGAGGATAAGAGTCAAGTTGA
Source organism: Gastrophysa polygoni (assembly GCA_963576655.1). NCBI lineage: Eukaryota > Metazoa > Arthropoda > Insecta > Coleoptera > Chrysomelidae > Gastrophysa > Gastrophysa polygoni. The sequence continues at coordinate 9,659,467 of OY755089.1, read as the reverse complement.
CTCGCTCGAACATCATTCTATCACAGTCATTGGGAACATATCTAGCATAATTTTTATCCAAATGTGAGATAAAATATATGAGATTCCAACTGAGGAAACTGTCAACTTCGCTCGTACTTGAATTGTACTCAACAAGTTTGAGTACAATATTTTGGCTATTCGAATATTTGTTTTCAAATTCGATGAATGATACTGAAATATCTTCAATGACGTTCTGCTATTTCAATTGATTTTATTTGATTTTCACATGTCGCCAATTATATTTATTTCGATAATTTCCGATCTCAACACATATTGTCATAAATATGGTCTACTTTCAGGTACTTTTTTGTACATTTTGTGTCTGAATATAGCCAAGTGCCGGGACTATATAGTTACATTATCAATAAATGTGTTCTATAGTTGTCGACCGACTATGGTTTTGTTTGTTTTTCTTTCGAATCATTGATTTCTATTTGACGTCTTCCTCAGAAGAAATTATTATTTCAGAACAAACGAGAGCAGACTCCATTTCCCAACGAATATACTTTGTTTGTGAGAATAATCTCGGAGATGATTCAGTTTCGTATCTAGGAGGACATCACCGGGTCGAATAAAAAAGGGGATTGATGAGCTTGAAATAATTCATCATTGTCGTGGCCGCCAAGATTGGCATCTCGTAATATCGTCTGGAATGAATTATAGGAAACTTGCGTAAATATGCATATATGTTCGTAATATTCGATTATGATTTCAATATCAATTCTAAATTATATTTTTGTTCCAACTGGTGGTATAACACAGTTGATTCATGATCGACAGAGATTGCATATTATATGATGCTATACATAAAATACCAGGTATGTGGTGATAGATAGGCAGAAATCGAGAAAAACTTCAGATATGAAATATTCAGTGGTTCGTCATGGAAATGGACAAAATCACACATATTAAAAATGTACATACTCAATGCAATTTCAACAATGTGAGTTAAATATCGCCATCTTGGAATAATTGGAATATAATGAGACGTTGAAACGGAATATCTAAAGAGGGAATGAATTAGGTAAGTACGTTTGTCTGTGAAGTATCTATAAATCTGAGAAATCTGATATTGTGGAGAAAAGTATGACTTTTCAGAATTTCCATCAAGTAGGTAAATTATCACACAATTCCTCCCCTCCTCCCCTTTCCAAGGACGATAGAACATTGGATACATTACACAAGACGAAGTCAATACTTTTGCCAAAATGTTTGCAGAACATTCCACTTTGGATCCATAAGTATTGACCTTCCTAATATCGCTACCATCGATAACCTATGTCTGAAATAGTCTTCCGTCACGCAAAATTAGTAACATTTTGCGCTTGGTTTCATGAATGTCACCCGGAATTTCGCATATTGTTATCAATAATGTGCCCCAGAACTTATAACAGTTCTTCGTAAGTTGGTCATGAAAACTTGGTGTAATTCTTCTGGAAAATGGCGAGAAAACACTCCCAAAAAACAGACCGATTGCTTTACTATCTGTGATCTCTGAAGAATTAGAAGAAGCAATCAATATCGAACTCATACTATATCTATAGTATACAGTGGAGTCTTCGGCTGTAGCAATGGATATCTCCAAAGTATTTAACCGAGTATGGTACCAAAGCCTTGTAGTAAAACTTCCTTCTTATCTAATACAATACCTATCAGGTTGTGAGAATACGGAATTGATTGATGAATTGAACTCTCAGGTCTCATATTCAATCTTGTTCTTCGACCGAGCTGGTTGAACGTTGTATCAATTAAATATTGATTAGAGATTCGACTAGGGTATTGATTTTGCTTGTGAAAGAGCTAATATTTCACGGACCATAATGTAAGCAGTAGAAGAGTTTTATCTATGAAACGCTTCATATAAATTTCTGTATAACTTCCTGTAAATGTCTCAAGCCGTGCACACGTCTGTTACACGATCTATTACTCGACGATATGGCTCACGCTGTGGCTGGTACGCTTGACTGACAACTCTGACCACTAGCACTTTTTGCCAGCTTCGGAATGCTGTAACTGAGCTGAAACTAATTAAAAGTCGTCGCTTCGATTCGGATTGCGCTGGCGGCACATTACTCAAGGGTCTTTATGATCGAGTAACTACTGTGTTTTTCCAATTACCAACGAAGAAATATCGCTCGAGGTGAATATACTTCAATAAGTATATGACACTATTGATTTTATGGTCATCTAATGATATATAATTTGATTCCCTTGTACAATGATAACCTGAACACGAAAATGTCAGGAGATATGATTCACCATATAAAAATCAAAAGCTGGCCATCGTTTCTGGTGGAATCGAAAGTAATAAAACTAAACAAAAAATCATGAATGGATGCGAATCCTAACAATGTTCTATCGTTTACTAACCAGAATAATGTTATGGTCACCATAAGACATTGTTTCAGTAACCAGAAAATAAAGTTGTGCCTATACTAACTAGAACTTTTGTTTTTATGTTAATTTTTCTCTGTGTACATTTTGACACTGATAGAAAATATGTATTTTTCGAAACGGAGCCTCTGGGCACCATTTCATAAGATTGTTTTCAAATTGAATTGATATACGGTACCAGAATTGCAGACGAACATATTCAACTAATATAAAATGGCGTTGATGATTTGATGTAATGATGATAATCTCATAGCAGGATCCTTTCGAGCAAACCATTTAGAATGAGAGGATTTGTTTATTTTTTTTGCTTGAGAAGATATGAGGTATCAGTACCTCTGCTCATTTGATTTTTCTTCAAAATGGCTTCCTTCCATTCGCCATTTCATCAACGCTTCATATTGTCTTGAATACATTCAATAGTCATGAATTGAATATTCAACTTCGGTATATTGTTTTTTCTTCTCATCAGTAAAAAATAAGTAGGTATCATGAGCGATCCATTACTTACAGTAGAGGTTAGCTATGAAGAGAAAGGTAGCTCATAGTCTTACTCCACCACGTCCTTGTCTTTGACAATGGTCAATATTTCTAGTGGAGTGAGATTGTAAGTCAACATTCTCTTCATGTATAAAATTTTTCTCTCAGTAAAATTCTGACGGTTGATTGCCGTTAAAAAATCCAAGAATACTACTGCATCTATGAATAGACGAATAGAGTTATCGTGTTCATCTACATTATCGAATTATTTTTCCACCTGCTATACCTACAATTTCATATTGTATAATAAACATCGATAAGGTTCCAATGTAATACTGTTAATTGTCATGTTTAACTCAGTTTTCTGATTCATTCATTTGATGAGAGAGGCGTGTAAAAAGTCAAATCATCTGAAATATGATATGTAAGATATATAATCTGATTGAAAAGAATAATAATTTTTGTTGCATGTTGCTACGCCTTGCACGTATCATCTCTGTCTCCAGTTATTGCATGTGTTGCAGTGAATACTATAGCTTTGTGGTTTCGATAGTTATTCAGTGGTGAATCAGGTATCATGATGATGTCGTTCATGCTTTGTTGTTGGAAGGTTTTTTGAGTTTCAACTAATAGATCTTCAAATTATAGTAGGGTGTCCCATGAATGATGAATCATATGTTAAACGTTATAATGATTTTTGGTGGTTCATGAGTATTTGATTATTGCATGTATAATATATAGTGGAAGGAAATCCAACAGTTTTTCTATATATTTTCGGATTTTCTCTTCTCATTTCTAAAAATAATATATAATATTCATTTCAATATATCTGTGGTAGGGAAAGATTCATGATGTGCCTCAAAATATTACAGCGCTTGAAATATAACCTAAAAGAGAACCGATACCTTGATTTTTTTTTCAATCTTTGAAGAACGAAAATATTTCATAATGAAAATCCAAACTTCAACTCTTATTATTCTTCCGTTTCCAAAACAATTTATATTTCTTCTTTTGTAATATTTTCAATGTTGATTGTTTTCAACTCTGAAAAGTGACAAGTTATCAGACAGAGAAATTCTGGATACCAGGTGTTTCTTCATCAATTCACCATCTAGTTGTCCGGGAAAATATGGTAAATCTCTTGGATTCAGATAGAACCTGAAAAAATGAGATGAAAATTATTCTTTTCTCCTAAAGGCCCTCTTTACGGAGACTTCCTGAATGATAAATACCATCATGTATGAAAAGGGATGAAAAATAGAATTCGGTAGCTTGAACCTCAATTTAAAAGATGAAACTCTTGTTCATTGTCGATAAAATGAACAAATTTCGAGAAAAAACAAAAAAATCGTGATCCTTCGTATAATAAAAATATAACATTATTTAGTATATTATTTTTTTCTCCGAAAATGGTTCATTATATGGACAATGAGCAAGAGTACCTTCTTTTCCGAAAGGTTCAAGCTGTCCAAACTAGTATCATTGTAGGCCTTTCATACAGGGTGTTGAAAACTTGAGCATCGAAGATAAAACTTATAGTTCATCTCTCATGAACTAAGATAGATAAATACGTTCCAAGGACACTATTTTGAGGAGTTCTTACTAGGGTCTCTCATATTGAAATTTAATTGAATTATATTAATTACTTCGAAAGTTATTCGAGAAAGAACGATTTCCAGCGGCGTCCTTCAGGGGCGCATGTCTACGTAAGGAAGGAAAAAATTATATTAACCTGCATTCTTATTTTCCCAAGTTCTATCAGAGTCCGAGAAATTTACCGCATTTTCACGGACACCCTGTATATCAACTGAACAATAATCAATATTATTTATTGTCTCCGTTCAGTACAATGCGAGCAGATTCTTTGATTTTTCGTTTTTGTTTGTTGTCTTCTTTTCCTATGATTTTGATATCACTCCGATTGGCCATATCATGTTATCTATTCTCAGTAAGGATATGTTCAGATATCTTCGATTTGTTGGTATATCTTTTTTTTCATCCTTCCTCATGGAGAACTGCAAAAATATAGTGAAATAATCATTGAAATTGCTATATATATTTTCATAAAAGAGAAAAGAAAATCCCAGAAAATCTAGAAAAAAATGATATACTACCTACTCGATTCACCTACAGTCAGTGATGCCTACAGATGTAGTGAATTTTGATACGGTACCAAAATATACAGATTTTCCGATTTACACTCGAAAATAATTCAGGGCGGGCACCTCGTGCTTGAATGATGCGAGTTTTTTGAATTTCATTCTTCTGTTGGATATTCTTTTACTGAGATACGAGGGGTTCTGAAAAATATTATTTGCTTTTATTCACTGTGTGAGCTCTGATCTTTTTTTGGCTGACGGCTGACTATGTGCGAAATTAGGCCGGGAGGTAGGACCTCATGTCAATCAGCAAACCTCCAAAATAGAAAAAAATGATACACGACCCACAATATTGAACGCGAGGTCACCACACGTGACGAAATGTGATTATGAATTTACAATAACCAATTGAGTAGGCAACAGCTTTCATCAACGTCGATACAATGTCGATTAATGTTTCAATAAACGTTGAAAAAAATTGGTTTGTTCGAAAAGTCGTTAGGGTCGAAATATTTGTTATTGATGATAATTTCTCTAACGAAACCATTATTTATAAGTTCTTACCAATTTGAACCAAATAAATGAAGGTACATTGTTAATCACCTATTCCACTTCTTTCTATGGTGGAAAAGACATTAAATATCGTGGGTTAATGATCTGACGAAATTTCAGAGAAAACCATTACCGATCGTCAATTTATTGGGAATTGAAAGTGATATCTCTCATCGGGCTAAAGACACTCTCGACGGTTACTATACGCATTTTCAAATTTTACAAATCTCATTATTGTTCAGATTGTTATTATTCCACACGCCACACTATTAATAGTTTGAAACTGGCGATACCCGGCATGTATTTAGAGAGAAATTCCATGTATTACAATGGTGTTGGAATGTATAACCACTTACCGAACCATCTTAGGGGTGCATCAATAGATATTGAAATATTCAGGAAAACTGTCAAAGAACTATTGAAGCTCAGACCATATTACAGCCTTGAAGAATTCTACGATGACTTCATTTGAACATCTCGACTGTCCTAAAAACATATAATATCGAAGGGTCTGAACAGTTTTCCAAACGAAAAACAACTGATTTCAAAATAAATTCAGACATCAGTTTTGAATTGAAAATATAAAGGATTTGTTCGAAGAGACATTGCAAGAGTGTTAAATTGATGTATATAAAAAATAAGAATAATAAACGTGAGTGGTACACAATAATGAAACTAACTCTTGGACGGAAAATACATGAATTTGGAAAATTCCTAATCATCAGCATTATCTGATCATCTATTTTGCGTGTCACCTGTGCTCTTTCTACAAAATTTGATACATTATATTCAGCGATTCATGCACCCTCATTCAGAGCCGATATCTTTCAATGTTGCACCCTCTATCATTCGTCTGCAGAACTTCTCGTCGGATTACAGGAATATCTATGGAGTGAACTGAAACTCCAAAATCGAACCACGTCACCCTTCTTGTTGCGACTCGTATGAAATAAAACAATCCAGAAACTGGAACACTATGTATTAGGCCTTTTCGGAAATCTAACCAGAGTTTACTGGATCACCAAATTCATATTATTCATCCTTATTTCAGAAATAAGATTCTCCGAAGTTGGAACTATTAACTATGGTAAATTAGTTAGGCTCACTAGTGTCTTATGATTGTTGTAGCAATAAGAATACGAATATATTTTACGAATACTATGTTTTTTACTTCAAAACTCCCTCACTTCCTTCACTTCCCTCATAGATTTGTATCGAGACGAGAACAGAGGAAAAGACAAGACATTTTTGGAACAATCGAAAATAAAGTTCTTAAACACACCGGATTTTTTTCTGGACGGCGAATTGTGCATGTGCAATGAGAGAAGATCGAGATTTTTACATGTCATTCATTAGAAACATTCTTTTGGATCTGCTATATCATTTTCATTTTTCTCTTTCTGAAAGCCCAAACATTTCAGAAAATTCGTTAGTTTTCTAATAACCAAAACATCACTCATCATTTTGAAATAGTTTCGATAGTACATATTTGGTGATACTAGTTTATAACTGGCACATATTTATTTTCACGACGTTTGTCATGTAATGTGACTGCAGAACATGATATAATTCAGAAAACTATACAGCGAACACTGTAGGTATATTCTGCAAACATTAAAATGAATAAAAATAATGGATATAAATGCAAAGTTGACTTCAACAAATTAAAATTACCTGAATGTCGAGAGATATGATATGAACAGCTTATAACAACCTAATTCATCTGGTTTTTAAGACATTTGTTGTCTCAGTAATTCGTCACCTGTTAATATATGCAGTGCTTAGTAGTATTAGTAAGTATTAAATTTGACCAGTATTCAGTATGTATTTGTTGATTCTCTTCATTTCACAAATTTAAATCTACTAAGCTACAAGTCTATTCACTTTTTATTGCTTCTTTGAACTCAACAATCATAATTTGTACCTCTTCTCAATTCAACGCTGTATATTCTTCAATACTATCTTTCCGAATGTTCATTCAAATCAATATTCCATAATACTGGTCGGTGTGCTCTTTTTAAGTAACTAATTTTGTAATTCTGTCAAGAAATTATTATACGGAATCGAATCCAGAATAGCTGATGACCGTGGATCTGTGCGTAGTGTTTCAATATCTTCGATAAGCCCCAAACCAAATTAAAAAAAATCGACTATCGGCATGTACCTTGGGAGTGTTACTGGTCCCTCCTATCTTTCTCAGATAGATCAGTAATGAATATACTGAGACGTTTTCATTCCTACTACAGAGAGAAAATACCAATAAATCTAGGATGATGAGTAATAAACATCATTAACTCCCTATATTCCTCACATCTTCACCATAATTACTTGATTATGTGTAAATAATATCTTGAGGATTGAAGTATCGCACTTCAATCACCTTCCATTGTACACGAACCGTATCTATATAATATATTCCTCCTTTTACGGGTTGAAAAATTGCTGGGCATTATGTAAATCACCAAGATGTTTGTTATTTGGAGTCAATGATCATTTACGTTAATGAGGCGCCATCTATCAACAACGTATGCAAGTTGATGGAGGGTTGGTTTTATAGGGTATCGTTGGCCAAATGGCCACTTGGGAAGGGAGTGATGATATCGACTCCAATGTTACAGAGTCGTGCAGTGCATTTCGAAGTTAGGAATGCAGGTACAGGATTTTGTAACGATCTAAATGTTCCAGGCCCGTAATGAGGTAGCCAGTATAATTCAAAATACCGCCTAAATTATTAGAATGACAAACAACTGAAATCACTCCATCTAATACGTAAGGATAGATAATTGTATGATAAAAAATAAATGAAATTGTCGAAAACAAAATCATTTCGTCAAAGTTGAGAATATTCATACCGTAAAATATTTCCTACAATTTATGAGTATTCTCAATTTATGAATTGTGCCAAGTGATACAGAGAGCACGAAGTTAGTGAATTTCATGCTATTCCTGATTTCAGCAACATCACAGAAGATATCAATGGATATATTCTAGGAGAACCTGCTATGTTTCGCTAGTCGTAAATTGACTAAATCCATATGGTCGACGGCTAGATTAAGGTTCAAATTAAGTAATGCTGAAATAGCATCCCAAATAAAAAAAAATTGTTCTTGAAAACAAAGAAGTTATGAAACGAAATTTTCTGACATTTTCTGAGAGTTTATAGTCGTGAAGAACGAAAAGGTTAGTAGATGACACATTTCATACCAATGCAATGAAATATGTTCACCCTATTTATCTTCGTACATCACTCAAATTATGAAACCCATGTATGTCGAGGAAATGTTTTCCATTGACGGTGTGGAGGTTATATAGATAAATCGTATTTTCTCGATCTCAGGGGTCTGTGGTTTCATTTTGTATATGAGATATTTTCCTGTATATTCGGAAGTAGACATGTTCATGGAGGTAGACCGGGTTGATCTGAAATCTCACGGTGTTTCCGAATATAGAATATAGAATATAGAATATAGAATATAGAATATAGAATATAGAATATAGAATATAGAATATAGAATATAGAATATAGAATATAGAATATAGAATATAGAATATAGAATATAGAATATAGAATATAGAATATAGAATATAGAATATAGAATATAGAATATAGAATATAGAATATAGAATATAGAATATAGAATATAGAATATAGAATATAGAATATAGAATATAGAATATAGAATATAGAATATAGAATATAGAATATAGAATATAGAATATAGAATATAGAATATAGAATATAGAATATAGAATATAGAATATAGAATATAGAATATAGAATATAGAATATAGAATATAGAATATAGAATATAGAATATAGAATATAGAATATAGAATATAGAATATAGAATATAGAATATAGAATAGAGAATATAGAATATAGCATATATGATATAGAATATAGAATATAGAATATAGAATATAGAATATAGAATATAGAATATAGAATATAGAATATAGAATATAGAATATAGAATATAGAATATAGAATATAGAATATAGAATATAGAATATAGAATATAGAATATAGAATATAGAATATAGAATATAGAATATAGAATATAGAATATAGAATATAGAATATAGAATATAGAATATAGAATATAGAATATAGAATATAGAATATAGAATATAGAATATAGAATATAGAATATAGAATATAGAATATAGAATATCGAATATAGAATATAGAATATAGAATATAGAATATAGAATATAGAATATAGAATATAGAATATAGAATATAGAATATAGAATATAGAATATAGAATATAGAATAAAGAATATAGAATATAGAATATAGAATATAGAATATAGAATATAGAATATAGAATATAGAATATAGAATATAGAATAGAGAATATAGAATATAGAATATAGAATATAAAATATAGAATATAGAATATAGAATATAGAATATAGAATATAGAATATAGAATATAGAATATAGAATATAGAATATAGAATATAGAATATAGAATATAGAATATAGAATATAGAATATAGAATATAGAATATAGAATATAGAATATAGAATATAGAATATAGAATATAGAATATAGAATATAGAATATATGATATAGAATATAGAATATAGAATATAGCATATATGATATAGAATATAGAATATAGAATATAGAATATAGAATATAGAATATAGAATATAGAATATAGAATATAGAATATAGAATATAGAATATAGAATATAGAATATAGAATATAGAATATAGAATATAGAATATAGAATATAGAATATAGAATATAGAATATAGAATATAGAATATAGAATATAGAATATAGAATATATAATATAGAATATAGAATATAGAATATAGAATATAGAATATAGAATATAGAATATAGAATATAGAATATAGAATATAGAATATAGAATATAGAATATAGAATATAGAATATAGAATATAGAATATAGAATATAGAATATAGAATATAGAATATAGAATATAGAATATAGAATATAGAATATAGAATATAGAATAAAGAATATAGAATATAGAATATAGAATATAGAATATAGAATATAGAATATAGAATATAGAATATAGAATATAGAATATAGAATATAGAATATAGAATATAGAATATAGAATATAGAATATAGAATATAGAATATAGAATATAGAATATAGAATATAGAATATAGAATATAGAATATAGAATATAGAATATAGAATATAGAATATAGAATATAGAATATAGAATATAGAATATAGAATATAGAATATAGAATATAGAATATAGAATATAGAATATAGAATATAGAATATAGAATATAGAATATAGAATATAGAATATAGAATATAGAATATAGAATATAGAATATAGAATATAGAATATAGAATATAGAATATAGAATATAGAATATAGAATATAGAATATAGAATATAGAATATAGAATATAGAATATAGAATATAGAATATAGAATATAGAATATAGAATATAGAATATAGAATATAGAATATAGAATATAGAATATAGAATATAGAATATAGAATATAGAATATAGAATATAGAATATAGAATATAGAATATAGAATATAGAATATAGAATATAGAATATAGAATATAGAATATAGAATATAGAATATAGAATATAGAATATAGAATATAGAATATAGAATATAGAATATAGAATATAGAATATAGAATATAGAATATAGAATATAGAATATAGAATATAGAATATAGAATATAGAATATAGAATATAGAATATAGAATATAGAATATAGAATATAGAATATAGAATATAGAATATAGAATATAGAATATAGAATATAGAATATAGAATATAGAATATAGAATATAGAATGTGATGACTCTCATCAGAATTTCGAAAATACTTATAGGAGGATTCAATTGTATATATTTTCATATTCTCTATACAAAGAAAATGGAGATCAGATGAATTCTACGTGGTAGAACGTTTCTGTATATGAATGAACGAATAGAATATGAAGGTAATCGATTGTTTCTTTCGTTAAAAATGAATTTTTATTTCAATTATCCTCCTATGATGTAGTTGTGGTACTTGAAACTTCTCCCATTCTTTATCATCAAGGAAATTATCTTCTAACGTTCCGATGATTGCATGCTATGTTGGGAATAATGAGTAAGAAGGCAACTTGCATGTATCAATGTGTTATAAAAATACCAACATGATTCTCCAACAGTGCCGAGAAGAATACATATATCTTTTGTGTGCCTTCATCTTGAATTTTTGTATAATGAATTATCCTTCGATATCGAAATAACAGCTCATTTATATGAATTCAAATAAATGTCAATTAAGAAACCAATTTAAATCCAAGAATCACAAGTGATTAACGTCTGGCTTTCTAAACATTCCGTTAATTGGTGGTTGAGAACAGTAGGCCGCGAAACAAGGCATGCCTTGTCGCAGTTTTAATAGCTCGCGATTTTCTTAAACGGTTGAAAAGTTGTTAGCACTAGACATTATGAGGATGATTACCATGATTAGTTTCAGACGTTTTCCCTCAGTGGTCGTTACAATCATACCGACGTCATCAATCCTAGCAGAGTGTGCACCAGATCCATACCGTTTCAAAAAGGGTGACTTACTTAACATCTTTTGGAATATGGAGCGTCTCGCCTCATAGGCAAATCTCGGCTGATACAATACGGGATGGTTCAAAAATACATGTACATGGGAGTCCATTATATAAAATGAAATATACACTGTATATTATTATGGATTGAATATATATATATATATATATATATATATATATGAACACAAGTTTTAGAATACCTATTCATGCAATGAGAATATCATCTCGATGAGCTAGAATAACTTTCTTGATTTGAAATGATCATACCAACCTCGCCATGCAGATATAGATGGAATACATGCCCTTGATATGATTGAAAACTATGACAGTTTGATCTTATATCACTCAATAGGAGTGAAGTAACGAAAATTGCACGTTGGCTATGAATATATAAATACTATTCAAGTGATAGTAGTCCAATAAGACCCCATTTCAAAATTCCCAAATGAACTTCTCTTTTGCATGCATGCTGAAAATGTCTTCATTTCAGTTCATCTCACCTAATATTTGATGAACCCAAAAAAGAAATTTCAAGTCAATGCCAAGGTCCTTGACGTCGAATTCAACAATTACATAATATATTGGGGAGCTGTTGAATCTTCTTATAGATAAATCTACTACTCCTCTCCAAATCTCCAGATTATGATCAATAGTCATATTTCCATCGAAAACATGGAAAACTTGTCGATTAGAATGGAAAAGGAAACATGTAACTTAAACGTATATTTCGAAAATGGGCAATTTAGATCTTGTGCCGAAGATTTCATTGATCCCTTCTTCAACTGTGATAGTTTATGGTCGTGGCCTAGCAGATCTCCATTTGATTTCAATTTCAATCATCAATATCAACATAAATATCAGAAAATCTCTGATATTCAAATTCAAAATGTCCTCATGGAATAAATATCGTTTTCGATTTCCTTGAATAATTCTACTAAACCATGACACTAACTCAACACTTGTTTATTCCACACTTTCGAGATATCATTCTTGACATATGGACATGCAATTTTTGAATCACAAAGTTATATTCATCGTTCACGAATATAATTCAGTGAGTCGCTTGGGTAGGATCTCATTTTTCGATTTCAAAAATTTTGATTCTTCAATGTGATCCAAACGTTGACTCCACAATTCATAATCATTTGTTTTCATATATCATTGTAAAGAATGGAATATGTCACATGAGTCTGACGTTTTTTCTTTATTTTGATACCTTGATAGCATGATGATACACTCTGGATTGAAAAAAATTGGTACACCAGCTTGTTGTATTTTATGGACGAAAAATGGATTTATTGAAGAATATACGGAACGTCTAGACAGTAGAAGACATCTCCAAGTCTTCCTTGTATACCCATCCATATCATTATTTCCATTAATTTTGCCTATTATTTGCTGACATATATCTCTTTTTTTATGTATATGGAGAATGCATTTTGAAATTGACATCATTGACTAAATTGAATTAACGTATGCTTTATCTATCATAATGATATGATTGCGTGTCACAGTATATCTTCCTGTTCATACTAATTCAGACATAACTATTGTAGAAACTATGAAACGAGTACACTTTTGGATAAGATAAAAATCGGTAAGTAATTTGCACGCTTTATGTTCTCATTAACAATACCAACAATACAATTAATTTTACATACAGGGTTGGGATAAAGTATGGAACCAAGTAAATATCTTCTAAACGAAAAGAACGATATTTATGAGAATTTACAGGTGAGCGCAATGGAGCAAAGTGCATCTGATTACATTTTCCTGTAAAAAATATACTTCCAGTTCAACCGGAAATGCCATCAATTTCTTTGAATGGGACACCCTAGATATTTTTACAGATTTTGAAAGACCTCATTATTTCGAATCCATACATACTGAGTTTAGTTTGAAGAAAATTGTGAAAACAAGGAGGTTGATTAAAGTGCTATTCAATCAACCTCCTTTGAGTTCTTTGCATTAGAGCGAAAAACTATTTAGATAAACTAATTATTGTTGTTTATATGTATTGTAATTGATAAACGTACAATTTACGAATTGGACAATTTAGAATGGTTCACTAAGTGAAAGAGAGCATATTGAAATTTTAATGATGATCGGTTATGGTGATTGTGAAATTTATTTCCGTCGATTAGAATCTGCACTTGCATGGAGAACAAAAGAGTACTCGTTCATTTATTACTATGCATATTAGGTTGATTGAAGTGCTATATTCCTCGTTTTTACAAATTTTTTCACAATAAACTCAGTGTGTATGAATTCGAAATGATAAGCTCTCTCAAAATCTGTGGAAATATATAGGGTATTTGATTCAGAGAATTCGATGGTATTTCCGGTTAAACCGGAAGTAAGTATATTATTAATAGAAAAATGTACATCAGATTCATTTTGTTCCATTGCACTCACCTGCAGATTTTCATGAATATCGTTCATTTCGTTCAAAAGATATTCACTTGGTTCCATACTTTATCCCAACCCTGTATATATACTTCACTGAATAGAATGGGTATCTATAATAAATTTGGTTATGGGTTGGTGAGATAATAATAGCATATCTGAAAATTTTTGAATAATATACTTCCAATAAATATAGAATAATATGAATTTGAAAGTAAACATTTGTTGGACAGTTGGTGGAAATGTAATTCTCCATGAACTTTTGAAGAAGTCAAAAATCCCATCGTTTCTAGATATTTGTGTTCAGTTCAGAACCTATACTCAGACTTGAAATGATGAAAAATGTGTTCTTATTGGGATAAATAATGAACGTTCCAGCAATTGTTCGCGTTGTCATGCTAGACAATTTGAAGCAGAAATGCTCAATTGAGAATGAGTTATGAAAATAATGAAATCAATGAGTGTGGAAAGTAGCATATTTCGCACGAGTAGATATGTAACGAGTACATGAAGTACACTCTCCAACGAGTTATGTACACTATTTATTTTTCGATCTTTTTTCAGCTCGTTTCTAAAAAATAAAGTTAGTATTACAGACAGTAAGTACACTATTTTTCCCACGGCCATAATTATTCGAATCAATATTATAAAATAAAGCAGTTAGGTATATAAAAGAACCCGAGCGGAGGCTCTGTTGATAGTTTGAGAAGAAATATACCTTATGTTTTCAAGTCATGAAATGGAAATGTCAATTTCATGGAAATAAGTGAGTGCAGGTATAGGTTCGGTAACCTTCTGATATTTATCATTCTGATATCTATCATTCTTCAATTCACACTACTGAGTCGACATTGAATTAACAACATATTAATGTCTCATTTTTGATCCGATTTTGAATGAATGTTGTAGTGGATTCGTAATATCCACAGGGATCAAAATCAGAATAAAAAGGGATATCATGGTGGCATAACCATACGCATATCGAGGAAGGTAGGATTGAATCATTTTCCGAAAGGTTAGGATGCGAAATGACTCTGAAATATAAATACCATATGTGAAGGTACCAGCAGTGAAATTTCCACAGGTACATTATCATACATTTTTGAATTTCTCCACATTAGTGCGTTTCACTCTCGACTTTTTGATTCTGTTGCCATAGTGAAATGAGCTACTTTCTAAATGAACAAATCAATTTCGTGAGCGTTGTATTCACAGGACGTCTTAGGAAAATTCATAAAACAGTTCGCGAAAGCACGTTGCTTGGCAATAGATCGACAGCAAAGTCGGAAATCCGTTGCTTCAAGAAACGTGCTTGGAAGCGTTGATCATTTTTTCCATAGAATGATGTGAATTTGTCGATTATCTATTCTTCAATATCATTCCACCATTTTCGAACTGTCTATACCGATTGACGTAAAAAGAATCGATCAGTGCCCATCAAATTTGTAATCAATGTAATGTTGTGATGATTGGATATATACAAGTCTTTTAATTTGAAACTGTCGACTCCCATTGGATTTTTCATCAATATTGATGTTAGGCGACTCTGACATCGAGAATATATGAGTGAAGCTGGATTGCAATGATTCGTTCAAAACAGTTTTTGGTCTCTGCATTTTCTCTCATACTGACTCAAATTCTTCTGCAATGTTGCATATAACAGGCAGAAATTTGTTCTATGCATAGATTTTCCAGAGTCTGCTCACCTCGGAGAGCCATAATATAACACAGAACACTATAAGATAAACCATGCTGATGAATCAGCTGAAAAGGATTCGGAAATTACGTTCATTGAATCAAAACTTGTATTAGAAATTCTCGAGACATCTGCACTAGGCGCAAAGGCGCAGAAAAGTATCTGGTTATCATCGGCGCAACCATATTATCTTGTTATACTCTAACAATTTTTCATCTTAAAAATAATCAGAACATTGTTGCGGTTACGATACAAAGTTGTTTTGAGTAACGAGGAAAGCTGGTTATACCTATACTAACTGAAACATTTGTTATTTGTCCAGCTGAAATATTCTGACGAATGGATCATCACTAGAAGTCATTAAAGATCTCTGAATCCATGGATTAACTTCTGACGAATGGATCATCACTAGAAGTCATTAAAGATCTCTGAATCCATGGATTAACTTCTGACGAATGGATCATCACTAGGAGTCATTAAAGATCTCTGAATCCATGGATGAACTTCTGACGAATGGATCATCACTAGAAGTCATTGAAGATCTCTGAATCCATGGATGAAATCTTCCAATATATGGATTCGTCTAAACTGCTTCAATTGCCAAGTTATCCCAGAACATCACGCTGCACGCTGGTGTAGA
The DNA here is from genome assembly GCA_963576655.1 of Gastrophysa polygoni. NCBI lineage: Eukaryota > Metazoa > Arthropoda > Insecta > Coleoptera > Chrysomelidae > Gastrophysa > Gastrophysa polygoni. Next base: position 9,642,590 of record OY755089.1, on the reverse strand, counting down.
TATATCTCCACTTATATATATATATATATATATATATATACAGCTCATATATAAGCTTGAAATTTTGTTGCATTGAACTCTACTAGATTTCTGGTTCTCAATTTCAGAATTCTTGCTGAATCATCATTCATAGTATCGACCAGTCTCCGTCTTGCTCCCCTGACCTTATTCGACGATATCGGTGTCTGGAGGAGAAGATAGTATGAAGTACACTGCATCCTCGCTTTCATCCGCAAAGCTATGGACTGGGCAGGAGATCGTTAGTTAATGTGGAGCGAAAACAAAGTTGGTGCTAGAAAGCGTGGTGCCAAACTCGGCCAAACGCTTTCTATATAACCAATGCTGCAGCCAGACATTTTCCATGTCTCTTGTTTATCTTTGGTGACAAAATCCATATTACCGTTGTTCACGTTCCGATGAGCTCTCTATTAATTGCTTCCTCCATTACTTTGGAGATTGAATATAGCAGTGCAATAGGTATATAGTATCTGCTGGACTCTAGCTCCAATTCGAAGGAAATACACCAAATTTATATTAACTGCATATGGTGAGCAATCTAAAGTAAATGATACTGGTACTGGGGCACATTTCTTGAGAAGGACGTGGGGTATTTCATCTGGCTCGTAGCATTCTTGTCATTGGTTCAGGCATATGGTTATCGATGGTAGCGAGAGTAGGAAAGACTTGCGCCTTATGGATACAGAGTGGATTTTTCCGCAAACAAAGTGTTGGTTTATACATGTGGTGTAGTAGCGAATATGCTATCATCCTTGGTGAGCAGAAAAAATGAGCTGGAAGTCAAGTTTCTCACAATTACCTTGGTAAAAGTCTAAATTGCCCCAGAACCATCTTGGGCACTCCATGACCTTTGATCTTATCTTTTCCAGACGTATCTATATCACATATATCACATGAATTTTCAGCTTGAACATATTCTGATCTAGTTTCCATGCATGAGGCATGAAATATTGCACCAACGACGTTATGGTGCTTGAACAGGTTTTATTGAACCATGGTTCACCAGTGGTTAGTGATTTATTGTAAGGAGGTATGTAAGTTCATTTCCTCTTGAGATCTCCTCATTCAAAACACATTTTTCTCCAAGGAAACTCAGGAAAAACATGCGAAAACCAAACAGCCCGTGGGGGACGTTGACTGGTTAGCTACCTTGAGCTACATTTTATGAAGTGCAGCAGGAATGTATAGAATACATTATTATTAAAACATGATTGCAAATATGATCATCTATTTCATCCTCAGGAAGTCATGGAAGTTGAAAGAGATATTAATTGCTCGAATACCAAATTTCATTGCGATATAGTGATTTCACATTTCAGAATTTTCAATTGATCCTATATCGGAATCGGGTTCATATGAGTATCAAATTGCATATCAGACTGCATGAAATTATACCATTAAATTCTAGCATCATAAATACCAAAAGAATATACCAAGCAATTTTATCAGTAAAATTTCTCAAGAAAATAACATGGCATTCATATACCTAGTTGGAGTTGCTATAATGTCGTTGATGTATTGTGATTCAGCTGATCATTCATGTATAGGGTGTTCGGGAAAATATGGCAAATCTCTCGGAACCTGTGAAAATTAGATAACGGGTTCTCATATACCTTTTTCCAGACTATGAAGGTCTAGAGAAAAATTAATTTGGATAGCTTGAATACTGAACTGAAAAAAGTACTCTTGTCTATATTGTCCATGATATAATTATCATCAACTCATCATTGTTTTTATTTTGTTAAAAAAGACCATGAGTTATGTTTTTTTTCTCAAGAAATGTTCATTTTCTGGACTGTAAATGAGAGTAACTATTTTTAATTTGAGGTTCGAGCTACCCAAATTGATTTCTTCAGCCCTTTTCCATGTTATTCATCATAAAGGATGACGACCGTTGCCAGAATATCTATGAACTTGTCATCTTATTTTCCAGGTTCTATCTGACCGGTATAACACGGATAAGTATGCTCTCTTTGATTCGAACTTGAAAGAAATTTGCAAAATAAGGGATGACTGAGAAGTTTTATCGAAATTACTAGTGATCCAGTTTCCCAAATTGTACAAATACGATGAGGAATCAACTCTAAGCACTGGCATCAGTGATATCGTATCAGTTCCTGTGGCTATTGAAGACAGAAATATCGACAAAAACTCCGAGATCCTTCGTGGGATACGATCAGAGGATAATGTTTTTGTTCCATGTGAAATCACCCGTGATTAGCAAAGCACGCTATGTTAGCTGACGAACGTTGCTCTGATTGGTTTTTAAATTGATGGTAGCTCCCTACCTGTAATGACTTCAGGGCGTGGTGAAAACATCATTTACACTAGCCAACCGTCGACGGATCGAATATTCTCGGCCTGCTACGACCCTAATCGCTTCTTAATACACCGCCTGCCATTTGGATCATTAGTGGTCGATCATAGCATTCTTGACACTTCTTTCAGAATTGCAATATTTTGGTTTTTGACATCAAGCAAACGGAATGGAATGGACAACTCTCAACACATGCTACGCAAGGCATCGCCAATATGTTTTGATGCATACCTGAGTATGAGAGTGTGGGATAACTGATATTGGACAATAAAAAGATCAGATGAATAACATCTGGGACATTAGTAATCTTCACCTTTCCTTCGCAGTTCGATGAGATAGGATCGAAGACCACATTAGAGATAATAAAGATCTCAGTGTGCTGCTCATCTAGCTCACAGCTTGCCAATCAGTCCACGTCGAGCCTGATCTGACCCGTCACTCTTTGCTCAATCAGTCAGACTTTTTTGTTAGAGATCTTAACAAATGTGTTATCCCGGAGACCACTCTTCTGGCGATGAAGATGTACCTGGAAATGAAAATAATTAATTACATAGCAACAAAAATAGTGAGTTCTTTGTTCCATTTTTTCTGAGCGAATAATTGAATGATATTTTTCATTGAATAAGGAAATGATGGCCTGACGAGTCGGTGACTTCACCAGCGAAGCGATCTCCCATGCACATGTATGAAACGAACTCGTTCTATTATAGGAATATGAAAGGGACACTTCATTTCGTCACCCACTTTTGGATGACTAACATTCACTCATTTCATAGGTATATTCATACATATATCATACATTTTATTCTACACATACATCTACGAAATATACAGTGTGTCTGCAAATGACTGGGATAAAGCTTAATATGGACTACTATATGATGTAGATCAATATAGATTGAAATAAGATGATTTGAGCCAATTTACCATATCCGAAGTGGAAATGAAAGAATATTGACCGATCTTTATATAATTTTTGGTATGGCATATTCTGTGATGAGTCATATTTTGAAATCATGGTGAAGTATTGGAACACAGTTATCAACCTGAGAGAAATTTTGTGAGCTAGGATATTGATTACTGTGAAAAATATGAGAGTATTGTGTACTAATTCACAGTACTATATTTCCTCATAATATATTTTCACTTCATTTTATATAGTTCATATTATTCATGATATTTTCATCCTTATATCACATATATAGATATTTTCTTTTCATTTCTGTCGAACATAGATCATTGTGAATTCTCTGGTAGAAACTTATGTTCGGAGATGATGAAAGAATGATTCGCAAGAAGAGAATTTTGTTCGGAGTGGATATTTCACATACTGGGTGGTCCAATGAAAACGTAATGAGGCCGATTTGACATTGGTATCGTTCTAACCCTCGAATCGCATATGGGATAAGGGGTCAAGTGATACATCATTTCGAAAGTAATCGAAATCTCTTACCAACTCAGATTGTGTCGATATTTGTACGACTCAAACTCAAAATTCTTCGTGGAAATGATGATGATAAAAAATGTCACCATTGGCTACAAACTAAACAACATACTTAAACTAGTGTTTTTTATCTTTTTCGGAGAAGAATCATATTTGAGAAATACGATCAGCTATGATCGAAGATGATGGTATACTGAATGCGTGGCATATGACCCAGCATGCGTTACTACCACTTTGCTCCACGAGTAATTAATTATTTGTGGGTTCAGGTCCTCATTAACAGAAACTAATATTAATCAAAAGCCGACGTTTCGATTCATTCTCAGGGCAAAAGTTCAGGCATCGAACATATGAGTAATCCCTTTGGGATGATAAATGGAGTAATCAGAGAAACCATTCAAACATTGACCACTGCATAACAGTGAATCAAAGATTTGGTATAAAACTCACATAACGATGAGTTCACGAGGTGGAAAATGTACAATATATATCATCGATGAGCGAAGTTGACAAAGCATAAACTCAAAACAGGGTAACACTTGAAATCAACCGACTCAATCCTTAACATTTACAAATTGTGCTACGAACAGAGAAAGTCATTTCTGTTCAAGTCGATGTTTATCAGCCATGAATGATACGGTTGGGAATAAAATATAATGGTGTCAATTTCATTATTCATGATAAAATGTATTGAAAATATAGAGTCAGATCTCCCAATACAAAAATATCCTCAACGTAAAAAAATGTAACGGTGGATGTCATATTTCATCTCAGAAGATGGTATAATTACTATACAGTCTACAATTACACAAGAATCTCGCAATGTACATTTGTTGATAATCTTTCAGATCCTGAGAACTCTAACTTGTTCTCCACAAAGATGTCTTCTCAAGAATGGTAGATGTGTTTTGTATCTTTGTTACTTTTGATATCACTGTAAACGTTTTTCAGCAATAAAATAAAATCTGTTCATCACTCACATAGTAAGTCACTTGCTGTCAAATGAATAAATGATTGAAATGAATCACTTATATAAATAATTGAAATTATTTTTTTTTTCATTCTTCTTCCATTGAAATTTTTATCGTACTGTATGAAAATGAGCTTTTTTCCTTGGCAATAACGGAAATTGGGCTTACCATTCAGAAAAAATGACAATAACGTCTTTCTGCCTCACCTATGACGTCACATGACGAACTCGTGACAAAATTTGCGCAATATAAAATTCAGGTTGACGTGTCCGAGCAATTTTTTTTTATTGCTGCGCTTGCTCACTGTATGCATATTTCGGGTACCGTTGATCGAACAACTGAAATTTTTTTTTTTCGAGTTTGCCAGTGACCAGACCTCAATGTCGTTATCTATTATCTTCTCTTAACTCTCCACCATCATGAGTGATAGCGATTTTTTTTGCTGGTTCATACATCATGAATCAACTTGAATTTTGAAAATTACCTCACAAAACAAGAAAGACTGAAAGTTGTGTGATGAATGAGAGAATGAAAAATATCAGATTGGGTCAGTGGCAAACTCGAAAAAATTTCGGAGAACCAAAGTATCTCCGGTGAATACGGAAAGTATGCTTTCATCTCGTATAGACTTCACTGGAACACCATGTCTATCATTATATTTATCTAAGATATACAAACATTGATTCATTTATTTTTTATTTATTTATTTTATTTAGTAGTACACCATTCAACAGCCGAAGCCAATTACAGAATGGGAAAGATACATCCAAAGCATAAAAACGCTAATGTAAAGTTAAACCTGGTGTGCAAATTGCACATTACACAGAGATGAATATGAATAATTATGAATAGTGATAACAATGATAAAAATAATAGAAATAATAGTGATGGTGCGTATATGGACTAAAAAAAAAAAAAACTTTGTGAGAAAAAAGTTCGTACGCATCGTCACCATAAGATTCTTATGCTTGCAAGATAGCTCTTTCAATGTCATTTAAAAATATCAACGTCATTTTGAATTGACAAATAATCAAGACATATTCTATATAGAGGAGAGCGTGTGAGTACATTTGTTTGAGGGAAGGGAAGATAAAATGTATTACTGTTCCTTACAGGTAGCCTGGGAACATGTAAATTTATACGTGCAAGTAAATAAGGACAGTTAACTAGAGATAATATATATAACCTTTTGCAGAAATAATATGCCTAGGTATTTACGACGATTGTCTAGAGAGTGTACCTGAAATCTCGAAAGTAGCACTTCATGAGGAATACCTTGGTTTGGATAGATTCCATCACACTTACAACTAACATACTTCAGGAGACATCTGTGAATATTCTCCAAATTCATGACATGTATATTGTAAGTGTCTCAGTGTGTGTATATTGATGAGTGTCTCAGGGAATTATTCTTGTACCTTCACCTTTTGTCATAAACGAATTATTGATAATTATAAGGTCACTCAAACGATTCACACAAGTGATCCACCTCATGATGAATTCATGTGAATAACGTAAAAAGCAACGTGCATAAGAAGTCGATTCCAAAATTTGCATTTAAGTAGATTCAGGATAATTTCAAATCAATTCACACTTTTTGATCTCATGCATGAGCAAACTATATATCGCTATAATGTAGCCAACCTCTCCTTCCCCACCCTTTTTTGAAATACCAATGGTGATCATATAATTTCAAATAACCAGTAATCTTGCCATACCTACGTATATATCCTGAATTTTCTTTGGTGGATCCTGCTTTCCAATCGATTATTTGAAACAATGACTATTTACTATATATATGACTATATAGTAAGCTCACATACTCATAACGAGTATTTCTAAGATGAACGTTAACCCTCAATCATGAACTATCCGGGGAATGTTCAGAATATATGCTTAATATTCCTTCATAGTTGGGGGTCGGTTGCATGAAAATGTTAACATGTTATTAATATTATATTTGATTTGTTTGTATCTGTGGTAATGCTAGCCTCGTCTTATGAGTTAGAAGATAAATTATACTAATGTTAACAGACGGTTTCGTGAATCCGACCCTGAGTGTATACATATTATTGTATAAACGAGCAGAGGAGGCAATGATGGTTCTGTACGATAAGCTTATGACGTTATATTTTGAAATTTCCCAGTTCCGATACAAAAAATCATTCAGAACAGTAACGTGTGAGGATATTGAGAGTTATGATTCGATTCTGATATCAGTCTAATGAATAGCACAATAGATGGAACGTTTTTATCATGATTTCGTTCAATCATCTAACATAATAATCAGCAACGTTTCTGTGTATATTTTGAGGAAAGTTTGAAATAATTGAATGATAATGAGAAATGGTGATCAACTAAGTTATGAGTGCCATGCATGGTTAGGGTTTCAAATTTCATTACAAAGAGTTGAAGGGCGTATTTCAGAGGTCAAACTGAGACTTATCTTTATAAAAATTCATCCCAAAATGCCCGTCTCTCTATACAGCCATCGTAATAATCATCATCATTCTGAGCTGTATAGCTCATTTGCAAGACACAAGCCTCAGAAACGGCTTGAAGTTGAGGAGGAACTGGGGGGTATGTACATTTGGTTAGTAGTATCATGAAAAATACATGAAATAAAATAGGTTCACACATTTCAATATCAATAATAATGATGGCTTCTGCCTCATCAGCAGTTTGATAAAGAAATCCACTCTACTTGCGATGGCAGTAGCTCAGATCGGCTGCATTTCAGGGCACATGTCTATTACAAAAACGTGATATTATAACCTCTAAAATGTTGTCTTGAAATCTATTTCGTAAACACCCTGTATTACGGATTCCTTTGATTACTGGAAACGAAAATAAAAACTCCACACTTTTTACAATTCCTGCTCGGAAAAATCGAACTAAAACTATGTTAATTAGATCCAATAAGATTCTGAAGATCTGTCTTTTTACTTCGGTGGCAATCCAGCTTAATGCGATATCATTACTCTCCGTCGTTTTTGTCTTGATATAACGGGTATCAAGAAAGCCGCTATGGTATAATTAAGAACCAAGTTTCTCAATGAAAAATGTATACAAGTCATTCAATATTACAAGAATGAGCCACAGATGAGGCTCCACAATATCCTACATTTACATAACAAAATCTGCTTCCTCAGAAAATGATACGGGGCTATCAGAATTCGAATGAGTTTGCATAGACTGGTCAGAAGATAAATATGATTATAATTGATCCAAAAGCGAGAAACAGTAAGATTTCATATTGGTGAAGAATGGAATAGGAAACTGTCACTGCGGAAATTTGAGAATATGTATTGTAGATATAAGAATGACTCTATTAATTATTACTGATTATTAATCTTTCACCTGTATCGGAAGAAATCAGATAATGAGAATGAATAATTACGGTTAACGTTTATTTCATGAAACGCTATTATAACATACGAGTTTTTTTTCAAGATGAGTTAAGCAAAAAATCCCAAGAGAAAGTTCAGATACCTGATATTGCGCTAGTTTTTTTGTTCACCTACTGATTGTGAATTTTGATGGATTTATATTTTTTGATAACTCTTCAAATATATCTGCTGCAACCTACCAACAGTGTTCTAAAGAAATGAATCGATGGAAACTGACAACTAATGTAGGTGAACAACAAAAATGGTGCCCTAGGTCCTGTCCCTCCCGTCATATATTATACAGTGTGGAACAGCCAAATGGAATGAATCCGACAACAAATAAATGACGGTGTGTTAGTGAAAACGCTTGGACACGTCGATTTGTATTTTTGAATACGCATTTTTGAAAAAAAAATCAATTATATAGAATGTGTCATGTGACAGTGGCCAATACCAACTTTCTTTCAAATGGAACACCCTTCATTTCATTCCATTTTCAAATTCTCACTGAAAAGCTGATTTCATCGATACACCACACTTGGGGTCTAGCGGAAATGATTACAGAGATATAGGGAGTGAAAAATCGAGATTTTTCAACGTAATGAGTTTTTTGTGTCAAAACTATGCATTATTGGACGAAACGACTTACATGTCTCTACCTTATTTTTCGATATACTATCTGCTGACATTTCTTCGGGACAGATACATGATGATCAATTTTCTGAATTCTGCACCACCCTATATTTGTTTCAATCAAATGACAGTAAGTAGTAAATCAAAAGTTGAGACCAATAATGAATAGTTTCGACCCAAAAAAATCCTAAAATTGAAAAATCTCGATTTTTCACACTTTATATCTCTGTAATGATACTCGCTAGACCCCAAGTGTGGTGTATCGATGAAATCAACTCTTCAGTGAGAATTTAAAAATGTAATAAAATGAAGGGTGTTCCATATGAAATAATAAAGTTGGTATTGGCCACTGTCACATGACACACTCTATATAATTTTATGTTTTTGAAAAAAATGCGTATTCAAAAATACAATTCGACGTGTCCAAGCGTCTTTCCCAACACACCCTCGTTCATTTGTTGTCGAATTTATTCCATTTGGCTGTCCCACACTGTATAGTTCCCACAATAAATGCAAATATTTTCATGAAATATTCAATGCTTTCATTTCTTGAACGGATAGATGAAATAAACGAATGTTTATATTATCGAAATGGGATGTTTCATTAAGAACAATTGACACTATGTCAAAATATGACATTGTCATACCTGTCATGATAACTTTTTGAATAATTCTTGTACGGGTGCAAGAATATAGAAGGAAATCCTGTACACAAATTACTCTTTCATCAGAATCTGATTTGATAAAAAAAAAAATTGTTCCGCCTGTACCTATTAACCCACACTCTTAATACTTTTCGATATTCCAATGTTGATGATCAAATTTGAAACATAAATGTCAATCGATAGATCTTCAAAAACTTTTGTGTGTTTTTGAAGTTATATACTCAATTTGCACGTCCATTTCCTTTTCGTTAATAATAGGGAGACACCAGCAGATCAGGTGAAATCATATATTCATGTTCAAAATCTACTAGCAAAATTTCCAGGACTTCCTATCACTGGGAGATCGAGCAATGACTACAAAAAAAAAATCCATAACGTCCAGAATCGAGTCTGAAAGTGACATAACAAAATATCCAGATTTATTTCTGATTCGTAAGAGACGATTCGAATGCAATTGAATCTCTCAAACTTTGGAACGATTAATAATCCGGATCCTGTTGGTATAATGGAAAGCTCGGTCAAATTAGTAATTATTCGGTCGAATCAATCTCCATTTGTCTGCCAGTCCGAGACGTTCGCAATCATCTATTTCATTGGTTACAGAATGGGTAATGAATGTTTCGCGGATTCCATCATCAACAATGGCACCTTCCGAACGCTGCTACTTCTGGTGCTGGGTCTGACGCAGTGGGTACTAAGAAACTGTACGAAGAAGGCATTTGTATTTGTCTGTGCCGAGTTTATGTAATTTCCTATAGAGTTCGTCCCCTTTCCTTCTCAAGGTTGAGTTCCGCTGAGGGCTTGCTTAGAATGTGATCGAATATACACGGAGAAAAATTGTGAGTATTCATATGAATCAAGATTGAAGAGGAATGGAAGAATTACGATGTCTCATTTGACACTTCTTAGTCTCCTCACAGCATTTCCTTTTGATACTCTTCGAGTGAAGCTGTGACATAACTTTGTGAAAATTAGAAGAAAATCATATGAAGTAATAGTTGAGTTTCAGATTGGTTTGATAAAGAGAGTTGTCTGAATTAAGCCTACTGGAACGAACTGACAGAATTTAATGAAATCTAGTCATTCTATAGCCACATTATGTAGACAGACGCTGTATAATACATATGTATATAGTATCTCCTTCACTACTGTACCTATCGATGATCATCAATTCTCTTGATTACGAACATACGCTAAAGCTCTCCAAATCATTGACCTCTCTAGATCATCGTAGAAAGGTCGGCGATCTCTGCCTTTTTTAAAGGTACTTCCACGGTTGGTGCTCAACGGAAATATCATCTATTATGCCACCACGCTCGATTCCTAGTAGACAAACCAGACGTGCTCAGGCTGGTCACCCCTACACCCCTACACGATGTTCCTCGAACATTATAGGTTTCCCTTTCGTGTTGTCAACAGATGAAAAAAAATAACGAAATCACTCACAAATTTTGATTGTCATGATGAGAAATTTCAGTCCACTAGATGATCAGGAGAGTATCTGGACCAATGACTGGAAATCACGTTCCGATCGAACTGTTCCACATTATGGACATCTACAGCGAAAATCTTATATCCAGACATCATACGAATTGCACCAGACAACCTCATCGGACAAGCGAACAAACAGGGGATGACAATCGTAATTCAGTAATATTGTAGACAGAAGTATTAGTGAATATATACCACTCAATCCTCCAAAATTTTTCACTCATGAAGAGTTAGGTCCTTCGGAGTAGGCACAATAACTCAGTTCGAAAATAAGAAGTGGTTAATGAACCTTATAATGGCGAAGTACTGAGATTGTCACAAAGATTTGGGTTCGTTTGCTCATTTTTACAATGTATAATAGGTGGCCTAATGAAAACGAAACAAGACCGATTTGACATAAGTAGCTATCGTTCTCAGAAAAAAAAACGTTCGAACTGGTCGATTTCTATTTCGAGGGGGAAATATTTTGGGCATAGTTTCAACTTTTTCACTTCAAACCTCTCGGAGCGGTGTTCTTCAACCCTTGAACCTTAAATGGGATGAGGGGTCAAGCGATTCATCATTTTGAAAGTAATCGAAATCTCTTACCGACGCTTCCTTGTTTTTGGAATTCAATGCAATAGTTCTCGAGAAAACACGTTCATGAAAATAATCGCTTTTGATGGAAAGTAACGCTTTTTTACCTTTCACTATTTCTCATTTCGTAGTTAGAACGATGTTCATCTGAGAAGAGCCTTATGTATCTTTCTTGAATCCTGTCCAATCCAACATTACATGAGAAATCATTCATTCTAATGTCAGTTCCTTGATCTCTCAGTAAAATGCATACCTTGTTCCGTTTTCATTGGGCCACCCAGTATAACGAAGTTGGCTGTTTGGTTGTATAATGAAGTTGAACTGGCCCAAATGCAACTTATTCAAACTGTAGATCACAGTCTCCTGATAATAATCTCAGTTGCCGGCAACTGAGTCAACAATTACACCAAATAACTTTCTTCTTATATGACTTCGGTGGATCCATTCACATTTTCAAGAAACCCCAAATTCTTATTGAATATATATAAATATATATATTCTCATCATCATCTCATTCAAATTTTTCGACGAAAATCCAATTTATCTGTTACCAAAGAGTCACATTTGTGCAAATATCCATTCAAGACGTTCGATGCTATTGACAATATTCGATTTGCTCTTTTATGGTTCAGTTTGAATGATATTTTGTTTCTTCCAATTGGTATGCCTTTTCACTCGGAATATTCCGCGACATCGCTGAATATCCCTATTCATAGTATATGAAAACGTGAGATACAGAAGGAAAAATATTCTAGCACGAGTCAGGAATTTGGCCGCTATCGGTCTTATACTATTTTTCCTTTTCCAGCTAGATTATAGGGTTTCGTTAACACGCATGTTCTCCAAAGAATTCAATATCTATGTACAGTTGGAGAGTTAATAGAAAGGCTTTGCGATAAGTTTCCAAGAAATGCTTCAAATTCTCGAAAAATAATAGTATATTTCTATATTTAATATGATTTTGCGGCATGAATTTTGATATCCTTATTCTCCTCATCTTTAGCTAATCCTATGATTTCTCTAAGATAGATCTCGGTAACGAGACTACGTCCATATTTGAACTGTCGATTCATGATACATTCATTACATGCAGGCATTCCAATCTCCGAGAAATCCTAAATGTATTTGAGAAAACTCCAAATATTGTGTAGAATATAATCGAGTTCATGATCACTCGAAAAATCGTGCATCAATGAGGCTGTCGAGGTGCCGAAACAAAGAGAGATTTTTCTCAGCGTATAGCAACCCTATCTCGAAAAGACCATTCTAACTCCAACCGATATTACAAAGCTTTCTGTGAGTCTGCATCGCATCCAATTCCGAGCGGGCCGCGGCCTGGCAGTGACGGATTGAAGGATATTTGTCATCCTCCCGACTTCGGCCACACTGCTGTCTGCCCTCTGCCCCCAGAGCGGCGGGGCGGGCCGCCCCTCTCAGATCTCGCTCTGATAACGCTCTTGAGCAAGCATTACATTTTTCAGTACTCGAAATCACGTGTGGGAATTTCATTACGGCCTACTGATTTTTTCCTGATGCATTTTTCAAACGCAGACGAATGAGCATATCCGTTTATCATGGAAATTGAATTTCTCAATATTTATTAGACGACTTATTATTCATTCTTTACATATTTTCTGTTGAATTTTTCGCACTTCCATCACTTATTATTCACATCAGATACAAACGGTGTATAATATCCGATAGTTAGCACTGAACCAGTTGTTGGCACTTTATCCATATTTGACTTTTTTCAAAAACATCACCATATATTTCCTAAGGAGAATCATGTCTCGACTAAGTGGCAACCTTATTTCAGCTCAAGAGCATGCACCAGTGGCGTGCAATGCTGCTCATGTTAGGTCCGGCAAAATTTTGAAAAGTTAAAAATCACTTATTCATCATCCACCAAAATTTGCCGGACGGGACGTTGGACTTGAAACTGAATTTGTGAAAACAGTTAAACAGTAAATGGGTTCTTGAATGCCAAAACCGACCTAACAAACACACACATAAGATCTATTCGAGCTATACTAAGTCTGAAAGAGTAAAAATAAACCGCGATACCCTATCCCGATTGATATGAAATCTAATTAGCACCAGCATTTATCAATCAATATCGTAAATCGATTCCATATCTGAACCGTCTTTCAGTTTTCCGTATGCACTCTATTGTTTGTAATCTCTTGGGCTGATTCAAGTCGCTTTTTCGCTCTATAACAAATTCTATTGATCAGCCGCAGAAGAAAAGTGTGTAAAGAACTGTTCATCGATAATTTAAATTTCTTCTGGGGTACTGATGCTTTTGTGCGTCTATTGTATGCACAATACTGGCATGTACAACATATTTCTTTTTTATATGGTCGACAAAGTAACCAGAGTTGCGTCGATGTGTATAAATAACTGATATTTTCATGGGTAATCAAAAGAAACGTGGTCAAGATTCATGGAAATTATTTCTTTGCTAAGTCCAGCATAGCTTTGCAAAAAGTTTCTTGTGCCTTGGATCACATAAAATTCAGTTATAGGCACGAGTGCCAAAAACCACTTCAAATTCATGAGAATCAGTGATGGACACTCAATTCATTTGTATTGTATCTGTATCATTCGAGCCAGACCGCATAATGACAGTTAAGTGGAGTCTTCTGATTCAATAATTTTCAATAACGGAATTGACAACCTTCAAAATGAGATATGAGACAACTACTAAAGAAACACATCTGAATTTCGGACGATTCTATTCGGGAACGAGGAAGAAGTCAGAATGGCTCTATAAAACCAGTCAGTGGTGGACAGGTAGTGGTGTGAATATAGACAATTTTTTATTGAATAAAAAATTGCCTATACTCACACCATAAGGTGAATATTATGTCTAAGATAAAAATACAACTCGAACACAGAAAAGCTCGTTTGTATAACTACTTGTGTACACAAATTGAAACAACAATTTATATACAACAAGTTGAGGGTAGAGAAAGAATGGAGCAAGGTACTGAAAAGAAATAGGGGGGGGGGTAATTTGAAAAAACTCCTCGATGAAAATGATAAAGAAAAATTTATTGATATAAAAAGAGACTCACAGCTTCATCGATAATCAAATTACCGATAGAAAATAATTTTGTTAAGGAAATTAGCCTTTGTTCCACATGCACATGATGTGATATTGATTGAAAAACTGAACCAAAGTTCCAATCCAATACAGGTAGGTACAAAGAACATACCATGTTACACACATCATGTTACATGTAACATCATTGTTACACACAAACATTTATACAATTTCGCAATTGACAAAAACTTTGAACAAATTTACATACTCAAGGCTCAATTGTTGAGTGAATGAAACAATATTCGTTTTCACACGTTCTGTATTATATTCCAAAGACCTTTTTTAATACATCATTTATTGATTCTTTCTTCGTGTTGAATATCTGATTTCCAATTCTTCCGGGTGACGAATATTATTTTTTTTATACTAACGGTCATCATGAGTTTCACTAGTGCCAATCAACATATCATTGAATGTGTCAACAATTAGTAATTGAGTGCCAATTACTAGTGAAATCACAGTTTTTCATATTTTTTCATGGTGCTGTGAACGAATGAGAAGATATTTTGGGTACAAGTGTCAATGATTAGGTACTTCACCCTATGTGACTTACCTATTCATCACATATATTTTCTCAATAAACTATCACATTCATCAATTAGCATTGACTATATTTACAGAAACATTACTATCTGAAGTTCGTCACATTGACCAAAAAAAAAACGGGAAAAATGTAACATCACTTATTTTATTCCGATATCCATAATCTGTAATTTCGCCAAAGTTTTCGAAATCCTTTCACATAACACGCTATATTCGTACTTGACTACTGATTCCTCATTCTATATTCTACCTAAACCACCCCTATATTGAGACGAACATAACAAAAATAAAATCAAATCGGTCAAGTCAATTTACACACGGCAATAGATTTTCGAAAAAGAAGATATTCCGACAGGAATTCGCTTGTGATGATGACTTCATTATAGAAGCGAAATGGAAAATCATATCCCGAGATCACAGTCAAATTCGGTGAGACCTCCATATCATAATGAGCCCCTAACTAAATGATAAATCGCATGGAGTAACGACGCGTCTGCGACTCCGCCGACGCCATCGCTCAGCGTCGTCGTGCGTCTTGCTGCAAAAGCTTCAGGATCTCAAGAAACTCCGGATTATAAATTCATTAGGAGTATGAAACAGTTATTGCGATATAGCAAGTTTGATTAGTAGGGCGGGTGACGAGATTAGATCACAGTTACCTTGGGATATGAACTTCCGAGCATCGAGCAATTGTTGACGGCAAATTTAATTGTCTCCCATTATCGGTAACTATCTGCATGATGTCTGGTGATTTTAGTCTTTGATAGTCCACAGAATTGGTGATATATACCTTATATACCTTTCCACGCTAATTACTCCTTCAGGATGTTGAATAAATTAGGTTTTTCTCTAGAGCGAAGTTCGATAGCTCTTCGAGCTATAAAAGAATGAAAGATTGCCCACGTGTCTACACTATTCTAGAGAGGTCAATGAATCTGAGAGCTTTGTAGATCGAAAGAAGCTGATGCTTTGGTGTGAAGTACTTCTTCACACGTAACATGAGAGAGCGCTGTTGGAGGTGATACCGAGCATAGATATAGACGACTGCATGGAACAGTAGTATACCTCTTATATCATCATATTGGAAATTGTGATATCTGCCTTACTGGTGAAGATACAAGCTTGAGTTATTGTTGCATTGAACTTCACTAGACTCTCAGACACCCATTTGAAAATTCTTGCCAGATCCTCATCTATAGTATCGACCTATCACCGTCTTCCACCTCTGGCCTCATTGGACTGGGCAGGAGGTCACATCTGGCAGATCGTTGATGTGGATCGAAATCAAAGTTGGTGGCAATACAGATCCTTGGGAGCACCATCATCTATAGTAATTGAAACAGATGACACATCTCCAGACATCGACTGATTTATCTGCGAGCAAACTCTATCGTTAGCGACATAGCGACAAAATCACCAAATTTTCTATACTTGTTCGTGCAGAGGATGAAATAACGTGTTCCTCCATTTTCTGTACGTTCATTAGTAGAATCGCCGAAATTTCCCTGCAGTTGAAGGAACCGTGACGCTTTGATCTCAGCATGCTGTTCATTGGCGTCTCTATGGAGGTTTCATTGAAAAAAGTATCATGAATCATCTCAATCGCTCATAATTCACAAACTCTCTGTCAAGTAGGAGACTATTTAATGTGAAACGCTCTAGAATATGTGATCTTCATTATAGATGGGATACTGATATGACGTAATATTTCACTTCATTTCAATTGACTGCAATTGATTTTCACTTATCCAGTTCAAAAACATTAATTTCTAATAATTGAAATTATTCATTCGACTAGGTTCTTCTACAGACGGAAAGGATAGAATATAAGAAATCCAAATCGATGATGTACCAGCTTGTACTATCTCAGAAAATGCAAAATGCATGGAACTGATTAAGGGCTAAGCTAGAACTTGGTAACATCTTCATTTCACAACCCGACAAACGCACGCATGTTCGAGTCCATTTTCAGCAGTTTATCACTTACTTGTTCCCGCTTGACATTCGATTAATATTGTGGCATGACCAGCCTTGAATCGACCAATGGGGGTATCTAAGAAATATCAATCTTCAATTTCGAAGTCTCTAGCCTTTCTCTGTTCGGACGATATATTAGGTGTGAGTGGGGAAAAATAGGTTTCGATTTCTGAAACCAATGAATTGCATTCTGTTGATTCCAGCTGGTGTAGCTATATCATCACGTAGATATGTACAGTGCGGGTCTAGGGTAGCCCTCTCAATTTCGAATCCAGACGAGGCAGAAACATGATGTTAAATCAAAACCATGTGTTTATCGATAGAAATTGTTGAGTTCTGGCAAATTCAATCTACGATGCTCCGAAAAGATTTGATATGCATAGATTCGATGTATCCTGAAATACCAGCAATGTTCATAACCTGACATACAAATATAGATGCTGAATGAGTCATAGTAACACAATCTAGAAAACCTATATTTTTCGAGGAACATCGTGTCAGCGAGCGGTGGAATATAGGGGAGAAGAATAGTATTAGATTTTTTTTCAAATTTTGTAGGTTGTGAGCACCAGGAGATACTTCCTCAGACAAAGAATTTCACAACCTTGCCCCTCCATTGATGATTGATCCTTTGTAGAGCGCAGTTCGGCAGGGCTCGAGCCTACCAGTAATTCGTTCTGGGAAAACTAGTGCTAGTCAATATTTCAACGTGGGTTACCTTTGGAATTCATCAACGGTACTACCATGAGTCGGATTTATTCGATGAATTTTTATTTTTATCGTATGTCTTGAGGTTTCGTGGATGTGATATCTGATAATGGCACATTTGAGAATCATCATTGGCCGTTGAAATAGTCGAGTATCGATCAATATATCATACCGAGTAATCTGATAGAATCGTCCATTACCATTGTGTTGGAATATCCACTAATAAAAGTAGGTAATCATCACCCAACGGTCAATGTTCATTTCCCCAAATACTCGTCCTCTCCACGTTCTCTTCTCGTTCTTGCACGTTCGACGTTGATAAAATCAGCAGCAAATACGTAAACCTAGGATCCTGCCGATTATACACTACACATATCAGTTATTCTTACATCAGGATGAGTAAGCTTTCGGATATCTCATGTCCATTTCCCCCAGCAATGTGTTGCGGATAGAAGAGGTCAGTAATATTATTGTATCTGAAAAATGACTCGTGAGAATGAATTTTCAATGGTTGGGTACCAGGTACTTATTTTTCTGATTGAGAACCTTAAATTGACATTTTGTAACTGCCTGTCATGAATCTGATATTGAAAGAATAAAACAGAAACCATCACTGATATTTCGCATCGGAAAGGAGAGGAGGTATTGGAATTCTTCTTGAAAGTTCGTAGGTCATGAGCATCAAGAAATACTTCCGTTGAAGGTGTTATCTCTAAAGACTACGGAGATGTAGCCTATTTATTCCTCCGTATGCTGCATGAGTGTGACGCAGAGGTTGGGTTGACCCGCTTGGCTAGGTTTCACTTTCACACTCATGTATCATATCACAACGTCTCCGTTGTCTTAGTAGCTAACACCGAACCAGATCGACAATGGTATAGATGAATTCATCATTATAAATACTAACCGGCGATGGTAGAATGAACTATTGTATGCTTCATGAGAAGAAGTTGACGTGGATGATGTCAAGGTCCTTCACAAGTTTATATATCAAACCATCAATAATGCACGTCATTATATTCAAAACATTTCTACCTTTTGTGTATCAAGAGGATACTACATGAAAATTATCAGTTCTTTATCAGATCCATGAGTATTCAATAAATGAAAAATTGGATTGTGTATATTTCATTGAATATATCTAGTTACAAAAGGCTCATGTGAGTAGGTATGTGATTTTCAAATCAATTCCATCATACAAATAATATCTCGATCGATATTCCAGTGTGTTTTCTTTACATGAATAAATAAAACTAATGTATCCGACTCGTGATGAAAAATTGAGGTAAATAGGTTTCCTTCATTGCACAGCCTTCATACTCATGATTATCCATCAGTTTCATTTCTCGCAGTGAGCACAATTTCATTTATTATTAACACTATATCATGTTTTTAGTGAGGTCAACATGCAGTAGTAATCTCTTCGTTTCAAACAGGAATTATAGATTGTACCATATCGAATTCCATGAAGTAACCAAACATGTACCAACACACATCAGAAATTACTATATTCATAATGAACCAAACACACAGACAGCTTTTTTGATAGTTTGAATTGATTTAATGTAGTGATTCTGAGGGAAACATAGTTTGCATTGCTTTCAACATTGTTCTGTTTCGTAGAAAGTAGCCCATATCACTATGGCAACAGGAGAGTCGAAAGTAAAACGCACTAGCAAGGAAATATTTGAAAAACGCACTCTTGCAGTAATTGATGAACTTAAGGATATCATACCTGGAAATTTCAATGCTAGTACAATCAAATATGGTATTTATATTTCAGATTCACTTGTATCCTATCCGCAAAATGATTAAATCCACTATACCCTCCTCCCTCTTTCGAAATGCGTCTGACCCACTCCTTTTTCTGATCTTGACCCCTGCAGATAATATGAATCTGCTACATATTATTCATTTCAAATTCTCAAAAAAATAACTAAGGAATCAGGAAATATATGATTCATAACAATGACGTACAACACAGTTGAAGTTGACTCAAATAAGTGAAGTTGGTTACCAAAGATGACAGCTGAAATACCCGAAGGTGGCCGAACTTCAACAGTTCATAGGCGTACACATATATTTTTATGGAATCAACATAGGTGTTTCTCAAACTATCAAAAGGGTCTCCGGTCAGGTTCTCTCGTTCCTGACTACTGTACCTTGGATTGCGCAGTAGCTGTCGACGATGAGCAAAACTTTGAATAACTTTCGAATTCGAGTAGGCGTATTCCGTTATTAATTATTACCACCAATGAATAATATTCGAGTATCTTCTTGATGCATGTTTCCTAAATTGGATCAGACGCAAATACATAAAATTACATAAAATTACATAAAGTAGTATGAAAGAGGAAAAGTGCCACAACAATTTGATTTTTTTTTGTGCATTATCGAGACTTGAATCTCTTGATCCGACTTAAATCTCAGAATTCCGACTACAGAATGATATCAGGAATGGTACACAAGGTTTGGATTCATTTGGAAACATAATTTGAATGGCAGCTGGTTGGCAACACCTTACAAAATCAGTATTGGACAGATTTATGCGCTGTCAATATTTCTCCTTGATGATTAAACTTGGGCTGGTCTTCAATTTCTTGTATTGAAAAGAATCTACTTATTTTGGAAGTTTAGGAGCTCTCGTACCAAATAGTCCCAAGTGATGGAGTACTTTCCTCGGTGCTTCCTCTCCATAATAACTGAATACAAACGATTTCTCTACTCCGAAATAGGTCGACGTCAGCAGCAGTTGATTTGCCAATACAAAAAATATTGTTTTGTACCTCTCAACTATACACGAATAAGAGACTTTGAGGAACTTCTGGAAAAACATCATGAGAATGAAAATTGGATAGAACTGCTCTCAAATAGTTGTTATAATCTCATTCCTGGTCAAAGTGGCATGATATCATTAGACTCCATTTCCCCCCATCCCCAGTGACTGGATTTGGCTGAAATCCTACTAATGGCGGTCGATTGTAATGGCATTTTAATAATGGCACTTTGAGTAGAACCGAAGGAAACGTGGGGGACCAACGGAATACAGGGAATCAAAATTCTTACTTCAACTCTAATGAAGAATATAGCAGATTATACCCACTGACTGATGTGTCTATAAGAATGAGAATATTATATGATATTGGAATTTGGGATTGGAATAATTCACAGTTCACAGTTTGATGAACTGTGAATAAAAAAGGAGTTCCAAATTGGAAAAATTCTTCACATGATTTGCGAGGACACGCCTTATCACCACAAACCGACTGATTACTGAATCTTCGTAAATCATCAAGTGCTTATTTTGATCATCTATGCATCACATTGACACAAATAACAATATGCAAGAAGAGTGTTTCGGACATTGATTAGTATCCACACACGGATATGAATCACCGAAATCTCCAATACAGCTTCCGAATTCACGATACGTTATCATTTCAACATACAAACAAAGAATTGAGTCCATTCAATACATGATTTCCAGGTTTAATTCCAAATTCGTGAGTCTGAATACTTATTATTAGTTGATCCATCTATCATCAAATACAAGAGATTACCGATGATTTATGTAAGTAAGTGAGTACCTGCAAAATAATTTCTATATACCTACTATCATATGGTGAATAGTATGTTATAACTAGTGTGAAAAGTGACAAATTTCTCATGAGTACTTTTTTTTATCTGTTGAAAACACGAAAGGGAAACCTATAATGTTCGAGGAACATCGTGTTAGCCAGCGGTGGAGTGCCTGTAATACACTTTCCAACGAGTTATGTATACTTTTCTCTCTAAGACTTTCTATGTCAGTGTATAGTGAGTTCATACGTATCTCGATGAGGCAGGAAGGTAGTGAATTCATTCATTTTCCGAAAGACTAGGACGCAAAATCAACTTGAATATATGATTACTACCAATATGCGATGACACCAGCAGTAATATTTCAAGGTGAAATGTTATAATATTCATCAATCACTGTGTAAGTACGTTCCATAAATATTCCAATACGTATGAGTGGTTTACCTTCCCCTTTCCTGTCACCATAGTGAAATGGAATACGTTCTCAACAACAAAACAATATGGTATCCTCTGTTTTCATAGATGTTCGTAGGAGAAGATATTTTGGTTTTTGTAAATTGCCAAAGTCATTCGAATTGAGTGAAACATTTGGCAAAATGAACAACACGAAACCGAGAAATAGTTACCTACATTAGTATATATTCGAAAATAAACACTGTATAACATTCAGTTCCCACGATTTTGCGATTTCGACTGATAGGTATTTATAGTGAATCGATGTATCAGTTTGGAACCCACCACGAGTAATTGGATGTTATCGGAACCAGCTTACAAATTCATATAAATCATTATTCTGATTCTTTTTTCTTCTTCTTTGAATCTCATACCCTCGAAACTCTGGAACTCATGGCTTGTGTGGAACAGCCAAATGGAATGAATTTGATAACGAATAAATGAGATTGTGCTGAGAAAAATTCTCGGACACGCCGATTTTTATTTTCAGATGCGCATTTTTTGAAAGAATAAAATAATCATATAGGTGTGTCATGTGATATGGATGATACGAACTTATTTTGAATACAACCCCCTGTATATTATCAGTTTTTTGGATTCTTCAGAAAATTGTAGACATAATTCATGCACAATGTCCCATACCTATCTTAAACTGTTTCGGAAATATTAAGTGTTCTCAGATGTATTACAAAAATTAACATAAAAAAGAAAATTATTTTATCCCACGAATGATGTGAAAAAACAAAAAAACATCAATTTCAATGTAAGAGATGTTCAATATGTTCGCCGCGAACGTCTTGGCAACATGCTAATCTGGTTTAGAAATGTCTTCTAACGTTACTCAACATCTCAGCATGTTGCCAAAACGTTCGCGGCGAATATTTTGAACATCTTTTACATTGAAATTGATGTTTTTTGTTTTTTCCACATTATTTGTGGAATCAAATATATTTTTTTAATGTTAATTTTTGAAATACATCTGAGAACATTTAATATTTTCGAAACAGTTGAAGATAGGAATGGGACATCAAACATGAATTATGTCTAGAATTTTCTGAAGAATCCAAAAAACTGATAATAAACAGGGGGTTTTATTCAAAATTAGAAAGTTGGTATCGGCCACTGCCATATGACACACCCTATATATTTTTTTTTTCAAAAGTGCGCATCTGAAAATACAAATCGACGTGTCCAAGCGTTTTTCCCAACACGCTCGCATTTATTCGTTATCGAATTCATTCCATTTGGTTGTCCCACACATAATACTTTAACACCCAGTATATTTCCCACAACACCCATATTTTCTACTGGGTATCGTGAATATTCATACCAATTTACAGTTTGTTTATGATAAATACTCGATGGTGAAAAATGTTGTTACATTCATCTGACGGATGAAAAAAAAAAACGGGAGAAATATTTTAATGCTCCGAAGACTGGTCCATTTATTCTCACCAAACGCAGTTTGAAAAGATGGTGTTGAATTGGCGCAGCGCTCATTCTCCCTTGTATTTTTCGGTCAGTATTCGACGATGACTAAGTGGACTTTGTTGTTCGCCAGACTGAGAGAAATGATGATTCCGCATTGAGAAGTTCCCCGGGTCTCTCGGCAATCCCTCGCGCACCCTGCTAAAACCGGGAATTCTTTCACTTCGCCATTATTCCATTCTTTTGTGTCGAAAATGTCGCCTAAGAAATGAATACGATTAACCATTTCAATTCCTTATACGCATTGGATTCGAGAGAAGAAGTATATCAGAACTTCTGTGTTCGAGAAAATTGCTTTTTCCAGAAGACACAGATTACTCGCCAATATCGATATAAATATATATAGTACAATGAGTGCTATTATACAGGATGATTACTAGTTGAATGTCGATATTTGGGGGGGGGGGGGGGGGGGGGATTTTTCGTCCTATTTCGAGAAGGAAATTTCATGTGTACGTATGACCTGAACATATTGTCTTTTGAAATTCAGGGTGGTAAAGTTTTCGAAAATAAATAGGTTTTCATCAATATGTCTATTACCACTTTGGGTTTTTCGATCGAATTCGGCATACTATGTATCAAGAGGCATTATTTAGTGCAGTGGCGTTTGTACGGAATATCAACTGCCTATTTTGGCAGTCATTGATGGTATGCCACTAATTTCCCTCAAAATCAAAATCATCTCAACTATTCCTAAACAAAGTTGATCTGTTTAATTTTTTCAATTCGATGCACGGTTTTCGCTTTCGTTCTGTTGTGATCATGCAGAGAACAGGTTTTTTAGTTTTCGAAGCGGTTTTTGAAACCGTAGTCACCTTTGAGTAGAGTTGATTATTTTCAATACAATTCATGACTTCCGGAATGATATTGTCACGCGTTTCGATCTTTCTTATCGATATATTTATCAATAATGTGCGGCATTTCTTTATGTTTTTCATCTGCAGCTTATCGTTTTGACTACTATACAACGAATCAGAGACGCCTCATTTTTGACGAAGTTTTGACAAGCAGTCATAGGATATCTCTCCGGCGGTTTCAGTACCAGTTCAATATATTATACTATAAGCACGTTAGATTACTCTGAAATTCAACATGCAATATGCAATACACCATTTTATTTCGGCTTTCTTAGGTAAATCGCCCTTTCCACAAGAAATTATTCAATGGTGTAATCAAGAGAATACCACGCTATTTGGAATAGGTGCTATTGGCGTGGGTATTTTTCAGAAATGTGACACGGAAGAACGTTGGAACCAACCTCATATATTGAATAGCGAATAATGATCTCGAACGCTGAAGCACTCGCTTCATTGCAATCAATCGCCCTCATTAGTTGGTTAAATGAATATTGCTAATGACTGTGGTGAATTGATTTACTGACCAATCATGGCTTCCTCAGAATAAAGTAATATATGAATTATCATTACATTCCATGATCATTCACATTCCGCGAAAATAAGATGGATGTTTTCGACGATGCACGATGAATAAAATTATTTTTTTATCGTCAACAGGATATCCAAAATGTCACATCAAAAACCAAAGCAGATACAGATAATCTCCTGAATAGAAAGCTGCTCGATTATTATCAAACTTACTCACAATACCTATACTCAACTTACACACCGAACTCGTAGCTTATTTATTTTTCAGTTTTTGTATGATTTTCTCTCGTCGTTTTGATAAAATAATGGGAGTAGAAATTATGATAATCATTTTACAATACATTTGTAGTGAAGACAGATTTTGTGATCCGCCCCAAAATGTCACTGAGCTTGGAATTCAACCTTTCGACGCCTAATAGAGAAATCCTCTATTTGTCATTTGTTTTGAAAGAAAATGGAAGACAAATATATGTAACAAATATCAAAATTTCTACTTATCTTACTACTGTGGACGTTTCGGGTACGATTCTGCTCCCGTTTCCAGCCACAAGTTTGATATTTTAGAAACGACGGAAGAAAATCCCACGAAAGCTTAGACCCTTCATGAATTGTCCTGAAAATAAGTATATACAGTGTGGAACAGCCAAATGGAATGAATTCAATAAATGAGAGCGTGTTGAGAAAAACGCTTGGACACGTCGATTTGTATTTTCAGATGCGCATTTTTGAAAGAAAAAAAATTATAAAGGGTGTGTCATGTGACAGTGGCCGATACCAACTTTCTTATTTTGAATACGACACCCTGTATATCATTATTTTTTTGGATTATTCAGAAAATTCTAGACATAATTCATGTACAATGTCACATACCCATCTTCAACTGTTTCGGGAATATTAAGTGTTTTCAGATGTATAACAAAAATTGACAATTTGTGGAATGAAATGATTTTCTTTTTTTGATGTTAATATTTGTAATACATCTGAAAACACTTGATATTTCCGAAACAGTTGAAGACAGGTATGGGACATTGTATATGAATTATGTCTAGAATTTTCTGTAGAATCCAAAAAACTAATGATATACAGGGGGTTGTATTTGAAATGAGAAAGTTGGTATCGGCCACTGTCACACGACACACCCTATATAATTATTTTTTTTAAAAAACTGCGCATCTGGAAATACGAATCGACGTGTCCAAGCGTTTTTCTCAACACGCTCTCATTAATTTATTCGTTATCGAATTTATCTCATTTGGCTGTTCCACACTGTATATTTCATACATAATAGTATGCAGTCTCTTCATAATTCGTGGCTTAGCTTAGAGGGTTGCGCGTTGCGCATTTTGAAGCTAAACAAATAGATTCTTCAAGGTTTTGGAAATTCGGAATACTGTAAAATCGATTCAAAATTTCCCCAGTTCATTTGAAATGAATGTCACCTAATCTTTGTTACTTTTCCTGTTTTCCTTAATAAGACATGATGATATTTTTTTTTTTATAATAGCCAGTTTGAACTACCAATTAGCACTAATTGTAGCACTCTTGCGATGTTCATAAGGTTTGGATATTTTGAATCAATTCAATGAGCATTGTATTTTTGATATTTACTTGCGATATTCATAAGTAATCGATATTCCGTGCTTCGCGCATATATATATAACATATAACATTCTAGGTTCAATTATGCTTTGTACAATGTGTATACTGAAGTTCTGAATGCGACTAGTTCGAATGACATGACAGTTTAGATTCCACTTTTATAAATGATAGATCACCAGCTTCTCTAACTGGCACAAAAGCTTCTGAGGGTTTTATATATCACAGATGTTGAGATGAGTAATAATAACGATTAGGAGTCCGACTGATACTGAGTGTTATGTATGTATCGTGTATTACAGAATAATACAAAATATCACAAAACATTTCCTGACGTACCCTGGTGAACGTATATTGGATTTGTATATTATCGGATACAATAACAAAAATTATAAGTTGATGGATGTAGTACTATATCATGACTATATACAATAAAAATGATAATTTTCACAATCAACAAATTCCGATGACCCAATCGCTATATGACATATAAAAATATATAATTGATATTTGAGCATCTCAAGGATCCCCTACAAAACAAAACCAATGAATCACCCCAATCTCAGTAATTAATATCGATCGAAAACTATCTGAAATCATAGACCCTTGCGGTTTTTTCATATGGGAACTGGTCATCAAGAGACATTGTGAACATTCTACACAGATCGAAGTAAGAGCATATTTTTCTCATGACAAATGCTTTTTGCGTTATTTCTCATTAAAATCCACATAAATGAATATTATTAAGGACCGCGAATCAATCTTCGCGTATACTCTCAAAGATTATGGTACCGCAGAACTGGTTGGAAATATTCGGTCATAAATCAGTGGATAAACATGCTGTTCAGGTATTTCAAAACCAGGAGCGCTCAGAGATGCGTTACAAAGCCCGACAACGAAAATTAACTCGAAAACGCTCAACGCAAGATCATTCATGCATTTCATTGCGGATGGTAATTTTCGGTCATTGCTTGCTAAATAATATCAACTATTAAATCTAGCATACACTGAATCCGGCCCAAGATATAATGAAAAATGCTGAATAGTAAGTCGTGCCATAATTCATTCTCACCATAATATAGTGTTTGTTACTGGATAACAAATGATGTTTATGATAGTTCAGTACATAAGTAATTGTTCAACATAACTCTCTGTTCTTTGTCTGTGGCCTGATTTATACGTATATGCTTGATTGTTGAGTAGTCCACGAGATTAAGTGAAATTCGGACTGCGAAATTTCAATGTTCTTGAACCAATAAATCAAAAATTGCTGTACACAAAAACTAGGATTATCGGTTAGTCGCTTCTGTTTGATGGAGTCGATATTTCAGTTTTTGTTTCATTCTGATTTTCACCCAGTTCATTATCTTTAGTTTTAACAGACCTCAAACCCGGCGCTTTATCGCTATCTTAGAATAAATTAGAATTGAAATTTAAATGAAAATAAGTTTGCAGTAGATAACAATCACTGTTATAACACCCGTCATGGAAATATTTTGCAGCCTGATTATCATCGCACATCGCTTTAGCAAAGATACTTTCATTGTATTAGTTGTATAAGTTCTATAATATTCTTGATGATCATATAAAATCATCCCCCAATGTTCATATTTTCGAATCAAGGCGGGAAAAATTCCTACTTAGTAAGTGCTCCTTAGATGATTTCTTTGTGTGATAATAATTTTTCATTCTGTAAACTGTATGGTTGATGTTTTTATCTATACATTTCTAAGTAAATAAGCAAAGTCGACATGTCCTTCCTCGATGTTGATGTAATTTGACGTTTTCATTGATTCATGCAACTTTTGTGCATTTTAATGATGAAATAAAGGAATTTTATTATTATTACTATCCCATGTAGACCTGTATAAGTATTTCCGTAATTGTTGACATGTCCTTGATTAAAGTACCTGATTTTGACGTTCTCAATCATTAACTTGTGTGCATTCAAATGATGAATATTGAATATTATTATCATTGATTTAGTGTATAGAGTAATTGAATATATCCATGTAATAAGACTGCCATAGCCTTGATGGGTAATAAATGAATGAATGAATGAATGAATGAATGAATAAATGAATAAATGAGTAAATCAATAAATAAATCAATGAATCTATGAAATGCATTCCAGTGGAAATTATATACCCTGAATAACTTTCAAAATGATGATTTCTTGAATGAACAGAAAACACTCTTGTTGAATTAATCAACTCCACTACCCCAGAGCAAGGCACTAAATTTGTCGAAATGGATTGAACAACTTCTATTATTGAATTCGGTTTATGATTTTATTCAGAAGAATAATATTCGCCAAGTCGTTGACACTGCACTAGAATATTGTAGAAAGGTGGGCTATCTCTCCCTTCTTCTGTAGATACTTCCTAGGTCGATGCTCATCGGAAGTCTAGTCTTTAATGCCACCACAAGTGATTCTAGCCAGACACACTGGACGATTTCAAGACCTGTCGGTTTATCACTATTTATTTTATACAATTCATCAATAGGTCGACAAATTTCAAATTCGTGGAATTCTCTCCGTGGTGAAGATCGATGCTCACTATCTTCGAAATAAAATGTGATAAAAAAACACTGATCTTTTCTCGGAAAGTCAGTTGCACCTGAATGGTACAAGAGCAATATGAGATATATGACATCCATATAGTATAAATATGACATTATTTAAGAGAATCAGATGAGAAAAACAGGTGCTCTTTCCAATTCATTTTCAACCCGTTAAAATCTTTCAGATATTTGAAAATTGGGAATGAACTCAACTCTTCATCTCACGTGGTATGTAAAACTTTATAAAAACAGATTTAACTTGAAAAAAAACTTGACGGAACTGCTCATCGGTTATGCTAATGTTTTTTTTTTATCGAACTTGGTCGAACTTCTGACCAACTTCAATTGATTCTATATACAACCAGCATTTGAAAACTCATTGGTGTAAAATAAATAAAGAATTCAATTTGGATAAATGTGATCCCTCCTAACAGATACCTCATTCGAAAATTTTACAACGAATGATTGTTGCTCATATGACATTGTTCAATCTTGTAGGCATAGCACATATTCAAAGATAATGAAATTAGACATACCTTATCGACTGACAAGAGTGTATAGAATAAACCTAAACCTGACCTTCAAGTCTATTCGTATATCTTGGAATTAATATTTGGAAGAGCAAGACTGTATCCCAATTTCCACCACCTTTTAATTTGAATGTAATTTTCTTGTGCAGATATAGAATCATTTCAGAAAAACTTATGGCCTGTCATTGCAGCTATATTTCAATTCTTTATCATATCATTCACAATATGGAAGTGTTTTTGATGAAGCAATTTGTTCCAGTACCTATTTCAATTCGTTTTTAATGATTCCAAATGACCCTGAATATATTCGAATATAATTGCCCATATTTATAGTGCGAACGTATAGGATAGACGACACTGGTTTCACTCATTTGTAACACCCTTTGTAAACATAAATGCGCTCGCCATAAACGCATTTCGAGTTCATGCTCCGCTTATCCTTAATCTAATGTTAGGAAGTTCAGTTCTGACTTTTCAACAACAAGCAATTAATTTAATTTTTTAGGGCGAAAAGTAAAAATAACAAAGCCACTCATCACGTCTGCCTCGATCAACGAAAATGGCTGGCTCGATGCTGAATATCATTGAGTGTTCTTTCATTCAGATCATCTGTAAAATATTCGAGCGCTTGGAGAGAGTTCTTTTTGGAAAGTAACTGAATATTGTTGGACCGAAATAGTGGAAATTTGAAGACCTCAGGGGGTTTTCATTTCATTTTAATTATTATGAGCGTGATATCCAATATTTGTGAGCCTTTAGGAGCCTTTAGAGCCAGCTCATTGCACAGAATTTCATGAATAAAATTCTTCATATCTTCATTCAGAAAACCATGACAGATATAACGAGAATAAGAATAATTATATTTTATTAACGTTTGTTAGTAAATTTTTATTAATCTTCAATTTAGTCTGTGAGCTTAGCTGTCATTACTGTTAGAAAATGGACAATTATGTGAGAGATTATGAAATAACTGAAATAAAAACAGTCGAATTAAATTCCATAGCAGAATGCGATGATATTCTAGAAAGGAATAACTGTGATACATTGAGGATATTTCATAACAATATAAGTAGTCTTGCAAAAAATTTTGATGAACTACAGGTAATGTTGCAAGGGTTCAAGATTGAGTTTGATATAATTGTACTTACGGAAACGTGGAAAATTTATGACACTGATATTTTCTCTTTGAATGGTTATGATTTGGTATATTCAAATGGCAACCTGAACAAGTGTGATGGAGTTATTATATATATAAAAAAAAAACTGTTGTCAGGAAATGAAACTGTTATATTCAATGACGTAACAGCATTAAAAATTAATAGTAAGAAAAATGGCAAATGTTTTGAACTCTTAGCAATATATAGGTCACCTTCTACGTGCCCATTGAGCTTCAATTCAGCATTGAATGAATACCTGAAAAATAATAAGGACACTAATAAAACAATCAACCTTATAATAGGGGACATAAATATCAATATTTTAAGCGAAACTGAATCAGCCAATGAGTATCTCAATATAATGAACGAATACAACTATACTTCACTTATTAACGAATATACCAGGATACAGGGAGACTCCAAAAGTTGTATAGACCATATCTTTCTTAAAACCGATCAAAAACATGACTTATTCTCGCCAATTATTTTCAAAAGTGCACTTACGGATCATTATGCCCAAATTCTTCAATATGATTTTACAACTGAAAATAATGAAAATCACCAACACGGTGATTCCTTCAAAACATACATAAAATTCGATATATTGAGAGAGAGATTAGCTAAAGAAAACTGGATGGATGTTTACTCAGAAACTAGCACAAATAAAGCAATGGAATTATTTATAAAAAAGATAAAAGATAACGTAGGAGCAGGCACGGTTAAAATAAAGTTAGGAAGAAAAAATTTGAAACGGAAGCCATGGATAACAACTGGTTTAGTCACGTCTATAAATCGAAAAAATAAATTGTATCAAATAATGCAAAATAATCCAAGAAACGATGATTTACGGAACGAATTTAGACAATACCGCAATAATCTTAGAGAATTAACTGATAAGGCAAAGACAAAATATTACAAAACGGAAATAAATAAAAATAAAAATTGCCCAAAAAATATGTGGCGATGTCTCAGGGAACTACAACAAAATGAGAAAGCTAGCAATGACATTAAGCAAATTGAATCAGAAGACGTAGTTACATCCGACAAACTAACGATCGCAGAAATGTTTAACGAATATTTTAGTCAAGTAGGAACAAAACTAGCACAAAAAATAAACAAGCCGCAAGAAACATATCGAAGTACGAGACTCCAGAATTCAATATACCTAGAAGAAACAAATAAGAAAGAGATAGAAAAAATTATAAGTGAACTGAAGCCTAACAAAGCACCAGGACTAGATAATATAGGAGCTGAAACTTTAAAAAAAAACATTGATTTCATTGCAGAGCCCCTCACCTATCTTGTTAATAAAATAATACGAACTGGTATCTTCCCAAACGTTCTAAAAGTTGCTGTAATAAAACCCCTATACAAATCCGGAAAAAAAACAGAACTATCAAACTATAGGCCTATTTCTTTATTATCCACACTAAGTAAAATCATTGAAAAAGTATTGAAAGAGAGATTCGTATTATTCATAAAGAAATACGGACTTATATCAGATAACCAGTTTGGTTTCATGGAAGGCAGGTCGACGCAGGATGCAATTGCCAACCTAACTAAAAAAATATATACTGCAATGGACTCGAAGCTATCGGCAATTTGCATCTTCGTTGACCTCGCCAAGGCTTTTGATACCGTTAGCCATCCAGATCTATTAGAAAATCTGGAAAATATAGGGTTCAGAGGCATTGCATATGACCTGATGAAAAGTTATTTGACTGATCGTACCCAGTGTGTTAAAATCGAAGAAGTAATTAGTCAAAAAAGGGAAGTATCATATGGAGTACCGCAAGGAACGGTGCTAGGGCCAATTCTGTTCATTTTATATGTAAACTCGCTCTTCAACTTACCAATTCATGGTGAAATAACAGCGTTTGCAGACGATACAGCCATATTTTTTGAAGATCAAAACTGGGACAATCTGAAACGAAAAGTGAGCAAGTCATTCATTATAATACAGAAATTCTTCGATAGTAAATTGTTGACTATTAATTTGAAAAAAACAGTGTACCTACCTTTTACTAGCTACGAGCCAAACTTACCGGATTTCAGTAGCATTGATATTCCATACAACGATCAAATATTAACGTTGAACAGTGCTCGGACAGTTAAATACTTAGGAATCGTACTAGATAGACACTTGAAGTGGAATGAGCATATTAATATACTCGTAAGAAAACTCCGCTACTTCCTGGCAAAATTTAAGTATCTTAGAAAGTACTTCGATATACAACACCTCAAAATTATGTATTTTGCCCTGATACATACCCATTTGATGTATGGCATCATTGCTTGGGGTGGTGTTATGAACTGTCATCTGAAAAATCTCGCAGTAATACAGAAGTGGATATTGAAAATCATTTTACGGAGAGGTTACACTCATCCAAGCGATGATCTGTACATCGAAAGTGGAATAATGGACATTCGTCAAATTTTTTTTCTCGCCCTTATGATTTATCAGCGAAAAAATCTAATGCTTAGTCAAAAAGTATGCCATCCTCATAACACACGATTCAAAATAGGAGCCGTGACAGTCCCAAGAACGTACAAAACTATTGGTCAAAGGTGCCACGCATTTCTTGCTCCTAGGCTATACAATAACTTACCTCCTCTCCTCAAAAATTTAAACTCCATCACTCTTTTCAAGTCTAAACTTAAGACCTGGATTCTGCAAACACCTAGATATACAATTGAGAAACAAATCGATATGAAAAATAACTAGAAATATCAATCGCATTGTGGTTTCTTGATAGTCATTCATTATAAAAACTTATCTCACTAACTTGTTTATACCTTAGCTTAGATTTCTGGGTGTGTTTGTGTGTGTGATAGAAATTGTGTCAGTGTCTGTGTGTAAAAACAGTCGTAATTATTATTTATTATTATTATATTATTACCATAGTTATTATTTATATTTTGGAGTACAAACAATAGAAAGATCACATAGGATGATAAACATTTTCAAAGTACCCATGCGCAGGTTTACCTTTTTGGGTTTTTGTATTTATTTACCCTTTTGTTGGATTGCTGTTGTATTGAAAGCATTATTGTAAAAAAAAAAAATAATTCTGTGGTGAATAAATTTATTATTATTATTATTATAATTTCTATTTATATGTTGGTAACACGAAAGGGAAACCTATAATGTTCGAGGAAGATCGAATTAGCCAGCGGTGCAATGTTGGGAGAGAAGGGAGGTGTTTGAATTTTCTTCGAAGTTTGGAGGTTTTAAGCACAGCTCCGACGTTCTATTGATGAATGATGGTTGGTATAGCAATGTTCGATAGGTCTCGAGCCTGATAGTGTAGGGGT
Source organism: Gastrophysa polygoni (assembly GCA_963576655.1). NCBI lineage: Eukaryota > Metazoa > Arthropoda > Insecta > Coleoptera > Chrysomelidae > Gastrophysa > Gastrophysa polygoni. Next base: position 9,608,684 of record OY755089.1, on the reverse strand, counting down.
GACTATCCAAATGAGCTTGTCTTCCAGGAATCCATGGAATGATCAAGTCATAGGGTCTCCAGCCCGAATCTCTCTGAGTTGAATCTGTTCCAAAGTATATGTTTGGGGGCTGAGCTCCAAATATGTGAACAATACTCCATGGCATAAGCAGTTGCTGCTGTTGATGATGACATATATGTAAAATATCACAAGCGAAACCTGATTTTTTGGAAGTAGTGATTCATAAATTGGAAATAATATAGCAACTCAGAAAAATTCAAAGAGAATCGCACATCAAATATTCCATTATTAAATATTGCATTAACTATTGGAAAAATTCCATGAATTGGTAAACAAAGATATTTATGACACTCGGATGGTTTAGATTCAAAAGTGAAGAGGATTTCAATATAATACCAAGTTCTGCATATAATACTTATATATGCACAACTTGGTTTTCTATTCCGTGCGAAGAGATACTTCACATCCCAGCAGCTGCTTATGATCTACAAAGCACAAATTCGGCCTGTCCTGGAGTACTGTTCACATGTTCGGAGCTCAGCCCCCAAACATACGCTAAAGCTCTTAGATTCAATTCAGAAGAGAGCTATTCGCCTAGTCGATGATACAACACTCACCAAATCATTGACCACTCTAGATCATCGTAGAAAGGTCGGCGATCTATGCCTTTTTTATAGGTACTTTCATGGTCGGTGCTCAACGGAAATATCATCTATCATGCCACCACGCGCCATTCCTAGTAGACAAACCAGACGAGCTCAAGCTGGTCACTCCTACACTGTCAGGCTCGAGACCTGTCGAACATCGCTATACCAAGCATCATTCCTCAATAGAACGGCAAAGTTATGGAATTCTTTGCCTAGTGAAGTCTTTCCTGATGCTTACAACCTCCAAACTTTCAAGAAAATTCCAACACCTTCCAACTCTCCCAAAATTCCACCGCTGGCTAACACGATGTTCCTCGAACATCATAGGTTTTACTTTCGTGTTGTCCACAGATAAAAAAAAATTCTCGTGATTGCAGAAAATCTTCAAACTGTTCATTTTGTTCTGGGAATCATAGAAAAAAGAATGTACTAATCCCAATAACCCTTGTTACATGAATTGTGGAAAGGAATAGTCAAGGGAGTTACATAAAATATTTGTAAGATGAAAGTGCAATAATATATATATATATATATATATATATATATATATATAATATATATATATATATATATATATATATATATAATACTCGACAACAAATCAACTATACCTGTGGAAATATAAATGCATTTCATCTAGAGGAGCACTATTTAATCGATACTCCCGAAATTCCGATTCGATTATCAATATAAAGAGCTGTAATTGAATTTCATATACACAAGAAATCCTCGAATTCATCATCATCCTACTAGACGATATGATTTGTTTCTCATCTCGATGCAACAGATTTTGGAATTGTACTGAAAAAATTTGATGAATCATCTTGATGATGAAAAATATTCTAATAACATGATACATGCAATTTAGAATAGGAAGTGAAGAAGCATATTCTCAGGTAAAGGAATAATCAGCCATGACAATTTACCCTATTTATCCTAGTTGTATGTCTTTCGATAATCTCATGTGTTCATTGGTTCCTTCAATGTTCAATTTTTGTAAAATTCAATATCTTTGTATTTTATTTCTTTCAATCAGTCGTGAATTCATGAATGATCTTATTTCACTCATTCATATCCGATTGTTGAAATCAATTGTATTGTAATCGCATCAGACTCAATTGAAGAATATACAGAAAAACTTCAACGGTTCAACTCAGTCATACTGTGTGCTTGGTATCCAATGGACAGGCATCAACTTATATGAGATATACATCTGGTGGACTTTAGAATTGCTCTTGTAATTCTATACATAATTGTTTATCTTTATACACATACAATCTTCATCTCCAGATATTTGCATTCAGCAAAAGATCTTATGAAAACAGCTAAACGAATAGTCATTGAGATTACAAAATATACGTCCATTTTTCGTGTATCAAAGACTCAATCCCAGTAAATCTCATGAATACATGATATTCACTGTCATTAATGTGATTATAATGATAACGATAATAATGCGGCATTACGAGTGCTCTTCTATCACCTAAGGCACTCCTACGATGAGAACAAGATTCCAGTGCTGCCCTATGCCCCGGGGGATATCAGGTCATTATGGAAAATGAGAGATGTTGAATTCACTGGAACTTCTCATTCCCCACTATCATGCAGGTAAAAGCTGGTAAGCCTGACAGAGACCATCAAACCGAAGCGATGATCATTATCGATTTTTTGGCACCAGCAAACAACGTTCTGTTACAGGAGAAAATATCGAGATTTCTTTTTCGAATATCACAAGCTCCATGCAAATACACAAGAAAATACGCTCTCTCGATGGTACACGGCGAATGCTGCTCTCAGAACTACAGAAGATTCCAGCATACCGATCAAATGCACATGTTGAAATGTATGTGGAAATGCAGAAATCCTCGGTTCATGAAGAGGTTCGTATTTCGTGTGTAATTTCAAATTGGCCATCACCAGTGCCTGAGAAAGTGAATGCATGGATTGCGATTAGTCGTGAAGTATCTGCAAGAAATTTTCAACTGATTCAGTCAATGAAACGAACCATTTATGATTCAGATATTGGATATTCAACCCACAAATTATCTGATAGGACTGAGCATTCGTGAAATTGTGAAATGAAATGTAAGGAACAGAAAGTGATATTTGACAATAGACATGGATTGAATTTGCAAAAGTGGAAGTTATTGGTGACCAACGCAATAAATAGTAAATTTGATGTACATATTATAAACAAATCACTGAATTATAAGAGAATCGAGTGATATTTCTTTCTAAAGCCTCTCACAATCATGGTAAAAACCGTTTGTCGCCTGGTACAAGTTAACAACAGCCGACCAGGTTAAGAACGAGATGGTATCGTATAGTATCGTATCATTCCATGAGTGAGGGTGGGGTTATTATCATTTTCTTATATATAGTTTAGTTTATAGTTTAGTTTAGTTTATTCATTTACCCATTAAACAAAAGAAATACATAGTGTACAATTCCATAATAAAATACAAGAAATACATGGTAGTGTATACAATTGCATAATGAAATAAGGGTAAACATGGTCGAGATTCAACTAAGTTGATCTTCCATCTGACCATTTGCAATATGTGCTTAAAACTAAAAAAACATACAAACACAAATATCTAACATATATATATATATATATAAAGAGTTAGAGATAAAACAAAGTCTAATGAATGGAATCCAAAAAGCAAAAAACTTTATCGAGATAAAACATAGGATAATACATAAGTTCAGTAATATTAAATTTCAGTAACCTGTTTTATTAGTAGAAATTCTTTAATTCTTTTTTTGAAATTATTCAAACTATTATTTTTTATGCCATTTGGCAATTCATTCCACATTCGTGCAGATGCACAAGTAAAGGACTTATGATACGAAGCTGTATGGTGTTGCGGTATTCTGAAGTTGTTGTGATGTCTTGTATTGTAATTATGCATATGGGGGTTCAATCGGTCGAATAAATACCTGGGTTCTCTATTGTTCAAAATATTGTAAATGAAGCAATAATAATGCAGTAACCGTCTGTTCTTCATATTAAGTGTACATTTTATATTCAAATGGGGAGTTATATGCTCTCTATATTGAATGTTGTATGAATATCTCATACACACATTTTGCAATTGTTGTATTTTTTTTGACGTTTCTACTGTTATACATTGGTTATACACAATATCACCATAGTCAAGTAAGGATAGTATAAGGGTATTACACAGTTGAAATTTGATTCCATCATTGATCACATGCTTGTATGCATACATTGCTTTCAGTCTCATATATGCAATTTTTCGCCTATTTGTTACATGTTTTTCGAAAGTTAGACCACTATCGAAATCCATGCCCAAATTTCGAGCATTTAGCACCACTGGAACATTAGTGTCACCAAGTCTGACAGAGAAGTCAACTGATTGCAAAAAGATGCGAGAGTGACGTGATCCAAATATTAATGCTTTAGATTTAGTTGGATTTATTTTCAGGCTGTGATCGTCAGCATATTTTTTTATTTTTCCCAACTCGGATTGAATTATTGTTTGTGTGTGTATGTAATTCATTGGATCAAATTTTACACATATTTGTGAATCATCAGCATATTGATGTAGTTTGCTACTGTCCAAAACAGTTCTCATATCCGACACATATACAGAAAAAAGAAGAGGTCCAAGAATGGTTCCTTGGGGAACCCCACGTGAAACTTCTTTGTAAGATGACATGGTACGAACTTCAGAAGTAATCGAAACACACTGTCTACGATTGGAGACGAACGATCTGAACCAGTTGACACTATTAGATGAAAATCCGAAGAAATGTAATTTGGACAACAAAATATCATGATCTATAGTGTCAAAAGCTTTAGAAAAATCCAGCAGCACCATGCAAGTAGCCTGACGTTGGTCTATTCCTTCATTTATGTCATCTACAATGCAAGCTAACGCGCTGCTGGTGCTGTGGTTCCTCCTAAATCCAGACTGTTGTATACTGTGTAAATCATTTTCTCCTAAATATTTATTCATTACAGTATGGACGTGTCTTTCGATTACCTTCGAGATCGCTGGTAGAATGCTGATGGGTCTCAAATCATTCAAATTTGAAGGTTTGGGTACTTTTGGTAGTGGTTTTATATAGGAACATTTCCATACAATACATCCCATCAAGGCCAATAGCTCCGGTTTTAACTTTATTAATGTATTGAATGATTTCATGGGTCTCTATTTGAGGAATTCTAAAATATATAAATCGATATCCGAAGTATTTATTGCCGGTACGTGAATACGAAATCAGCTCCTGGATTAAATCTCTGCAAAGTGGACTGATGCTATGTGTGACACAATCATCTATACTATTTGAAACTTTTCCATCCTCACTTTCATATCCTGGCATTGAAGGAACAAGAGGAATGATTATATGGCAAATAACGAGGTACATTATCAGATGCCTTTAGTCCGCAGCGAGTTGTTGGCGACAAACCAAACTATGGAACCAATTCAATCAGACTGATTTTTTGGAGACTTCCAACATAATCGGACGATGACCTTACTCTTTAACATAAAATGAGACATTCAGTTTGGGATGCCGTCCGTACCTCAGCATTATCGATGGCTCTAATTTAAAACTTCCTTCATCAATCGATCAGTACCTCCGACAAAATAAATAACTGTCTTCCCAACTCCACTCCAACTATCGATAAATGAAGAATGATAAATTGTAACTTTCATGATGATTCATGGTGAAACAAAGCAATCCACAAAAATCATCAGCTCATTTAGAGGACTTTTAAAACACCATCTTCTCCATCATAATTAACATGTTTGTATATCGTTTCGGTAATGATAGACACTTATAGCCACCATTAATAATTCAGTAATCACTCAGTAATGGAAAAATAAAACATGAACTGAACACCGGTAGCGGCGTAGCGCTGCCAAACAAATGGCAGTTAACCCCCACACGAAAAGATAAAAAATAATAGTGGCTTAGACAAATGGCGCTCCTCTTGTGGAGGCCGCTCCGAAATATTGTGTGAACATTATTCACAACCACACCTTTTCTAGTGTTTCCATTAAGATGACGATTAATTATTTTTGTTTGTTCGGTATATGAGGAACTTATGAATATACCATCTGCATACTAGTCTTATCAATTGAAATTCAACATTTCTTACATAATGAGTGATTTTCCAAATTGTTCTGTGTTGAATGATATCCTCGCCGAAGATAGTATATGTGATAGTATATATCAGTCGAAATTTGAAGGATTTCAGACATCTTCTTCGCAAGATAAATAGTAATATACCTACAACTCAAAGAAACTGCTATAGTATATATACAAATATATATATATATATAGATATATATATATATATATATATATATATATATATATATATATCTATCTATATATATATATATAGTATATAGTATATAGTATATAGTATATATAGTATGTAGTATATATATATAGTATATATATATAGTGTAACTTCATTACCTATATTTGCTTGGTCATTGGCAAAAGCAAGAGTAGTGCCACATCAGTAGCATCAAATCCCTCATTGTCACTATGGATGCCAATTTCAAATGTTGAGAAATGATAATTTCCAACAATTTTCTTAATCACCAAAAAATTGAAACACTCAGAAATCAGTATCTTTATATGAGTTCACTTACAGAAAAATGCAGAAGATGGGACTCATGGTCATGAAAGAAAATCAAAATCAGTAGATTTCAGTTATTTCTGCACTCAGGGCAATATCTATATATCGAGTGTGAAAAGTCACTATTTTGATAATTCGACGTGTTGTGAATTTCTCCAATTATTGCTATTCTGGGGGTTTGGAAAGAACGACAATATTTTCCAAAGAACTGGCAATTCTGAAAATCAGTTACTTTCAGTCTATACAAGTTCAATCAAAGGGAGACATCGAGTAATTCTTGACAGCCGTGCCGTTTGTGGAGTTCTCATCAGTCTTCCAACTCTTGGAAGTATTCCTCCAATCCATTCCAGTTTCCAGACACTAATCATATCCCAAGATAACTTACAAGTGATAGAAATAGCCACGAATATCTTGGCCTACCGACAATGCTATGAAAGCTTCTACAGGACTAAGAAACATTTTCATTGCTTTCAGAGACAAAAAATATTACGTCAATCCTCTTGGATAGCTGCTAATACTAAAAGCACCGATAGAATCAATACTTTGAATGGAATTTTCGATTTCGTTGAGATATAGAGCAGGATGTACAAAAAAAGTAATCATCTATTTTAGGAGTGAGTAATAAATAGTTGCATGAGGTTGTAAAATTGGTTAGTATAAACCTACTTCAGACTGATGATATTTTTTGTTACATCTCATTGATACTATACAGTTTGCAAAAACACAATAATCCAATTCAAATGTATTATCTTTTTGACATTGTCAGCTCTGCCATTTTCAGCCAGGATGATCGAAAGTTCAGATTCTCCTTGTTCGGCAACATCATCAGACATATAGAAATACTGCTTCTATTTAGGTTCATAATAATTTAGAACACATTCTCAGTAAGTCTAATTGAAACTCAAATCACCAGCTTATATGATCCTAATCCATTATGCATGCATACTCTTAAACTTCTAAGATGAGAACTTCATAACATTTCGTGAAACATATCATTCACAGCGACATTGCAGTGAATTTATATTTTGAAATGCACCATGAATCAAATTCATAGCGAATGTTATACAGATACTTTTTCCATTCAAATCATTGATTGTATATACTTGAGTATCAATATTATTCATAAATATTCAATTTTTGTTTTCAATTTGACAAGGTATGGCCATAAATACAAATCTAAATTTTTCGCACTGAAATTGTCATGAACTTGTTATGCGTACAACAGGCAGGGTCACCCTTATGGGGGTAGTCATATCATTTTTGGAGATACTCTCTTGTTTTTGTGATCCTACGACCGAGTTCTGTGGAAAATTTATATCCTTCTCATTTGACAAAAGAAAGGAGTGATCCTTGAGAATGGGAAATATTGTATTCCTTCGATGTCGATAGATAATCTGCTCTATGAAAAATGTGTTGTATTCCACCAGCTGCACAATATCAACTGTTAAGAATATATCAATGATTCCAAACTGACAAGGAAATATTATGACACACAAAAAGCTCTCAAAAGTTTCATTCATCCAGTTGAAAATTTCACACGGTTAGACTTCTCAGACAGTAGCGTCACATTGTACCTATAGATGATCTTGGGTACAAGGAATCACGTAAATATTGGGAATATTGTCAATGCACAGATTGCAAGACAGATCAAAACATAATTAATGAATAAAACCCATTTAAACTCTTTCAAAGGTAATTTTTGAGATATTTATTTTTTGTACTGGAATAAGTTCTTTTCTCAATTTTGATGCACTGATATTCTCTGACAGCATTGTTTAGATATACTTACTTGAGAAAAATATATCTCCAGAGACATTAGGGTACAGTTTCACCAACAAACGATTCCAGCTCTTATAGGTCTAACTAAAATGGACCTGTCGAGTTCTGGTCACGCACAATCGTCACTTGAATGTAGTTGAATTCATAGGTACCTATGCATGTACCCTTTTCGAGATGTATGAATGCTCTTCTCATTTTGACACAATGAGTTTACACCAGAAAGAAATCATGTCCAATCAATTCTGATTGATTGTAAAATTATTTTTGTCATATCATTATAACAATGTACAAAACACTGGTGCAGTCACTGATGATGTTTTGTTTCGTCAAGAACGCTAACGCCATTTTGAGACATAATGGCCTTATAGTTATGAAACTCCCCAGATGGTGACATTTTTACAGATTTCTGTACAAATAGTTGATTTTTTGAGATTCTAATGATGTGATCATTAATTGAGAACTAACTTAAATTACTACTTCTGAATAAACATTTTCATAACACTGATTGTGCAATTATCAATAAAACTGACTCTGTTTTCATTATTGTGTCGCCATCTTACAACTGACATTTGAGTGATTTTCCGGTATAACGAATAGAATGCTGTTATCAAGTTAGCTGTACGTTAGAGTTCTGGTTGAAAAAATTAGATAAGCGTGTAATAACCCAATTGCTCAAAATTACATAATTCTTCTGTGAAGATTCGTCATAAGGAACCATTCCAGGTTAAATTTCGTTATCCAACGAATGATCTTTCTTTCCATATCCCGTATATGACGCGTGACCCAGAGTTCGGGTTAACCTGACTTCTATGACTACTCCGTAGCCCAAGTGGAAGCGGCAGCCATGATGCATTTGAAGGAAATTTCAGCACAATTGACATGTGAATAACTCCATAATCTCATGTGTATCACATCAAGGGAAATGAATTATCATTGACTGTTCATAATCTCCAAAAAAGTGTATTTGATCCAAATCATGTATACATCATCAGTACTGAGTTTGTTGTGAAATTAGTATGATCCTTTATGATATATTTGTTCCTTGTACACGTATGATCCGTTCTTAAGATAAGCAAAGTCTCACAGAGAATTCTCAATCTCTCCATACCAACCCTGCGCTACTGGATTAGACTACTGCTATGTTATCGAAAAAAGTTCCATTACTCAATATCGAATACACGTGCGTGAAGAAGATACGGCAAGATTTCGAACATTTGACTAATTTCAGGTCATTAATCTGTTTCACTTTTGCCAAAGTAACGCGCCTCGTCTTTTTACAGAAATAACACACCTTCAGTTTACGGAAAGCGGGTTGAGCAATTTATTAAATGGCAAAAAGGGCCTTGTAATAGACTCAAAGGAGTCCTTTAGTATTTCGCTTTGAGTTTCTGTGTTAGTGACCTTGTCGATAGACGAAAGCAATCCTGTTTCACGACTGGGCAGCAAAACACAGGATTGAAAACATTCTCACAACATGCTTCTTCTATCTAGAAATATCCCTCCATGGGACTAATTTTCCGTGGTTATGGGGTAAAAGCAGTTTTAGTGGTCATTGATTTTGTATTTTGGAGTGTTTATACATTCCTCATACGTTTCAAGTGCCACTGATAACTTTTGAGTCGAGCTGATTGAAGCAATTTGGATGGAATACAAGATATATTTCGTCCCCAATATCATTTTTACTTTTACAGGTTTCCAATCAAAGTTCTGAATGTTTACTATCGTGAATATCATCAAGGTAAATCATACTATGACATTATTACATTTGATTACCAGAACTGAGTGATTATTGGATGTTCATATCTTATCTATACTACAAGTACTCATCAAAATAACCGATAATCATGATATGATATATACAATGATGATATTTCCTTCGTTCTTCTTTTGTCGATTAAATGTAATCGAAAATTATAATTTTTCATGAGAAAATAATGAATAATAATGAAAATAAAATAATTGCTGAGGATATACGATGCGCTCATTCGTTTGTATGTAGATTCTAGATTTTTGCATGTGCCTCTTATATATTAGCTGTAGCCGATATCATAGGTGGTAAGAACAAACTTTGAGTACAAAAGCTGTATAGGGTTTTCCATGGCATTCTGTATCATATATATCGAATATCAGAACACCTTGTATATTGACTTGAAATGGTCTTTTCGTCCAGATTTCATGAATATCAATTCATTGTAAGAAATATTTATTTCATTAGAAATCTGAGAAAATCAGCTCTTTTGACCTGATTTTGAAAGATAAAAGCACCTCAACCGGTTAGGAAGCAATGAAAGGGATAGAGAGATAGCAACGAAATAGTATAAGTGGTCAATACCTGGGACTCTCAGATTCAATGAGGATATTGCTGATATGGTTGATAGAAAGAACACAAAATTTTCACCTAAATTTATTCTTACACTGATGGATTACCACAGTGGTACAATTATACGAATTCCAGACATCTAGAGACTGTCTGTTTTTCGAGGAGGTGGTACATTCATTTTCCAGCTTTTTGTGGGATTTTCTCTCCTCGTTTCTGAAAAATAGAGTAGAAGAGCATGAGAATAATGTAAAGAAAAAAAAAGAGAAAATATATACTGACAAATCAAAATTAGCTGAACATATCCTTACTCAAAATGGACAACATATGGCCGATTGGGGTGATATTGAGATCATAGGAAAAGAAGACGACAACCAAAAACGAAAAATCAAAGAGTCTGCTTGCAATTATATTGCTTCTTGTTCAGTTGATATAGAACTTGGCACCCACTTCTGAAAATTGAATATGAAAATGGAAAATTCAATATCAATTAATGAAAACACCTTGTAACCAGAATTCCTTCATCTACCAAATTGTCACTTTCCAATGTTAAAACCGACAACATATTGAAAAATTTTGCGAAGAGAAAAATATTTTAATTGTGTTGAGAACGGGAGCAGCTTCGTTTCCGAAACGTCCACCAAGATAAGTAGAGGTTTTATTCTCATTAAATATATTTGTATTTCCAAATTTTTCGAAAACAGGGTGTCACTGACAAATAGAGAATTTCTCTTTTAGGTATCTGAAGGTTCAATTTCAAGAGCAGTGACATTTCGGGGCAGATCACAAAATCTGTCCTTACTACAAATATATTGAAATAATTTTTAATAACTTCTACTTTATTTTTTAGAAACGAGGAGAGAAAATCCCACAAAAAGCTGGAAAATGGACCAATATAGAGAACAAGTCAGTTAGGTACATGTATACAATAAAAAATTAACAAAAGTATCAACTGTTTAGAAGGAAAGTAGTAAACTCTTGTTGTGTCTTCTACCCTTCTTTTCGTCAGCCACGTGACTCGTGCTAGGTTTTGGCGCAGCAGGTCTCAACAAGTAACCAAAAATTGCAGATGAGGAGTATCGAAGTACCAGGAAGATTAAATGTCATCAGAGAAGCAGCTGGAGTTGGAGTTCGCCCTGGAGATCTCGGCCTGAAATTCATAAATATGTTACTGGAAATTTTCAATATACCATTCAAGATGTTGACAATAGGTGGCTGAGCGAGAATTAATTGATATCTTATAGCAGTGTATCGAGCTGATGGTTCTGAAGATTCGAGCCAATTTTATGCCTAAATACTGTATATAGTGTATATACTGGGCACAGGACCATGGTTCTGATTGATTAGGGTTGCCATACGGTCCGATCTCAATGTCTCGTATACAGATTTGAAAAAATTGCATTGTTGTAACATTTATAAATATCCAATAACTAATGTAACGGTCTCAGATATGTCTCGAACTGATTTACATTCAATAAACTACAATTCGAATGGTTCTTGTACATATAGCGTACACACTAGCTTTGTCAGTCGAATAGACTATGATCATGGAATTACTATGGTACCGTGTACCTATCACCATATAGATAGAATTCAATTTAAACCTTTTAGGAAACTGTGTAGTCAATGTGGACTAAAAACATATTTATATAAGTGACAACAAAAGAAATGAGCGAAATAATGGGGTATGACCTCCAGCCCGCTAAATAGCTTTGAGGATGATTCGCCTTCTCATCTAGAAGAGTCCCTATGTTATCTAAATAGACCAGAAGTGTAAGACAGAGACAGTTCGATAATATAAACGATGATCTGGCAGAAATTTTGAAATGGGGATCTGAAAGTCTAGTAGAGTTCAATGCAACAAGAAGTCAAGCTGTGTATGATGATGTCAGTGCCATCTCCTCTTAGGAGGTTGGCTATCATCATGGATATTCTCACTTTTGATGCTGCAGCTCTGAAAAACTCAGTAGTACAATTTCCTCAGGTTATTCAACCAGGAAATGCGTCTTTTTCCTCTGCTTCTTTTCCCCTGTTTATTTTATTGAATACTTTTTCGGATTCCAGTGGAAAATCACTTCAAAAGTTCAGGATGACGGTTACGCCCTCTGGCGGCCATCTTTGGACCCTGAAAATAATTTCCAGGATTTTCTTTTGGCCATTTCAGTCATTAAATTTTTTACTGCAAGTCTGTACGACGAATAGTTTCCGAGATACAGCACTTTGCATTCTCATCTGGCCACCCTGTGCATATCAGTGTATATATGGATATTAATGTATGTGTCTATTTACTCATTCATTTATGTGCTATTTAAATTTTCAATTTTCCAACTCTCTTCTCTTCTTTTTCCAGCTTAAAATGGGATTTTCTCTCCTCGTTTCTGAAAAATAGAGTAGAAGTTATTAAAAATTATGGCAATATATTTGTAGTAAGGACAGATTTAGGATCTGTCCCAAAATATCACTGCGCTTGAAATTAAACCTTTAGATACCTAAAAGAGAAATTCTTTATTGGTCAGTGACACCTTGTTTTTGAAAAAATTTTGAAATACAAATATATTTAATAAGAATAAAACCTCTACTTATCTTGGTGGACGTTTCGGGAACGAATCTGCTCCCGTTCTCAACACAATTGAAATATTTTTCTCTTCGTAAACTTTTTTCAATGTTTCCGATTTTGACACTGAAAAGTCACGAAGAGAAAAATATTTCAATTATGTTGAGAACGGGAGCAGATTCGTTCCCGAAACGTCCACCAAGATAAGTAGAGGTTTTATTCTTATTGAATATATTTGTATTTCCAATTTTTTTCAAAAACAAGGTGTCACTGACCAATAGAGAATTTCCCTTTTAGGTATCTAAAGGTTTAATTTCAAGCGCAGTGACATTTTGGGGCAGATCCTAAATCTGTCCTTACTACAAATATATTGCAATAATTTTTAATAACTTCTACTCTATTTTTTAGAAACGAGGAGAGAAAATCCCATTAAAAGCTGAAAAATGAATATACCACCTCCTCGAAGAACTTACAGACAGTACTCTTCTCTTCTGTTTCCCCTTTCATTCAAACAAAGAATATATTTTTTTTTCACAAATAATGTAATAGAGATGAACATGGAACAAAAAAAAGGAAATATATTATGCACACTACACATATTCATATTGCGTACAAGCTGGCACCACAGCATCTGTGATTGGTATGTTTATTCTGCAAATTTATGTCTTAACACCCATTGTTTTTTTTTTAAAACTTTAATTGTTCATTTATATGTTAGTTTTACCAGAATCTATATTTATATTTCAAATTCACCTTCGTTTATTTTTCATATTATACCTTTATATACTTATATTACTGCGAATAAACATTCTATCTATCTATTTATCTATCCATATATCTATCTATTTATCTATCTACTGCATTCATCGAAATTCCAGGAATACCTATCAAGTGGAGAATTTAGGCGCTGCCTCTTGAAATTCATCTGACATATAAATTCACTAATATAGGAAGGCTTGATGAAAAAATTGAGAATCTTTAAAATTTACCAAACTTTCCGCTGTATTGTGTAAAATGTCTGTCATTTCTGATAATTTCGTCGAAATTTTCCTAAGTAACTATGGAATTGAGTCATGAAAATAATTATTTTATAATAATTAAATGCGTAGCAGCTCATATCGGAATTTCAGACTCGTTTTAGAATATGTTGCCTTGAGAAACTTACGTTTCAATATACATACTATTCATTCGATTGCGGGACCAAAAGGCAAACATATTCTACTTTCGCGACCAGGAACCAGAAGCTGGTGTGCAATGACATCCGTCGAACCATTAATTATTACAGAAACAGATCGCGGCGCCCATAAATAAAATTCGACATCCCATTTGGCAACGTCGCGCGGAGGGTGGGGCGGATGTGACGCGATGATGGAACGAACTCCGGAGAAAAATGATCGTGTCAGGATGGAGAAAGATGGCACGAATGGCGGCTGAGAGAGACGATAACTTTGACCGGGGGTTGTTCGGCCTTGATGGATTATATCCCTTCGCGGGGTGCACTCTCTCTGCGACATACGACTCCCTCATATACCAATTAGAATTCCTATGATTGAATCACTGATTGCGATATCTCGAAATTCGAACTCTGAATTTGATTTATTCCTTCGCTCCTAAATTTTCAATCATGTACGTATTTGTCCGTTCTATTAGGAAAAATACAATGTTGTTTGTTATACAGGGTGTCCTTAAAAGGTCTTTACAAAAAGCTACCACATATTCTTCAGACCAAAACAATTCGATACAAGCAAACTTACCTCAGTAAAAAGTTGCTTAGTTTGGGCGCTAGACGGCTCTGAAGTTGAAATTTTCAAATCGATTTTGCTTCATAACTTTTGAACGGCTCATGAGATTTTTTTCAAATTTGGTACGTTGGCATAGACTCATCGGGCAATGAAACTCATATCATAATCATAATGAATATCATTCCATGGGCGTAGAACTTGATTTTTTCAGTAAATAAACATCTAAAACTCCTACGCCAATAGAAAAAAATTAGTTTCAATATGAAATCTGAATTATTCAACTCATTCACTACAAAAAAGGTAACTCTTGACAAAAGTCGATTCCTCTCATGGTTTCGACAAAATTTTAATTTTAGTGATTTAGAGCATAATTAATAATAAAACGATTAACAGATATTTCATAAAAATTGTTCAAAATGTTCACCATTTTCACGTATACAAAGATTTATACGACGCAAAAAGTTGAGATGTACTTTTTGCATAGGTTATTTCTATTGAAAATAAGTAGCACTGGTTTTTTTTTTCTGAAGACTATTATTATCTGCTCGAAAACAGTGATATCACATTCTTGGTATCCATAGTTTCATCTGTGTTGATTTGTCGAGTTTTATTGACGTTGATTGTTGATATCGGACTTTTCTGATTTATCATGGCCGTACAATACACCAATGAAGAATACACCGATATGTTATTGGTATTCGGATATTGTCAAGGAAATGGTCGAGAGAGTGTGAGGGTGTATTCGGCAAGGTTTCCAAATCGTCGCGTACCAAGCCACCCAACCTTTGCTGCAGTTGAGAGACGTCTTCAGGAGACCGGTCATTTTGCTCCTAGAACTGGTGATTATGGAAGACAGCGTTATGTAAGGATTCCCGAAGTCGAAGTAGAAATTTTAGACCGTATTGAAGAAAATCCAGAATTGAGTACTAGACGGATAAGTAATGAACTAGAAGTTTCTAGGAATGCCGTTCATGAAGTACTAAGAGAACAATTATTATACCCATACCACAAGACGCCAGTTCAAGATTTATTAATCCATGATTCACAAAGTCGTCTGATGTTTTGTAGGTTCATTGATTTGCAAAGAGAAATGAATCTGAACTTTGGAAAGAATATTTTGTTCACTGATGAAGCCTGTTTCACGAGAAGAGGAATAACTAATTTTCATAATGAACACGTTTATGCAATTGAAAATCCTCATTCCATTAAAATAAACCATTTTCAACACGAATTCAAAATCAACGTTTGGGCTGGAATAATAGGAAATTTTATAATTGGTCCTGTCATACTTCCACAAAGATTAACAGGAGACATGTATTTACAACATCTACGAAATACGTTGCCAAATTTGTTGGAAGATTTACCACTCCAACATCGGGCAGATATGTGGTTTATGCACGATGGAGCTCCACCACATTTTTCGGTGGATGTTAGGAATTTTTTAAACCAACAGTACCCAGACAGATGGATAGGTAGAGGTAATGATGCACCCGTGAATAAGCCACCACGTTCTCCAGACTTAACACCGATGGATTATTTTGTATGGGGTTATCTCAAGTCTACGGTTTACAAGACCCCTGTGAATACTGTAGAACAATTATGGCAACGTATCCAACAGGCGACGAATAATCTTACAGGCGATGAAGAAGTTATGCAAAGAGTACATTTCAACTTTTTGCGTCGTATAAATCTTTGTATACATGAAAATGGTGAACATTTTGAACAATTTTTATGAAATATCTGTTAATCGTTTTATTATTAATTATGCTCTAAATCACTAAAATTAAAATTTTGTCGAAACCATGAGAGGAATCGACTTTTGTCAAGAGTACCTTTTTTGTAGTGAATGAGTTGAATAATTTAGATTTCATATTGAAACTAATTCTTTTCCATTGGCGTAGGAGTTTTAGATGTTTATTTACTGAAAAAATCAAGTTCTACGCCCATGGAATGATATTCATTATGATTATGATATGAGTTTCATTGCCCGATGAGTCTATGCTAACGTACCAAATTTGAAAAAAATCTCATGAGCCGTTCAAAAGTTATGAAGCAAAATCGATTTGAAAATTTCAACTTCAGAGCCGTCTAGCGCCCAAACTAAGCAACTTTTTACTGAGGTAAGTTTGCTTGTATCAAATTGTTTTGGTCTGAAGAATATGTGGTAGCTTTTTGTAAAGACCTTTTAAGGACACCCTGTATATACAATGTTGAAAAAACTGTTTGATATATTGCAAAACCACGGGGAAATTGATATCGAAGCATTCCTACACAGAGTTTGATATAATATTTAACATTTCTCAACAGAACATCTCATCGGTTGATTTCTTCCAACAGACATAATAATATTGAAATTGGCATACAGTGTCCTTGATCATTTTTCATCCAATCATGAGCTATATCTCCACGATCACAAACACCCTGCATCTTCTACTCTAGTGTTGAAGGCCTCTCATTTGATAACATTTTTGCCCAGAGTCATACTAATAGCTGAGCTAGCTATGTTGAGAAATTTCTGGGTGACTTCAGCTTCCTCAGATATAAGCTGAAGGTTCTCTGAGATCTTTGGACATCGATTAATATTTATATTCTAGGTATCTTATATATAACGTCCAAATATAGGTATTTCATCTGGTTCAACCACAAATGACATGCACTGTCGGACTTCAAATGAATTAGTTGATGTTCTGATCTTGTTGAACGCTCATCCATCTTTTCTGAGAATTAGTAAACATGAAAAGTGTTCTGAAAAATCTGTAGTCCAAATTTCCTGTGAAAAAACACCAGGTTTGGAATAAAGATTGAGTCATCAGTAGTATAGCGATATACCAAATTAGGATATATTCATAAACGCTGCTTGAATTCATATAATAAATAATTTGTAAAATTCCAGACAAAATCGTATCATGTTTCAGGGAATCATGGAAATATGATGAATGAGGTACTGAAGATATAATTTCTATCACTCCATAGTGATATGCGGAACATCTCATATATTCTTCGAATAATTCTCGAAACGAGTATAGTAGATACATTTTGTCAGCTGTTTGTGGGTTTTTCTCTCCTCGTTTCTGAAAAATGAAGTAGAAATTATTTCAATATATTTGTAGTGAGGACAGATTTTGTGATCTGCCCCAAAATGTCACTGCGCTTGAAATTAAACCTTTAGTTACCTAAAACAGAAATTCTCTATTTGTCAGTGACATCTTGTTTTTCGAAAAAATTTGGGAATAAAAATATATTTCTAATGAAAACGGAACTCCTACTCAAATCTTAGTGGACGTTTCGTGAACGAATCTGCTCCCCATCTCAACACAATTAGAACACTTTTCTTCGCAAGATTTTTCAATGTTGGTTAGTTTCGACACTGAAAAGTAAAAATTTGGCAATTTGGAGGAATTATGGTTACAAAGTGTTTTTTTATTAACTGATATCGAATTTTCCATTTTCATATTCAGTATCCAGAAGTTGGTGCCAAGTTCTATCTATATCAACTGAACAAGAAGCATTGTTTCTGTTCGTAGAAATGAAATCGATGACTTTGGAATATCATTTGCAAGATGCAATTGAATTCTTTGAGGATTCACTTCACAGAACTCAATCTATATTACATATACATGTTACTTTCATGAAATTTTAATGCCAGATATGAAATGACTGAAGCAGACAAGAACATTAAATATTCGTATGCATGACGATCCCTAATGGTAGGGTACAATCACAAAATCGAATCTCAAGTGACTTGGAAACTTCCAATATCAATAAATCATTTCCAGATCACGAAGACAAATATCGTATACATGCGACTTGATTTATGCATTGTTTTGAAATCTCTCCGATGTACTTTCAATCTCCCCTTTCTGCATGGAAGTTGTTCAGAATAACAAAGAACTTTTTATTTCAATTTAATTATCGGTACATTCACATTCCTTACCCAAACACGGTTCGAATGAAAAACTTTGATTTATGGCATCGACAGGAAATTTGGTTCTCATTATTCATGAGTTGTTTATTCAGAGGATGAATTCTCCACAATGCTATTGGTACAATCTAGAATTACCGAATGAATTACTTGCTGGAATATATTGTACAAATCATAATAACATTTCAAAGCAACTTTGGCACAAACGATATTTTGAATGGAATCATGGTGGTGTACCAGATATATCGTATTTTCCAATTATCCATATCACGACATTCTGAGAGATTCAGATCTCCTCTTAATAAATCAAACACTAGATTCTGAACCGATGTCTGCAGTGTTGATTGTTTTGTGTTTTCATGAGGTACCTTAGGTACCAATTTCCACATCGGGCTGAGCTATATGCAATTATATATATGGAGATAATGACAACTCTTCAAATTGCTGTCAAATGTCACTTAGTTTCTTTTGACATGGTAGAGGATATTCTCTCATGTTATATCTAATGAAAGCTGAATCATCTGATAATTACCTCATAGCAGAATATACAACTGCTTCATACTGGTGTCCCAATGAAAACGAAACAACGCTGATTTGACATAATTATCGTTCTCAGAGAAAAAAGAAACGCTTGAATCGGTCGATTATTGCGCATGTTTTCAACTTTTTCACTTTGAACCCCTCGGAGGGGTGAGCTCCAACCCTTGAATCTCGAATGGGATAAGGGGTCAAGTGATACATCATTTTGAAGGTAATCGAGATCTTTTACCAACGCTTCCTTGTTTTTGGAATTCAATGCAGTAGTTCTCGATAAAACACGTTCATGAAAATAATCGGCTAGTGACAAAAACTAACCCTTTTTCACTATTTCTCATTTTGTAGTTAGAACGATGTTCATCTAAGAAGTGCCTCATGTGTTTTTTTCAAATCCTGCCCTATCCAAGATCACATAAAGAATCATTTATTCCAATGTCAGTTGATCTCTCAGTAAAATGCATACCTTGTTTCGTTTTCATTAGGACACCCTGTATACTCGAATAACGGAATTTTATTGATGAACTATCCCACAGATAATCACCGAAATGTTCAACAAACGTCTCCAGATACATGCCCACATTATATGTATACTATCTCCTGTTAATCTACCAATGTTTCTTGTTCATCACTAATATTTCATAACTTCGACCAACTATACTTCTATATCGAATGGATTCTTCCTCTTCTCATTATTATCATCATCATTTCGATCACTACACACGTTTAGCTTCACACAATTATTATTGAGATTCAAATATTTGTTTTTTTTAAATAAACATACGAGTCGAAATTATATCTTCTTTTTCTATGTTAAATAGTGACCTGAAATGATGCTCACACTGTTGATATTTCCAATGTTAGAAAGAGTTGAATTCCATGAGATATATTTTATCAACTGTCGAATAAAAAGTTACCTCTTCTGATTTAATTCATATTTATAATTTATTCGAAATACTCTCTCGACAGTAATTTCGCACTTATGTGAGACAAACATATGTACTGTGAGTCAAAATATCACAGATTTTCGTTCGAAAGATTCATTTAGGATGCCAAAGACGATAAATTCAACTCCTCCGATGATGGTTTTCCTTCTTTTTGACTTTTCGAATGTATAAGGAAGGTATAACAAATATACTATGTGAGATATGAAAGTCCCATTGGTTATGATGTCTATATACCCAAAACGGGTCAAGACTTGATTTTCAAAATATAGGTTCTGGCACGCTTTCATTGTGAAATTTGATGTCATAATACGTAATATCCAAAAAAAAAATCGAAAAAAAAATCGCATGATAAGTACTAAATCACCGAAAACAATCTGAGTATCTAGCTTTTCTGTATCGAGTTGAACCGTTGAGAATTCAACATAAGAAAAAAATGGACTGTCGTGAATACCCTAACCCCAGATAAGAAATTCTCTATACAGAATGAAGACACAAAGACATTACCCCGTATATCAGGTATCATTAGTCAATTTGAGACGTGTCATACGTCACAGCCAAAACAAGAAAAGATGAAAAATGCTCGAAAGACGCTGGGGAAGCTTAAACGGAAAATACGAAGTGGAAAAAAAGCTCGGAAGTGGGGATCAGAACTCGCAAACAGGCGAAGTTTTTGGGTCTCCTGTGGGAAGCAACGCATTGATACTCGCAGTGATGGATGTCGGCGATAATGCCCTCTCGTCAATCCCCGTCCGCAACACCGGCCGAACAATGCCGGTAATTCACTGCTACCCCTATCTATTCATTTCTACCATTCCAACCCCGCGAGCAGAATCCATTCTCTTCTTCGTCTTTAACAAATGCTTCCGAATTATTACACAATAACATTACATTTTTCACAATTGTCGAGCCATCATGATTATTCATCGATTCGTGTTAGAAAAACTTGAACTTGCTTACGCATCGCCTTTCGGGATCCTGGTATTGTTGTCAGGGAATCTAATGGTATCCTTAGGGATTTAATGACTTGACAGTTCCAATTTTTCAGTGTTTGTTATTAGACGAATGATGCATGTTTTCTTTTATGTCAATCTCTGACATAGCTCTAAGAGTAGGTACATCTCTCTATGGTTGTGGGGACTTGAAAGTGATGAGCTGAGGAACTTCTTGTAACAAGATCATCTTCAGATCCGCACCTGCATTGAACGTTTTCCTTCCTGAGCAGGGCCCTTAACGACTAGCTGTATCGATAATATGCATGTACATGAAAAATTGCTAGGAAAATTCCACACATGTGATTTTTAACCAATCAGAACGTGTATTTCTGTCAGATCACCATAGCAACGGATTAATTTTATCGGAATTTTTTTCCTGGTGGGTACCCAACAGCGAACTGAACTGGAGATTTTTTTGACGTTTATAATGACAGGTTTTGTCTACATGATGGAGACGAAAATTGATGTTGTTGGAAACACATTTGGTGTGGAATTATCTTACCGAATACCACACGAGTTCAAATTAAATCCGGAAATTTTTCCGGAAATAATTTGACCCTAGTGGTATTACTAGTGAATATTTTCAATTTTCTGTCACTTCCGATCATAGCGGAAGTGGACACCACCTTCATTATTTTGAATGAAACACCTTATATTTCATTGCAGTTTTGGATATCGCAATGATTCTGAGAATAACTCCATTCGAAACATCATATATGTCTGAATGAATTATTGATAGATGCAGACCTCTATAAGAATAGATAATATTCCAAAATCCAAAGAATCTAAACCAAAAATTATGGGGATTAGTCTAATTGAGACCTACAGATCTTTCAATCTTCGGAAATCGTTAAGATATTCCAAACGAGGTACTCAGAAATCGATTCGAAATTCTACTGCGTCACGAAAATTCAGTAATTAATTCATCTCAACCTCTTCATCAACATCAGTATAACGTTTATATTATACCTATACGCTAAGCTACGCTATCATATCTCCACATCTACAGTCAAAGATATGATATATTTTTTTCTCTTCACTAGATCAAGCTTAGAGAGGTGAATTCAAACGACTTTAAAAAATAGACTCTACGATGAAAAATCACTGGACTATTGGCATTATCAAAACATGTGTCATGTCATTGTATTGAGGAATGAGAAATGTTAAACTATTTTCATTCGAGTTGCTAGTGTAACATCATTCTCTCAACTCTATTGTTTAGCGAAGTTTATTGATCCATATGTGTGTTTGAGCTAAGAGACTCAGTTTTACTTGTTGTTTGAATATTGAAAATTGGTAAATGATCTTAGTTCGTTCAGCCGGTTCAGCCCATCAAGTCAAGGAGGGATTTTGAAACTCTGTTCGAGATGTTCTTGTCCTGTTCAGCCTATGGCAGTACTGATGATAGATTCGAAAAGGCTCAGAATATATCATTCGCGCCTGGAAAGAGCCGGAAAAATCCACATCCCAATTTTTTTCCACTGTTTCCACTGATGTTGATGAAAATGGTATAAAGGGCATGATATAAGGGATGATACTTTCAAAATCGACACCACCAGTTGATTTACCGCATACAGGGTATCTATGATTTTATGACCAATTATATCATTTTTCCAAATGTGACACCATGTATTCATCGGAGGGTAAAATGGAGAATTCGATGCTGCATCGATCTGCTGAAACTCTCCCTATACCCATCTCCAACGGTTTTATTGTTAAGCCATATTTTCTTTCGATGTGATTTTTGGCAGAATCTGAAATGTAATACTCTTTATTCATTGCATGGTCAACAATCAAAGAATTTGATTCTGAATCGATTTGCTATAACTATCCCTATACCTATTTCCCACGATTTCCAACGATGTTGATCCATATTGTTTTCTATTTGTTGTTCGTCTCTCGAAATGCGTCAGAAATTGGTGTAGGGAAAATTATAGCGAATCATTCCAGAATCGAATTCTTCAATGAATACAGGCTGTCACTTTCCAGTCTCTGTAGCTGGAAATAGTTATAGGGAAACCAGATGAAACTATTCGTGAAATTTTCTCAGGAAACCAAAAATGGGATAATATAATGGGTGTTTGACCTTGAAAATATTTCAAAATGAAATAGATGTGAAATAGAAATGTTGAATGACTCTGAGGTTCGAAAAATCAGAATTCTAAGTTATTTCGACCAATAAAATCTTCTAACGAAAACGGCTACCGCGAGATATATATAAATAAAACAACTCAGCGTATCCGCCAATATTTAGAATACTCGATGCTCGACTGTTGTCCGTCCAACCTAAGTGAACGACCACTGTAAGGTCATGAAGGAGAATAATGGGTTCCAGAAACTAGAAGCCTAAAGCAGCTTAGAAGATCTGCTCGATCCAAGTCGCCGACCGCATCGCACGTGGCATCGAGAAGTTATCGATTAGCGGTGAGCGCCTCGATCGAAAACTTCTTCCTCTTCCTGTTCACCATGATAAGGCTTCAATCTTTGGAGATGAACTGCTCTCGTTTTCGTCCTTGGTCTATCGACCATATCGTGGATCCTCTTCACAACTATCGATGGTGATGGTGATGGTGATGGTGATGGTGATGGTGATGGTGATGGTGATGGTGATGGTGATGGTGATGGTGATGGTGATGGTGATGGTGATGGTGATGGTGATGGTGATGGTGATGGTGATGGTGATGGTGATGGTGATGGTGATGGTGATGGTGATGGTGATGGTGATGGTGATGGTGATGGTGATGGTGATGGTGATGGTGATGGTGATGGTGATGGTGATGGTGATGGTGATGGTGATGGTGATGGTGATGGTGATGGTGATGGTGATGGTGATGGTGATGGTGATGGTGATGGTGATGGTGATGGTGATGGTGATGGTGATGGTGATGGTGATGGTGATGGTGATGGTGATGGTGATGGTGATGGTGATGGTGATGGTGATGGTGATGGTGATGGTGATGGTGATGGTGATGGTGATGGTGATGGTGATGGTGATGGTGATGGTGATGGTGATGGTGATGGTGATGGTGATGGTGATGGTGATGGTGATGGTGATGGTGATGGTGATGGTGATGGTGATGGTGATGGTGATGGTGATGGTGATGGTGATGGTGATGGTGATGGTGATGGTGATGGTGATGGTGATGGTGATGGTGATGGTGATGGTGATGGTGATGGTGATGGTGATGGTGATGGTGATGGTGATGGTGATGGTGATGGTGATGGTGATGGTGATGGTGATGGTGATGGTGATGGTGATGGTGATGGTGATGGTGATGGTGATGGTGATGGTGATGGTGATGGTGATGGTGATGGTGATGGTGATGGTGATGGTGATGGTGATGGTGATGGTGATGGTGATGGTGATGGTGATGGTGATGGTGATGGTGACGGTGATGGTGAGGGTGATGGTTATGGTGATTGAATTAATAAATTCACTATGAATGTAAATGAATTTTCATATTAAGCAAACTGTATCGGATTGTGTGTTTCTTTCGGAGGAATTCTGAGAAGTTTTTAGGTATATATCAATGAATTCCAGTGAGAACTCAATTGTCGCCATATCTCAGTTTTCAAAGATCTCATAATATATTAGAGATCAGTTTTTCGTATTGACTATCAAACTAGCTATCACTCAAAAATATTGAAATATACAACAGTAACGTCCAAAGTCAATATGTCTTCGAATCTAATCAGGGTGAGGGAATCAAAATATATGGTTAAGGTTATGTTCCACAACATATATAGTTGATATAGTTATTATAGGTTTACTTGTACCTACAAATTCGGCCGAGTGGACTTAACGATTTTTAAATTGTGTTTAATAATGTATATTCGTGTCGAAGGAACGAATCCACATAAAATGAAATGGAATGCATAATTTTGCGTGTAGCCTTGCCTCGATATCTGAATCGTATATAGAGGAAAGGAGACAACAATAATTATTATTTTGTCAAGTGGAGCCGCAGAGTTCCACAGACAAACTATAATTGCACTTTTTGCGATCGACCCTACCAAAACATGTGCAGGATTTAATGTTCTGTGAAATGAATATGACTTATGAATCTGGAAATAATCACATTCGAATTAACACAATTATTATGTCATTTGCTCATGGATACTGAATACTTGATAACACGGTATGTTGTTTGAGAGCCCAATTATGATGTTGACTTGAGGATTCACTGACTAGAGTCTAGAAAGGTAATATGAAGAACACCCTGGAACGACAAAAAATTCAATCACATCTGAATAATTATGCCATCAAGTGGAAGGTGAACGGAAACGATGAGCTTTAAACAGGTCCTTCATGAGAAACTTCAAATTTCATTTGCATGAGAATGACGATATTGGTATTTGATTCCAGACAATGATTGGAAATAGTTTTGTATATTCTATATATATTTTGTATTGTGCCGATTTTTTGAATTCTCATCAACTGATTCTGAAGCTTGGTCGTGTTTGAAAGGTGTTGTTTTTTTTTTATTTCACCTCAGTAGTCGCAAAAATTCCGAATGAGGTGATACGGCCCTAGCAGCATCTCTAGCAAGAAGGAATAACCCATAGGTTGGTGATCCAACAAAGGTGCAATCGAGTTCTCGAAATAGTAATTCGTGATATTATGAAGAAATCGCAACAACTATTCTGCTTCTAAATTTGCCAAGCAGAGAACGAATCTTCATTCAGGATGTGAAGACTTGGCTGAAGTTTTTCCACTATATCTTGTCCACTTTCTACCAGTTGGTACATCTGTTTCGATTATAGGTGAGATATATATCGACAAATATTCGTTAGAATCGATATGGATTGAGATAACTAATTTTCCTGAATGCATGACCCATCATTGTAGGTATACATATAGTTAGTAATCGAGTCTAATCGAGAGTACATTTTTTGTGGGGAATGAATTATACTCACTGGCGTGAACATTCCAAATCTGCAATAATTATTGAAAAACTCTACGCCGAAGATACAACTAATATCAGTCATAATATCATTGAGTGAATTTGTCACTTGAATCTCCATTAGGATACCGAACATAAACAGGATAGCATTAACCGTTTCGAATTTGAAATGGAAAAATTATTTGAAAATTGTAACATCAGAGCTGTCTAGCACCCCAAACTAAACCACTTCGTGCAGAGAACCACTTCGCTTTGGTCTAAGAAATATGTGGTAGATTTTTGTAGACCTTTCACGGATGCCCTGTAAAATGGGTGGCTCATCTGAGGATGGTTTGTCCTCACCAAAATGAGTCGAAATGATGTGAAATTGAAAAAAATAAATCATACAAATAAAATAAAAAATACGTTTTGAGTAATTGTACATTGTGAGTAATGCCCATGGATCCAATAATAATGATGACACACATGCACGTGATGCAACCAAAACACGTCCCCTTCCTTTCTTTCTTTATCAGACTTTAGACTAACTTTGAATAACAACAAGAAACATCTAATATTGATTATCATCGAGAACAGCACAGCGTACGTCGACTCAATGTATAGGTGAAATTAATTTTAGCTCAATGAGAATATATTCAATAATCTGGTTATGAGCTAGATTATTTCGAGCCAATGATTCAGCTGAAGATCTGATGATAGGAGTATTATACAATATAGAATAGTTGAATTTCTGAAGTTCCCTATAATATTCAAGTATCAATATCACACATAGGTTCCTAGAATGCGAGCGAGCTGAGCTTTCGAGTCGGTTAGCTCCGCTATTTTACTACTTTTACATAGAAAGCTATTGGAGTTGAATAATGAAAGTTATATTGTTATGTTGTGCAAAGTATCCGCCATCATAAGGTATAGTTTGTGTTAAAATATAAGGAAACACAGTGACATAATAAACAAGTAAGTGAGTGGGAAGTCAGTGAAATCAAGAATAAATCGACTTTTTACCCATGTGGCATTTTTTGCCTATGTTCAAAAAGTGAAGTAGATAAAGACAAAAAGTACTGGCGGTGCTCAAATGATAAGTTGGTAGTGTATATTAGATCGACGGGACTGAGCTATTGCATAGCATGGAAGGTCATTTTAAATGTTGTAAAAAGAAAGAGTTCACGAATTTAATATGTGTGTTATGCTTGGACATTTTTCATCCTTCTTGTGTGGAAAGGAAAAAGTGCCATAAACTTCTTGAAGGTCATAAAATCTATTGTTCCGACAATTGCAAACAAAAAGATAATGACCCTACAACTAGAACAAACTATTTTCGTGAAGAAATTTCAAAATTAAAAATTGTGATTCACAATAAGGACATTGAATTAGAGAATCTAACATCCGAGTGTAATGAAAAAATTGATGAAATGCAACAAACTGTTGATAAAATGTACAAAGACATCAAGGAAAAAGACAAGTATATTAAGTGGCTGAATAAAAGAACTCAAGACTTCGAAAATGATGTGTTTGAAATGGAGAATAAAGATGCTCAAAAATTGAAGGATCAATTTGAAACCATTTCTCAATTAAATAAAGAAGTTTTTGAATTACATGAAAAAATTAGATCATATGAGAAAGAATTAGTTAACAAAAATCAGACAGTATTAGAGTTAGAAATTAGAATTAAGGAATTAGATCAGGTTAGTCGTAATATGGTAGATTCTATAAAAATGTTAGAAGACGAAAACAATGAATACAGCAAAAAACTGAAAAAACTACAAAACGAAATGAAAGTTTTTCAATTGAATCAAGCCAATCATGTGCAAGAAGGAACAGAGAAAAAAAGACAATTATATTAAGCGGCTGAATAAAAGAACTCAAGACTTCGGAAATGATGTGTTTGAAGTGGAGAATAAAGATGCTCAAAAATTGAAGGATCAATGTGAAACCCTTTCTCAATTGAATAAAGAGGTTTTTGAATTACATGAAAACATTAGATCATATGAGAAAGAATTAGATAACAAAAATCAGACAGTATTAGAGTTAGAAATTAGTATTAAGGAATTAGATCAGGTTAGTCGTAATATGGTAGAGTCTATAAAAATGTTAGAAGACGAAAACAATGAATACAGCAAAGAACTGAAAAAACTACAAAACGAAATGAAAGTTTTTCAATTGAATCAAGCCAATCCTGGGCAAGAAGTAACAGACAAAATAACACATAAAAATGAAGTAAGACAAACAAATAAAATGTGCAAAAGTAAAGAAAATACAGTCAAACCTAGCAATTCTGTTAAAATATTGCTCTTATGTAATCAAAATGGTCACAAGTTATGTGAAATGTTGAATCGACATCTTCAAAATCATAATGTTTTGTCAATTATTAAACCGTTTGCTTGCCTGAACAGCATTATTGAAAACTTACCCCATTTGGTAAAAGATTTCACATTACATGATTCTGTTGTTATATTAGGAGGATCAAATGACTTTAGAAATAAACAATACCCACTTTTTAGAAACTTGAATGGTAAACTCAAAGGCTGCCTACATACAAATTTGCATGTTATATCAGTTCCTTACTGTATGAGTAATGAGTCTAACAAATTAATTTACAAATTCAATTACAAACTGAATGCATATCTATACAAGTTGAATAAATGTACAAAAAGTTTCGTTAATTTTATAGATGTAAATAATGATAAGGGTAAATGTTCAACAAGAAATGAATTATCTATCAAGATAGTAGAAAATCTCAATTATAATGTAGTTGCTAATAATAATTTAATATTTGTTTCATGTGATCAGGAAAATTTTCCCATGGATACTCCAGAACGATCAGATCTATAGCAAGTGAGAGTGTGAATGTTAATGCTCAGGTAGAAGATAATAATAAAAATAAACATAATTGGCACATTTTCTATACCAATGCACAAAGCCTTATAAAAAACTTGGATAATTTGTTGCACTGTATCTCGTTGCATAAACCTTTGTTAGTATGTTTATCAGAAACCCATATTACGGATGAAATTGCTCTTCATGAAATTGACATAAATGGATATGAGCTAGTACTTTGTAATTCATCCAGCAGACATACGGGAGGAGTTGCCATATATATCAAAAGTGGGTTGAAATTTGAACTAATTTCAAAAGATGTTATTTTCATGAATGTTTGGTTTGTGGCTATCAGGGTAGTTGTAAATAATAGAGTATATATAATGTGTGTGGTGTACCATTCTCCCAGTGCATCACATGCCGATTTTTCAGCATTCTTGGAAGAAAAACTAGAAGAGATAGTAAGTTGTAATTGTGATATTATTATAGTGGGCGATTTCAATCTGAATCTTAAGGGCACAGAGAACACTTACACCCGAAGAATCAAAGAACTGATTAAATTCATGGGACTGCATCAATTAGTTGACGATTATACCAGAATCACCAAGGATTCATCTTCATTGATCGATTATTTCATAACGAATAACAAGTTATTGAAATTTGAGGTATCCCATCTTCAAAGTGTTTCAGATCATTCTAATATTTTAATATCCTTAGACAATGTCTGTCATACTAAATCAACTTCCACTAGTATAAGTAGGAGAGATTATAAATACTTTGATGAAATTCAATTCCAACTATCCCTAATGAATACGTCATGGAATAATGATATTACTGACATTAATGAAATATCCAATTTATTCATCAATAATATTATTAGCTGCTTGGACATACATGCACCATTCAAAATGAAGCATAGTTTCAATAATTCCAAATTAAAAGTGTGGTTCACAGACGAAATCATGGCAGATCTAAAAAAACGCGATTTTCTTCATAAAAAAGCCAAGGAAACCAAACTACAATGTGACTGCGATAAATATAAAATAAGTCGTAATTTCGTTACCAAAAAAATACGAATTGAAACTAAAAAGTATTATGAATCAAAGATCGATGAAAATAAAGGAAACAGTAGGGCTATGTGGAAGTCACTGAAAGGTTTACTAAAGGGTAACAGAAAACAAGAGTTCAAAGGTATAAAATTTGATAGTGTTCTCATAACAAATGAAGCAAAAGTAGCAGGATATTTTAATTCATTTTTCGTTGGAACTCTGAAAGAACTTACCGACAGTGTAGTACCAATAAATGATTATAATCATGTTCTCAGTTATATTATACCAACCAATGAGATACTTAGGAAATTTGAAACATTGAATATGTGCGATATAAAAAAGATAATTTTTTCCCTCAAGAAAAATAATACAGATCATAATGGAATTAATCTGAATATAATTAAGCTAACATTTGAAATACTGGGTAATCGGTTTTTGGACTTGATTAATTTATCGTTAACCACTGGAACATTTCCTGACGGTTGGAAAATTGCCACCATTGTTCCTATTGAAAAAATTACAAACGCCTTTTCAGGATCTGATTTTAGACCCATGAATACCCTACCAATTTATGAGAAAATATTGGAAATTACAGTGAAAGATCAATTAATGAAATATATAGCGAAACATAATATTTTGATTAAAGAACAGTCTGGATTTAGGCAATCCCATTCATGTGAAACTGCACTGCAATTTCTAATCTCTTCATGGAAAGTTGACCTATCTAAAAAACGTATTATAGGTATTGTCTTTTTGGATTTCAAAAGAGCATTTGAGACGGTCAACATAGAGTTACTTCTAAGGAAATTAAATAAGTATGGACTAGATCATAATGTATTGAAATGGTTCACTAATTACCTCACATATCGAAAGCAGTTAGTTAAATATAGTCAAGTGACATCCAGTACTTCAAATATAATTTCAGGAGTTCCTCGAGGGTCAGTATCTGCTTTTCTTGCTGTACATAAATGACATTGTGGTGCATGTTAAAAGGTGTAAGATAAAACTGTTTGCCGACGACACAATGTTGTATTGTTCTGGGTCACCTAATGAAATCTCTGAATGTTTGAATGAGGATCTATCAAATATAAACGAGTGGTTATGTGACAACGGCCTCAAGTTGAATGTTAATATTACAAAATGCATGTTAATAGGTAGCAAATATCGTTTAAGACAACTGCAAGATGAACAGCTGTCATTGAATATTCATATTAATAATGTCATCATTGAGAGGGTTGCAACTTTCAAATATTTGGGAGTGGTAATAGATCAAGAATTGAACCTTAATGCGCACTGCAGTTACATTCAGAAGAAAATAGCCACGAAAATTCATCTTTTATATAGATTGAAAAATAAAATAAGTAAATATCGATAATTAACAATATATAAATCAATAATAGCACCCCACTTTGACTATTGCAGTACATTGCCCTATTTTGTAAGCAATGAAAATCTTAACAGACTACAGAAGCTTCAAAACAGATCCATGAGGGCAATACTGAGTTGTAATAAGCGCACATCTGTGAAATACATGTTGGAAACACTGTCTCTTATGTCTGCTAAACAAAGGATAACACTGAATATGTTATTATTTATATTTAAAATTAAGCACAATATGTTGCCAAATTATTTGAGTGATCAGTTAACCTACACAAGTAGTATTCATACACACTCCACTAGAAATAGAATGGGAAATTTTTATATCAACAGAGAGCATATAGGTTGTGACTCTTTGTATAGTTCTGGTCTGATTGCATTCAATAATTTGCCTAGTCATATAAAAAGCTGTGGTTCATTAAATTCATTCAAAAGAAAATGTATTGAATATATTTCTAGTGATAGTCATCAATAATTTGTCTTGATTTCTTGTTTCTTGTTTTTACAATGTGACTTTTGTCTCTATTTTTATATTTTTTGTTTTTTAAGTGACTGACTGTACTATGAAGAGCATTATTTGCTAATAAAGAGTGATATATATATATATATATATATATATATATATATATATATATATATATATACATATACAGGATCGCTGAATTCCAAAAAAATTGCTCGAATATCAGGAATCTACAGTAACAACATTTCAGCTGCGATTATATCTCTCAATTGAAAGTTTTTGGATACTTATAACATGGCGAGATTATTAGGGGAAGAATCATATTCTGTACTCATTCGGAATAATCATGAATCATCGTGAAACTGCATCATTTCCTATGAAAACGTTTGAAGAAAAAAGTCTTGATGTGAATATCGACTACATTCTATTTTTCTTAATGTCATGTCAATTGAACAGAAATATTCATTAAGTGACAGAAAATGCTAGCTCGTCAATTATGTTTAGTAATTTTTATTATTGTTCATTTCCTGTATGTGTCCTGGATAATTCAAAATCATTATGTGTTCAGATCTCATAAGATAAATAATAAATAATTATTCTCTCAGATATATCAGTGATATGTGATTTATACTTGACTTCTGGACTATCAAAATGTATTTTATACTCATGCCACCCTGTTCATGTAGCAAAAAATGAGGCAGTATTGATTTTCGCACCCACTTGTCACTCCATAGTAATAACAGAAATCGATCAGCAATAACAATCTGACAAGTAACATCAATCAAGTGGCAAGGGATGCTGTGCGGGGGAGCCGATCGCTATGATATCGAATGAGGGTGGATTATTTCTGGAGGAAACTTGTATTATTGCCCTTAATCCAGGGGGAATAAATTATCCTGAGTTCACTCGTGGAGATATGTATAGTGGACTAGTGGGGATGTACATTCATCAGACTTGAAAGAATAAATCTACTTCTGACAATGTTTGCGTACATATACATTTAAAAATAACAAATTTATGCTTATTCCATGAGTAATCGAAGAAGAGTTTGTGCAGATAACAACTCGTAACCAATCTTATAGAGGTTGTCACGAAATATCCTCCAGATCTTTCTATTTACTCCTCAGGAACAGGAAAAAGGGTTCCCAATAATGTGGGTTGTTCACTCAGTTTACTAAGCTACAATACAATCAGTTATGTATTGGTTGAGCGAGAACAGATTTTCTTAAGACAGCATTCATATCCAACAAAACGTAAGTTCTCAGCAGTACTGAAAAAATACCGATTTTGACACTATCATCAACAAACCAGATGCAAGGATTGAGCAGAAGAAAATAATGAGCATTTTGTGTCACTTGTTCATTATCGAAAGCTGAGTTCGAACGTATTGTTTGTACTATTACCTTCAAACTTCCATCAGAATTACTGACTTTCACTTTACGACTTTAATGATGTTTGCTATGGCTTGGAAGATTCACACGTGATTTTCTGTTTGCAGACAATATATGCTGTTTAGAGACCATCAACTGATGTCTAATTGATTGGCCAGTCGTCTAACTGTCGTTGCTGGGATATTGTGTACGTTTTCATCGACAGAAACAATATTCTGGGCAGGACTTCTGGCTGACCATACCTATGATTTTTCCTTTTCGAGCGATCCGGTCTCCAAATACAGAGTGTTTGACCAGTGCGTGTTGCACGGCCCTAAACTACATTCACAACAAAATTCATGTTGTATTAGAATTACTCACATATTATTTCAGCTCGATAACAAAGACACGGTTATTCCGCGTAGTTGAAGAGTTAAAGCTGGATTATGAACTTAACATTGTGGTTGTGCGCAACAGTGTCATCGTGATGACACAATTCATAACAACAATTTATCCACGAAGAAATATCATTTTAAACTGACCTGCATTTATGAGGTCTATTTCAATGTGATGAATAAAAACAAAAATTCATAACCTCTGGCATTCATACTTTGCCTTGAATCCATCTCTATTCTATCTATCTATTCTATCAATGATGTGGGTGCCATGTGACTTCTTATCGCCGACTTCATTGGTTGACGATTGAACGGCAAAAGCAGAAGTTAAAACATTGTTATCCGTAGAAGTCAACCAACGTTTCTTCAATTACTAACTTCAACGTCGAATGCATTTTATGAATGGTAATCACCATCTTATATATTCCAACTTTGAATGGCAAACGGCAACTTCAACGTCAAGTTCATGAATCCAGTTTCTAACTGGCTTTTTTGGCGTGTGTTTACTGTCTCCATTTGCAAAAATAAGAGCTTCTTCCAAAATAGAGTGAATACTTTCGCGCCACCTCAGATATCGTGAGTACACCGAGAAGTTTGCTCACATAGATATGATATCATATATTCTTTACTAGATCATGATCAGAGAGCGAGGAATTGAAACGACCATAAGAAAGAGACGCGTCGACGAAAGATCTCATGAGTGTGTTCTGTGTTGAAATAAAGAGACTGTGTTTTCCTTGTTGTTTGAATATTGATGATCGGTAAATAGGCAATCCTATATAGTTCGTTCAGCCGATTCATCAAGTCAAGGAAGGGATTTTGAAACTATGGCTGTATCATTTCTTAGATGAGTTAGTTATTCAATAATGTTGACAAAATTTCAAATACACCCTAATTCGCGCCTAGAGAAAGGTGGAGGAATCCAACCAATGAAAACAACAAACGAGAGAGAGGCAACCAGCAGTGATCAGCTGACTGTTGGCAAGATTGTACCATTCTTTGTTGCACATCCAGGCGTATCGACAGTTCTTTCTTTTTCTTATGTTAGTTTCAATGCTCCTCATAAGTCGATGGACCAAGGTTTTATTATTATGATTATTAATATTATTAATATATAATATTATATCTTTGTTTGCTTACGTATTTTCATTGTCAAAACCAGACGATAGGAGGACAGTGGTGGGGGAAGAGAGGGTAGACGCATATGACTTCAACCTCAAATGGAACGAAAAGAATACGGAGAGTGAAGGAGAACTGATATTAAATTCCATTAACTGTGATAACACAGACAAGTATAGGAATGGAAATTCTGAATGGAGAAAGAAAAATAGCGGCCATTCAGAACATGGGTAGAAAAAATAGTGTGTGAGCATGGAACAGTCATCTGTAGGTCCATTAGTCACTCGAACGATCGAAGGAAATATAGATTGCTGATGATTTTTCAGTCCTTGCCATATTTGTTCTTTTTCGAATGATAAGACCTTTGTGTCTACCGGTATGGAGGTCATCAATAAACGGTCGGAAGCGTAATCTTCTTTCTTGATGACCGCCTTTTTTGTTTACGACTCATTTACTCCCGAACGTTTCTTTGGTGGAACGACATTAATCATAA
Source organism: Gastrophysa polygoni (assembly GCA_963576655.1). NCBI lineage: Eukaryota > Metazoa > Arthropoda > Insecta > Coleoptera > Chrysomelidae > Gastrophysa > Gastrophysa polygoni. Next base: position 9,573,640 of record OY755089.1, on the reverse strand, counting down.
AAACGATAAAAACATCCATTTTTATGTCGTCTCTTGCAGGAGATACATTAGAATGGCCGAAGTAAAATACTATTTTTTATTGATACCGAAACCCGCACAACACCGTTCGGAACGTATGTACGTGAACAAGTATAAAAATGTGTTGATCACTGAGGAATGAGAATAACAATAATTTCGTGAACTGTGATATCATCATTATTCTATAACTATAGGGCCTTTTCTTTGGAATGATATTCTTTTGCGCAATTCACGCATTTAATTGTTTTCATGTTTGGATACCACCTAACACTTATACTAACATCATGATCTGGATCCATCTGTATGATAATACTTCACATGGTCTATCAAGGATTTCATCTACTCACTGTTCTATTGGTGCTATTCCATGCGAAAAATGAAGAGTACAATTAAGGAACTACGTTTCGAAAATTTTGATTTACATGTTGTGATACAGATGTGTTGTTCTGATCAAACAAGATTTTTTTTCAATTTTTGTCGAGTGGGACATGAATTTTCCTTGCTCTTCGACATAAATATATATAAATATATATAAATATATAGGGTGCTTCGAATGATGTGAATCAAGGAAAAAATGGGTGAAATGGTAAGAAAAAACAGTATCTCCGTATTCAGATAACTTCGAGGAAACATTTTCCAAAATTTTCGATACTCATTTTTCGAAGAAATCATATATCTATTTATTGATTGATTGACCTGTGGACATCATATTGATATACCTCACTCGTTGTTTCACAATTGATTGAGATATAAGAAATACCTGAAACGGAAAGATAGTTCAGTTTGAGAATTTGTAGGTGTGTAATAAATTGTACCAGTCGTATCAGAAAGTGGTGAAAACTTTATTATTTGAAATGGAACAATAGTTTTCGGAATCCTATGAGGTTTTTTCGAAACTCTCGATATCTCGATTATCTGGGACCGTTTTCGAGATCATTTATAGCAGTTGGATGAAATATTTCTTGAAAATGCATACTCCCAAAATATTGCAACGTTGGTGATACCTGCAAACTGTCCAGCTCTAAGTTTCATCATACTGGGTAAGATCCTTATAAGAACTCATAAAAATGACATAAACTCATGAAACACACTTGATATTATCATTCATTTGTAAAGATGTGAAATTATCCCTTTTACTTCATTTATCTTGTACAGTTTTTTCGTGTTATCATGTGATGAAATCGTCTCCAAGAATGTAATTATTCGTCAGTACTGTTAATGATATGCTTTCATTCTGACAGCGAACTGACATACTTTTTCATCTTCCATCTATTCTGTTCAATGAATATAGTGTTAATCAGTAGTGGAATATTTAGAGAGAAGCAATAATATAGAAGGAGAATCAGCATAAAATGCAGGTAATTCGATGAAATGTATCTTGTTTAATTTGAGATTCGAAATAAAATCTGATGCAAGCGGCAAAAAGAAATATTCATTTTCGGAAATCGTTGGGAATCAAGAGTCATGAATGAATGGAGTTGCATAAAATAAAAGATCAAATTCAAATGAGAATAAGAAGTTTGAAAATATCAGACATAGGTATACCTACATTGTTCCCAAGTGAGGACTTCCGAAAGCCTCAGAATTCTAACCAACTCAAAACTAGAGATCTGCTGTATTTGTCTGATCAAGGTCTGAATTACAGCCAGATTACAGCTCATGAAAATCTTAGTCGAACATAATCTGTCGATCTATTACAATGAGGGATAAAATGAATTCGAAAATTCATCATTGCATGTGAATGGCTATTGGAAGACTTGAAAAAGTCCCAAACTGAAATCGATCACCGAAGACTCTTTTATTTACCACTACACAGATGGACAAAGAATCACCGTTCGATAACACACCTAATCATATTCATATATGGTTGAACATATTAACAACAGTATATGCATAGTTAGGCATGTGTGGAACAGCAAAATGGAATAAATTCGACAACGAATGAATGAGGGTATGTTGAAAAAAAAGCTTGTACACATCGATTTGTATTTTCATTTGTATGTGCATTTTTGAAAAAAGATATATATATATATATATAGAGAGAGAGAGAGTGTGTTATGTGTGTTATGTGCACACAAAAAAAAACTTCTCAGATTAAGAAATCCAATTTCTTTGAAAACTCAAGGATATCTATCCTTTCCATTGAGAATATTTCTTCAAGTCGAAACATCTCGACTATTCAAAGGAAGATGATGATATTATCAAATTATATGCTCAAACCACGAATGTCATTATAAAGTCAGAAATATATTTTTTTCAACTCGATAATAACGATTTTTCTGATTGAGTTAACGTAATATATTGATTCAATACTTCGTTCTCTTGATTCAAAATTATGACTATGCGTTCTCTTGAATCAGTAATGTTATTTCCTCAAGATGATGAAAAAAATTTCTTCGAGTTTTGATCCAGCACTTTGATTTTTTGATTCAAGAATATAAATATACATTTCTTCGAATGAAAAGCACGTAATTTCCTCAACCAGATTCACCATTTCTTCAAATAAAAAGAACGTGATATCTCGATTCAATACACTTTTCATTTGATCCAATATTATGAATATACATTTCTTTGATCGAAGTTTCTTGGTCTCACATGTGTTATGTGACAGTGACCAATATCAACTTTCCTATTTCAGATGCAACCCTCTGTATATCATCTATTTTTTTGATTCTTCAGAGAATTGTTCAACTGTTTCGGTTTTGATAATTGTTCCTTGTGATATAGACGACAAATTTGGAAATGTATCGTGAAATAAGGGAAAAACTTTCGAATCAGTAAAAAAGAATGCAGGAATGGTGTTTGGTTACTTTCTCAATATCAAGAGCTAACTAGGAATATCGAGGAGAGTAGCGAATTTGTGAAATGAAATAATTTTCTTTTAATGTCAATTTTCGTAATAAATCTGATGAAAACACTCAATTTTTCTGAAACAGTTGAATATAGGTATACGACATTGTGAATGAATTATCTCTAAAATTCTTCGAAGAATCCAAAAAGAAAATGATATACAGGGGGTTGCATTCGAAAAAAGAAAGTTGTTATTGGCCACTGTCACATGACACACTCTATAAACTTATTTTTTCAATTAAATGCTCATTCAAAAATACAAATCGACGTGTCCAAGCGTTCTTCCCAAGGCACTCTCATTAATTCGTTGTCGAATTTATTCCATCTGGCTATTCCACACTGTATACTTTGGAGAAGCATTGTTGTACCCAGCCGACTCTGCCAGAATGATTCACGTTATTCAGAGGTAATAAAACACCGTTAAAAAGTCATGTAATTCTTGTTATAATATTCCGTGGGCTCTCTCCCCAGGAGTCAACACACAGTGACTATGATAAAATGATTCGATCTCGGAATCAAGTCTTGGAATATTTTGATTCATGGGTGTGTAGTTAGGAGGTAAAGGAAAAAGCTTCTGTTGAGGCAGCCATGAAATTCTTCATTCGCTTCAATATAGTGAAGAATCACATACAATTCGTAACAGTTTTCCACAGGCAATAAAAGTGCACGCCTTGAGAGACTTCAAGTCATCAAATGTTGAATGTCAATTTCACAACTTTGGATTAGCTGTAGCGCTGAAGATAAGAAGAACATAAATGAAATTTCCATTAAAAAGATGGTTCCACAGTGAATGAAACAATAAATTTCCTGATATACTGACGAGTACAGTGTCGATTGAAGAATATGTATATTGCACGATTTTCATAGTAAAGTGAGTGAAAGAAAGGAAACATGGAATACAATTGCAATTGTTGCATGCATATATGCAATATATGTTGAGGATTACTGTGAATTTTGGAATTTGGTATTTGGTATCTTCAGCAGCAAAACTTCTTTGATATTCGATATATATAGGCTACGAATAACTGTTCTTATCTAATTGAATATGGGGCACACATCAGCTTTTTGTTGCAGAAATTTTATCATTCCGATTAGTTTCGGAGATATCCGAAAAAAAACTTCTTTCAAATTCTTCGATTAATAACAAATTCATCGAGATAAACGATACTTCATCATGTTCACTTCTCCTTCCCTACAAGATGGCGGTTCCCAATTTGAAATCCGACATTCTGTCCTCTAGAAACTAGGTATATCATGAACTCATTTTCTTAAATATACGGACACAGATTTTTCATGTGGTTTTTTCACAGTTATTACCCATCAGAAATTTTCAATGTTCAAATGGAGGTAATTATTCCTGTACTATATTTTTATAGAGAGTTTTGTCTATACTGTGATTGAGAAATACAAAACATAAGAGATACGATAAGAGAAAGATTCTGAACAGCATCACAACACGGAATTGAAACTGAAATTCTGCAGAAAAACAAACGGAAAGTTAAAATTTTTGTCATCGTTCAAATCATAATCCGTGAGAAGTCATAGCTCATGGGGTGTCCAGAAGTAGAAGAAATCCAGAGCCATAGTCGAAAAAAAAATATGTTGATGTGAGTGTCTTGAAGACGAAATGTCGAATTTAAAATCTGAAAAGGTTGTTTGGAGGGGTGCAAATGTGGCTATCATGATTTCTCTGTTATTATCACTAATCTCCATAAATGCCCGAGCAACAGAATATATGGGGTTGTGTGAGTGAATAAGGATACAAGGATGTACAGTTAATACAACTGGAATCCAAACCACTGATTCCATATAGAACTTAATGATATGCATTATACAGACCTTTAATGGACCCAAATCCAATGGTATCCAATCGAACCTGCTAGACCACCTCTACCAACTCATCCAACTCGAACGAATATCTTCAGATAACTCCAAAAAAATAGTAATGGTTTCTTGATTTTCTGTTCCATTTTCTAATTTCTCAGAAACTTTTCGGAATTTGCTCAGTTTCGAAAAGACATCTTGAACGGCAACAACTTGCACAATTTTGATAATTTAACCGACCTACGGTATACGTGATCACAATGAAGAGGCTCTAATTTTAGAAACTCTGTACATCATAATAAATGGGAAACTACAGTGCAACATTTCAATTTTCTTTCCGAACTCATTTTGCGACAGAAGAAAAACATGTTCGTTCTATTCTCGAAATACATATCGAAATGTTCAGGAAATACTCCCATTCTTCCCCTATTCTATTTACCTGTCGGCACTTTACATATCTCAGACATAATAAGTAGCATCCCAGTGCTAAGTATAACTATAACTAAGTCGTCAATCAGCTTGGATACCCTCCTAAGGCTCACTTTTGAAGTTAAACGGCAATTCATCAACTCGCCATTGTCTAATGAGCAGCATGAATGAATTGTTCATGATTTACGTAATGATACTTGTAGGTTAGCATCAACAATATAACTAAATTAGGCAAAAAGCATCTGAAAGTCGATTTGGGTGACATGCTAGGATTTGAGAAATATAATAGAACAATATAATACATGGTGGTGATGGTGCGTAAAACAAGAATATCCATTTTGTGGTCATTACTCGAACGATGAGAATGTCTAAAGTGAATAAGCAGTCAAAACACTCCATAATATTTTTCAAAACGGGAGACACCGAAAACACTAACAAAATGCGAAGAACAAAAAGCCTAGATCGAAATGTATTGAACGGAATGTGGAGGGAAGAATCCAAACATCAAAACAAGGAACAAGAAAGAGATATAATTAGGTTCCAATTTGTTGATGAAATGAGACTAAGGAAGAATAATTTTTTTGTAGTCGGTATACAGGAGATAAAAAAACAATAGGAAGATACATAGATGGAGCTATGTGGAATATGTAGAATTGACGAGCATTTTATATACTTCGACCATATGAAAGGAAATTAAAATATCCAATATCAAATATCAAGCAAGGTGGTCTATACGAAGGAATAAAGCAAGGTGGTCATTCACACTATTCGATTGTATACTAGATTGAAAATAAAGCAGAGACAACCTCAATGGAATTGCGTTGAATGCCTAGCAATTGCTAACGATATTAACATACGGAGCAGACGAGAACTCAAAGAAGAAGCAGAATAGAACGGATAAGATAGGCTGTGGAAAAAATATAGAGAAGAAACATTTTGACATGAAAAAACAAAGACTTCAAGGTCGTAGGAGTGCTTATAGTAGACGCTAACAGAAGAATAACTTATGAGTTCAAAGAGTTGGAGCAGTTTATCTGGAAACCAGATATCAGAAGAGAGATCAGAAAAAAAATGACTGGGAAAAACGAGAGGAGGAAAGTAAGGAAGAATTCCACCACTGTGTCATTCTATTGATGATAGACGAGAATGCCGTTGAGCACCGACCGTGCGTAATAAACATAATATGCCTCATAGGCATATTCCACGAGGTTTCAAACCTATGGGACCATAATAAAACCTAGTTATAGGAGTATAAAGGGTGGGAAGGCTCACGGCAGGTAAAAAGGCATTCTTGGGTTCCTTTTACTAAACTTTCAGAAGTTGTCATCATACCTCCGTTACTCAGCACCTCCGGTAAGCCTTCGAAGCCTTCTAATGGAGGCTAATGAAGGAGATAATCTAGGTAACGAACAATCCTTCTCGATTCAGTATATGGACAGGTGAGTTCTGAAATCATGAAAAAACATGGACACCATAATCCAATCATTTTGTAATCGTGCGGTGATTATGTGTTTAACGTTCAACTTATGTAGAATTAAAGACTATCAACGTCGATCATTTTATTTCTCATGATCCTGGCACACAGTATTGATTACTTAATCTCCACAAGAATGAATACAAATTTCTCCAAAAATGCCTCACTCAACGACTCAAGTGAGAGAGCAATAAAAAAAGGAAAACTGATATTAGCAAAGCGGAATATCGAGAGCCTCCTCTCTGCACATAATTATATTAAATTGCCGTGAATAAATTATCCTATGTGAATATTATATGCATAGACATAGTATGATGCTGTTGTAGGAACCGGTTTCAATGATGAGGTATTATCGAGCTACATCGTTACCAGACGCACTTCAGTATGAAGTCTGTGATATGTTTACTATAATATAATCACCGGTCCTACGTACAACGGTTGTTCGTAGCGGATCCAAAGGTTTTGACAATAAATTATTTCACCAGTAGCAAAAATTCAATCTTCTCCAACAATTGGCTCAACCACCTACGGACGTTTTCGTTTCATTCCAAACTAGACGATGAGTTATTTCAATGAAAATGTATGAAATCCGTTCATTGCATGATGAAATCATAGTTTATGAAGAAATGGTGGGATAAATATGTTGTAGGTATAGATATGTTCCGTTTATGTTCTACAATGGGAAAAATGTACAGAGAGTTTTGTTTTTGGTATCACTAAATGAAATGGCTCTCACATATCTTCGGAGGGATAGATATATATAGAATATATATGCTCAAACAATGATCTAACGGAACAAAAGTCGTGGTAAAACTTTTATTTTTCCATATATAGTCTCAGATGAGCCTGTGTGTTTGGATGCATGTATTTTTCCTAACTAATCTTGTACACGTTCGGAGTGATGAGAGTGATGTAATTTCGTACAATAGTTATTGATTGCTTTGCTGAATGATGCGAGTGAATACTGATGATTGATGTAGAACTGTTATGTTGATACATAATAACAACACATAATATGATGATCGAGAAATGCTCTCATGTAAATGATCAGGACAAGTGAGTCGCAATTTTGTATAATGTATTGGTATAATAGTATCGTTCGGTTCAGTTACTCTTCTCTTTTCGTAATTTCACAATTCCTTTCAGATTTGGTCTTTGGTCGTCTATTACTAATTTCATTATTTCTCTTCTCTTGTATCCACTTTATCATTCATTCATTGTATGCATTTTTATCCTTTCATCTCATCCTTTTTCCGAGTTTGTGATTTTCCTCCATATTTTCATACCGATGTTTCATATATATGTGTCTGATCTATTGTTCCAATGTACTTATTCTGTATTATCTATGCATGCTTACATAAGGAACTGAATTGGATATCTTCAGTGTTCCTAGTTGGCCAAGATGTCGAAGTACATATTTGTCTGGTCATCAGTGATGTTCGAACATACAGTGTGATTCGAAAGAATAAATTCCAAAGAAACATGTGACTGATGAGACCATTCAGAGATTTCGGAAAACATGTTTACTTCCAGTTGAACATATGTATGTTAGTTGAGCTCAAATGCTTGTTTCATCATGAATTTGTTTTCGTATTCTCAATGATTCTGATATGATGAAGCAAATGTTCACTCAAGAATAATAACTTGAAAACTTCAAAAATCTCTCGATAGAAGATGCATGAGTCTGTTTCCAACGCAACTGTGCTGATTTCTGGATTTGATGATCGATGTAAGTAATGAAATGAGATCAGAAATGTTCAAAGTTTCCGTTTCCTCATCATAACCAGATACTTATGATCCCAAAATGGCGGATCCAAGGATGGACCCTTATGCTCGGATTATTGCTTCAATTATGTTTCAATCACTCTATGTATTTTCCCAAAGGATCACATATATTTCGATATATCTCAGAACCTTGAAATCGACAGAAAATGATATAGCTTGCGATATTGAAGACCTCAACAGAACTCACTGGTAATAGAACGGCATTGTTGATTCTTCTCCTTTTATATTTGTTATACACAGAATGATACCTACTAGGGGTGTGCGATATTGAAAATTTGATATCGATATCTATCGATATATTGATATATGATATGATGATGAGGGACACTAGTAAGGAAGGACTCCTTAAAATAGTGCCCTTGTAACATATTTAGCATTCTGAGTTCATCAGAGGTAGACTAAAATGTATCTTTAATGCTCAATTTTTTGAGACCCTGTATGATAAGGGCCCGAGAAAAAATATATTTGGATAGGTCATTGAACTAGGGGTGTGCGATATTGAGAATTTGATATCGCTATCAGTTTTGGTATCGATATCTATCGATATATCGATTTGTATCGATATTTATCGATATATCGATGTGTATCGATATATCGATATAATTTTCTCATGATATCGTCATTCGATATATCAATATATATATCGTTATGTATCGATACATCGATATTTTCGCACACCCCTAGTACCTGCCGTTGATTCTTTCGCACTATTGATTTAATGACTGGACCATCACAGAAATGTATCAGCATTGGCTTTCAACAATTCAAATGTGATACTGTATCTTATTCGAGGTGATAGCTCAAAGATAATGAAAAATTTTTTATCAATTCCGTTACGGCATCCGTATTCAGGGTCTTGAAGAAGAGAGTTATACACATTTTTCATGATTATGTAAACTATTGTTAACATTGGTATGAAACTTTGTATGAATATGTTTCGGGAGCTGACGAATCTCATGAATTCGTTCTCATGTCTGACTCTCATAGAGGGCGCTAATTAGACGCTTCGTATACCTATAGTATTTTCAAACATGAATTCTTCCTTCTTGTGATTCTCTGTTCAATCGATAACTTGAGCATCGAAATAATGTTGTTGGTTTTCAAAAAAAACTGATTGTTTTTTGTAATTCTCAATTTATAACAGCAAATCAAAATCAAAATATTTCGAAAACGGTACACATCAAGTTTTTTCCAAGAGTATAACCTTTTTGATGTGAAATTGAATGGTGTTCAATTCATATAGAATTCCCTCATAGAGTTATATACTGTCTGTAGTTTATTAGAGGAGATAATATATTCATTTTATTCATAGATATATTTGGTATATTTCAGGAGCAGAGAAAATCCCACAAGTCACTTCCCATTGTCAAAGAAGAAAATCACGAACTTTGCAATGAGAAATATTATTCATTCATTGTGTTGAAAACTGGAGCAGATTCGTTTCCGAAACGTCCACTACACCAAGGAGGAAAGAAAATCCTACGAAAACTAGAAAAATCAAAAATTCATGCGATATTTCAGCTTCCAGAACAGATTTATACAAAATTCCATCTCAATGCTACCAGTAGTTCGGATATAATCGTAAAACATGTGCATAAATTTCTTTCAGACCCTGTATCTTGAATACGGATGCCGTTACGAAATTTTGTGACTGAGCAAGTGCAGTGTCTTACGTATCTTAGCATAACGGGACCACCTTTTTTGAATCACCCTGTAGATATAAGTATCACCATAATAGATATCAGCATTGAAATTGTTTTGTTCAATAAAAGTTGTGTAATCATCGGTACTGATTCTCAGATACCATCTCTGTTTATAGAATTTTCAAGTTGCCTACCATCAGTTCTATAACGATATGTTCACATTAATAAATCTACCCACAACATAATTTATCATATATCTCAGGCATGCTTCATATTTTTAATCAGACAAGGGTTACAAGTGAGAATTAATTCCAAAATTCATATCTGAATACATAACACATATTTCTTGAATGGCAACATACAAGATGAAATTGAAATTTCTCTTGAGAAATAATCTGATGTCACGAGACGGCTTCTAAAATATTTCATACTGGTGATCTACATTAAGTAGATGTTTATGAATAAACTGAATTAACATAATTCAAGAACATTAAATATGGGAAGTAGCGAGATCACGCAGCCTAAACGAGACTTTAACTACCTCTCTCTACGGTGCAGGACAACGAACCAATCATAGGACAAGGCCTTCATTATTTTTATCGAACACTTGGGCTTCGTTATTAAAAATAGATTCTACATGATACTTATAATGTCATTAGGGATCGAATGGCATTTTTCATTCTGATATCTATATGTAAATACATAATGATGTCATATCGAGATGGACGTTTTGATATCGATATCGATGCTGAATAACGACGGAAGTACGGAAATCATTCATTATTCAACTAACATACATACCATCTCGACATGATGAATATCGAATATTCGTGAATAAAACATTAATGCAGACATAGCATGGCAGAGAAACAATATTCCAATTACTCTACGGAAAATTGTATAGAAAAAATCACCAATTTATTTCAGAGCGGTCAAGGATTCTCACAATCTTGTCGTCAAAATGACCCCAAGAAAATTTTCAGTAATTATATAATACAAAATCAGCGAGCAAATGCCAATGAAATGAATATGTTAAAATGTATTGATTTAATGAACCAACCGTTTTTAACAATCACAATCATCTGCATACATTCACCTCACCTGTCGACCGGACCCCTGTGGTTTTTCTCTACTTCAAGTGAAGTTGGGAAAATATCTGCACATGCGGAAAGAAACTTAATAAAATTCATAATTTTTACACCAAAAAAAAAGAGATTTCATCATCTCCTGGCTGATATATCATATCTGGTTCATTAGATTCATTCATTGCATTCTTATTATTGGATTCATAACATCGTCTGCACCAATCACCTACTACAAGAAGTTCCAAATGGTCATCTCTGTTGTAGCAAAGCATTTCCCTCTAGGAAGTTGATATGCAGATGTCTATGAAGGTATATATGAAGCAACTAGGAAGCATAATAGATGAAATGTACTTCTGTAACACCTTTGTAAGGAAATTGATTTTATTTCCCTTCGATAAAAAATCCTTGGTATGAATTGTTTCTTATATTGTTGATTATCCTATAATATTTCGAATGAATCAAGCTGTGTTCACCTAGTTCGAAAATTAACGTGAATCTACGTAGTGAAGTGGAGAATATAAATGAAAAGTTATTATAAAAGAAACGTTATCGAAAGATATTTTTGTAATGTTTTTCGAGGAGGTGGTACATTCATTCTCCAGCTTTTTGTGGGATTTTCTCTCCTCGTTCCTAAACAATAGAGTAGAATTTATTGAAGATTATTCCAATATATTTGTAGTAAGGACAGATTTTGTGATCTGCCCCAAAATGTCAGTGCGCTTGAAATTAAACCTTTAGATACCTAAAAGAAAAATTCTCTATTGGTCAGTGACACCTTGTTTTCGAGAAATTTGGAAATAAAAATGAATTCAATAAGAATAAAACCTCTACTTACCTCGGTGGACGTTTCGGGAACGAATCTGCTCCCGTTCTCAACACAATTGAAATATTTTTCTCTTCGCAAAATTTTTCAATATCTTGTCGGTTTTGACACATTTTGGGGCAGATCACAAAATCTGTCCTCACTACAGATATATTGAAATAATTTTTAACAAACGTTTCTAGAAACGGGAAGAGAAAATTCCACAAAAAGCTGGAAAATGATTGTCATATGTTTGAACTAACAAAATGAATTATTTTGAATTTGAATGACCAAATTACACTATATTATATAGACCTGAAGCTGTCTCTTCGATAGTAAATCATTGTCTGAAGATGTGCTCTTATGTATATTCATTTTCTGGGAGAAATCACCACTCTTGGAAGATTAGATATTGACGTGGTCTCATTTCTTGTACTTCTTCACACTAGAGCTTCCGATGTTAGAAAGAAATCTGTATAAAGAAGAAGAATTTCGAATGATTTCACACAATCAATTAATGTTACCTACAATTTCTATTGCTCAGTAGATTGGATTCTGAGTATTTGGTTCAATTATTTCAGTTTCATTTGTTTTCTGGTGGCTAATTTCTCAATATATTCAGTAGAGGTGATTAATACTACATATTGAATAGTGTATTATTCCATATTATTCCATAATGTGAATCACTCTGATGAAGTAGACCTTCCACTGGCATTGCGAGACTTGCGGTGGTGAGCAACATGTCGGAAATAGCGAACCCCGCGTATGCCGGGTCGATGATGGAATTAACATTCAGAGATGTAGTCCTGTCCCATCCGCTCTTTCTCTGAAATATGACTCGATCACGCGCTGGGATAAGATGAACCGAATCCATCATTTTGATGTCTTTGTTCGCTTTGTGAGTCTGGCGAGGCTCCCTTGGCGTAAAAAAGCCGAAATGTAGAAATCCCTTGATGCAACGGGGTTGGTCCGGAGAATCCATCAAATTGTCATTTACTAATGGTGTCTCGAAGCACTGAAAAATGGTCTCTGGCGAGAGCATTTTTTCTGGAAGCGTTGGATTTTTGCTAGCATTATTCATCGACGTGTCCAGGAAGTTCTACCAATCAGTAATACAGATATTTTCATGCATAAATGTGATAACATATATCAGCAGCTTGCTATGTGAACATGAAATCCCGAACATACATCGAATTCCAACAGTTTTACGCGAAGTAATAACGTCAATTGTGGCTTGGGTTCTGATACCAGCTAGACATGGGTGTTTCTATTACATACGCCAAGCACACATCATGAAGTTATTGTGAGGGAAGGTGAAAAACTTCAGGTTGAGAATAACTAGACAGCTGAGAGTCACCATCTGGCGGGTTGGATCGAAAACACAGGAAAATTTCTCATCAGAAACAAACAATTTGAGATAATTCAAGCAAAAATTGAACGTTTTTACAGAATGATCCAAGCTATAGTAGCAATAATTTACCATTCGAAGGTACACCAAAAAATAACTCAACATGTACATGTACTTTTTTCCAAAACGCTTCATAAGGGAGATACAGGCCTAAGTATAAGATGGAAATCTTTGTTTGCCATAACTCAATACTTGTACTTATGGGATAGGTACTCGTTATTCGACGAAAGAAACCCTTGTCAAAATTGTTGAGTGGCATGGATCCAGGGGTTTGTTCCACTTTCACCACCCATTTTCTACTGCTCTAATATTTTTTTCAATCCACTCATTCTAGAATGTCCTGTTCAATTCAGAAGAAGAGATCACTCTTGTAAAATTTGTATGTCTTGATTTTGAGATGATATGTCACGACACGACGTTTTGTTGAAATAACATAATCGAATATCTACATTTTCGTAATCAATTCTTTTATCATGAACAAAAAGATATTTTTTCCAATATCAATTCATTTGCATTCATTCGTCCAGGTTAAATAATGAATTTATGAATTTATTTAGATGTGAATCACCTTAGTTATTCTTTATTGGACCGTGATGATCGTGACTGTGATAATAAGTCAATGCATAATAATATACAGAATAATGCATGTCCAGATATTTTTCGGTCAAATTTTGTCAAAACTCTTCAATGTCTTGAGAGTTTTAGAAGTTTTGGAGTTTTTTTTTTTCAATTTCAACATCACTCGGCTGTACTCCCTGAGAAAGCGTTTTGAAAAAGACGTCATCAACTTATTTTCAATAGACCATCGAATGGTGAATTATTTGTACTATAACCGGAACCACCCAGTATACAATGTAACCCACTAATATTCAAACATTCAACGATTAATATGAGATCACTATTGTTCCTGTGATGAATTGTATTTCAATTCCCTTCAAGAAATCATGTAGACATTGTCATTGTAGTTTTCTCGTGACTGATATGGGTGATTTTGAGAATCTTTTTATTTCCCTCTCATTGTTGTATATCGTATCCATATGAGAATTTGAATTCTATGAAATATATTAAAGATATACTTTACTAGATCCTTTTCCATTACAAAATTGAAACTATCGCTTCCAGTTTCAACAGAATGGCGCAGTAGCTTTCCAATTACAAATGGACCACTCCCCAAATACTTCAGTACATTCAAATTGGTGATCCCAGTTTCAATTCAACCATGAGTTTGGGTATTTGGAAAAATATAAATGCGTTGAGGTTCAAGAACGCCAAATTGGGAGATAGTATTCATCATGCAGGGGTTGAGAATAGAGAATGGGTTCAATTAAAACTAGAAAGTGGTTGGAATTGATGATTATCTACAGATATAAATTGATAGAGCCTCACATACAGAACAACAGATGCGAGTCGGTTCTGAGAGAAAGTTCTGTAGAGTTGGAAATTAAAAAGAACCTTTTATGGAACATCTTGTTCGAAAATGTGCAATCGCACTTACAATACGAGAGATATAGGTATATATCATTCTCTTGTATGTCATAGTTATGTCATATGTTAGTGAAGTCACACTAAAAAACTTGTCTTGTGTCACTAGCCGGATAGATGGAACTGAAAATGTTTTCTTCAGTATCAATCCTCTACTATAGCTAGACTTTCAACCATCCTATTCCAGTAGATCTATTTGATCTGCTAGGGAAAGGTCATCACGTTTGAATTCAAATACTTACTGATATTTCGATAGATACCTACATGCTCTGAGAAAACTACCCTTCATCAATTAATGAACAGCTCAATTAAAGAGTGTGAGAAATCTAGAATCTCTTTCGTACCAAACAGGTACACCGAAATCCATCAAATGTCACTAGGTAATGGCGTGTCAAAGACCAGCCGCTCATGCTGATTGCACACTCCACACCAAACGTTTCAACCATCTTCGACGTTCTATCGGCGCTGTCTAACAAATGATGTGGGTCTCCTCAGGACCCCTCCCAAAAATCCACATCATTATGTGAAACTTTACACGCCATTATGGGTTCTTCGACTGCTTTTATACCTGTTATTTCGGGTAACGCATTAACGATCGATGTTAGCTTTGATAATAGTGAATATATTTATGCATTATAGGTAAGTATCATTCGGAATTCAATGATTCAATCCAGTCGCTGTGAAGTATATCAGGAAGTTATTATTGTATATTCGTATGTAATTCAATCAGTCAGAATGTCGAATTCAGTCAAGTTACCCTATTTAATTTCGATAATACAAATACAGTTTTTCACTATATTATACATGCTATATAATATATCATACTATCCTGGGCGTTTCCCATTACATGTCTCAGTGGGAAATCAAGACCTTTTATTATTATCATTATTATACAAGAATAGGAAAATGAGAACACTTGTAAGTACTAGAAATAATAAACTGTCTTTATCGTCCAAATTCGATCAAAAACTAATCGCATAAAATACAATTCTTAGGTACTTCAAATAAATTAATTCAATACATTATAGGTTTTCCTTTCGTGTTGTCCACAGATAAAAAAAAATTGCATAATCACTGTTATAAAAACGTTGATTCAAAAGTAGTAATTTAGGTTACTCCTCAAACTCACTCTTACTAACTCGATGATAAAAATACATGATTACAATCTTAAAATATCAACTATGTGTACACAAATCTGCAAAAATGTCGCCATCTTCTGGGGGAGTTTCATAACTCAAATGCCTTTTGGCGAGAAAAATCACCATCAGTGACTGCATCAGTCTTCTGTACATCCTTGTAATCATGTATCGAGGTATCCATGTACCTATGACCCAAATACTTCGAAATACTGGTAGTATTCTACCACCGAATATAAATTTCGTACTTTTCAATTTATCGGCTTTATATAATCTCTTTCATCGAGGAAATCGACATGAGGTGAATCACTTATTAATTTATAGTTGTATGAACAGGACATCTTGTTCTCTGACTTCACGGTAGTTGATCAACATCTCATGACTCTATATCATCGCGGTCAATATCATGACGAAATAATGGCCGACTGATATATCTTCTATCTCTCCAAGTTCCACATTCTATATGGAACCCCTGTATAGATGGACTGATAGATCAGTTCACTTGACTACTAACATGAGTAATAATCATTGTAGCAAGCATTTGTGAAAGCAAGAAAATGTGAATCAATAGCTATCAGTTGATACATGCGTTCGACAGAATAATGAGCAATTTGAAAATATTAGAACATTTCCATTTGTTCAGGGCTGGTTTGATGGCCAAGCGACTAAGAGAACATAATATGTATCAACATTGAATATTGAAAATAAAATAACATTTTCCAGCTTTTTGTGGGATTTTCTCTCCTTGTTTTGACACTGAAAAGTGACAACATCTTGAAAAATTTTGCGAACAGAAAAATATTTTAATTGTGTAGAGAACGGGAGCAGATTCTTCCCCGAAACGTAGAGGTTTTATTCTTATTAAATATATTTGTATTTCCAAATTTTCCAAAAACAAGGTGTCATTGACAAATAGAGAATTCCTCTCTTAAGCATCTAAAGGTCTTATTTCAAGCACAGTGACATTCTGATGGAGATCACAAATCTGTCCTTACTACAAATATATTAAAATAATTTTTAATAACTACTCTATTTTGTAGAAACAAGGTAAGAAAATCCCACAAAAAGCTGGGAAATGAATGTACCACCTCGAAAAACTTACAGACAGTATTTAAAATAACATTATCGTGATGAAATATATTTATTATTCCATCATACATGCGAAATAGAAAACTAATCGTACGATCTTGTGAGTCCATTACAACTGCAAAAATATATGATTTTCCTGAAGTTCGCCTACATTCCGAATTCGAAAAGTTCAACAGAATATCATCAAAATCTTATATTTCCCCTAATTTCCTCTTATCTACGTTCGAAAGTCCCTTTGAAGAATATTGTTGTGATGTTTTTCCTCTCAGTATAAATGATTGGTTATAGTTTCCTGACCTGAAACCACATTATATGCCGCCATTAATAAATGGTAAATCTTATAGATGGCAAGTCAAGATAACTATAATCAGTGTTCGGTCACACGAGACTCGAAACAAAATTACGTAGTTAACATTTCTTTGCAACGAGTTTATATATTTTATAACAAGTTTCTTGATACTGATGCAGACAGTCGATATGCTGTTGAGAAACGCTTAATCAATAGTAAGCACGTATTGATAACACACTCGAAAGTTCCTCGGTGTTTTTGAAATTTGCAAGCAATATGTCTTTGCATTCAACCCATCACAATTCAGTGGTAATACCTATTTGAATATTCTCATACATATGATGATGCTAATGGTGATTATGGATGGTGGCAGATGAGCTGATTAGATACATTATGACCCATCATCTTCTTCTGGTTATCGGAAGGTTTGCTCGTTTATCAATCCCTCTAGGAATTTTTGTAAATGCATGTATATATGTATGTATTTATGAAAATTCCAGTCAAATTTCACTTGATGATCTCAATTTCCCGATTTAGTTGATTTTCAAAAATATTGAAAGGTGACTTGAAATTGTTGTACTCTCCTCAGTTTCACGTAATTTTTCAATCATTTTCCGGTACCTCCACTTCCGTTAGGCGCTCGAATTGGCAGATGTTATTTAGGAGTTACTCAAGTTATTTGAGAGCTATCCAGTTTATTTCAATCTGAGAATCATTATTTGAATTTGAATAATTTGAATGAAGTATACAAAACAGCATATCCAGTTCATATAGCTGAAATGATAATAAAACCAATTATCTCATAAAAGAATTCTTGATCTGCACATCTGGAGAAAACTAAATTATTGTGTTCCCTCTCTGCATTAATGCTTTTTCATGTGTTTTCATTTCGATTACAAATCGATTCTGGAAGAGATCGTGGAGATCGTAAGAATTTAGATCAATAATGCACTTCCAATGGACTTGAATAAAGTAATCCAATTTGAAGTAGATATTATAGGCATTCATCGATGTGGAAATGTCCTCTTTCTTCATCAGTTGATAACACGATACGAAAACCTTCAATACTCCAACCTGTGAGATGTTTTGGGAAAACTGAATATTGTTGATCGAATTCCTGGATGAGACATGTTGGATTGGATGTAACAATTAAATAGTGAACATCTGTCTGCCAGGAATTATCCGCTACATCAGATCTCAGAAAGTGTTAAAGATGAAACCGATATATTTTGAGAACCAAATATGAGGTAGTACCTCAGTCCTGATTTTTGTGAACTAATATTCAAGAGGTATTCCACTCGAAAAAATAAATCTAGGTGTCTGATGTGAAAATATTGTGAAATACAATAAAGAGAGGTAGAAAGTTTTCTATTACATATCATTGTATATATAAAATCTCCGAAATCATTATTCCTTATATACAAATCTGGTCTGATCCGTGCTGAATTGATGACAGGAAGGATATATAGGTGAATTGAGTGCTAGTTACTCCGTTCCCCTATAATGTCTGATCAAACCGATATTCAAAATATCTAATAGGAAAAATAAGATGGATACAGATGAATTGGGCGATGGTTACTGATGCATTCCTCGATTATATAAGAGTACTGACAAAAATTTTTTTATATATACATGATCCTTAATGTCATTATCTTCATTCGAAAAATATGGTCAGCTGCTGTTGACTTTTGTCACCGCTCCATTGGTCAAGAAGATACTTTAAATCGACTTATCCGATCACAAAAACTTTCATTACCTGTTTTTTAACATACAAAAGGCTTCAGAACGGTGAATATCCATTGAAATTCAGTCAGCTTATTGAATGAACATCCATTCACCAATTTTTGTGGAGAGCTCACTGTTTTGAAACGTTCCTATCAGATGATTTCATGCATTGTGATTTGATACCATTTGCAGAAAGTATACAATAAACCAAAACAATTATATGATATATGTATCCACGCATCGTTAGCTTCATTGTCGAAAATGAATATGATGATTGAGAAAAGCCGCGAGTCATACCAATTTGAAACAAAAAAAAATCAATTCTATATAGCACATATATTTCCAACTCTACAAACTTAAGGATCGAAGGTCGAATTTGAGCTCGTACGATCGAGAATAAAACTAGTTTGATATTCACCCATTGATTATTGTTTGTTTGTTGTCAACAATAGATTGAGACATGTTGACAACCATTGTAAAACTAGGTTCAGCTCATGAACCTTTATTGAAAAACACTGAAACAAGATTGGTGAACCCGACTTAGACGATATCACTGTGTTATCTCTAATTGATCAATCTGCCCTCAGTCATTCTCGAAGTACTATAATAGGTGGGTACAGTTTCATTTTGTCCTTCTGGTACTCTCATCAAAATTTATATTTATATACCTACAGTCAAAACGTACACGACCTCTTCTAAATAGCTTTAAATTTGTTTGTTTCTGGTTTTGCTTATTATTTTTTCACTCAACAACAATTTCAAAACTCAATCATCGTATAGGAGATGAAAGCATACGAAATTGTTAGTATAATGTTTATGTCATGTACGCATAGTTCTTTCATGAACAGTCAACGATTCTCTTTGGGCTAAATTCATTTTGAATGAGCAAAACTATGCTTCAGGAACACTTATTCAGTGTAGTTTTTTCCTTGGTAATATCAGTTCTTGATTGGTGTTTTTCAGACATGATTTTCATATTTCTTAAACACAAAAGGAGAACCCGCATAATGTTCGATAACATCGTATGAAACAACGATGGAATTCATGAGAGGGGAGATAGGTATTGGGATTATTCTTGAAAGTTCGATGGTTGTGAACATCAGGAAAGACTTCACTAGGCGAAGAATTCCACAACCTGACAATTGTGAGCTTGGGCTCGTCTAGATTGTCAATCTGGAATCGCTGGTGGCAAGATAAGATTTCCGCTGACCACCGACCATATAAGGGATATATCGTCCGCCAGATTTCTTCTGTATTGAATATAAGATCACGATGATGAATTTGAATTTTTTTCCGGTTTTTCTGTTATATACACCATGCATCCACAACAAGGCCGTATTTAGAAACTGTATTTACCCCTGAATATATAGAATTTCGAAGCAGTTCTCAGGTGGAGGTTTGAACAACCTTCAAACTTCAAAATTCTATAAATTGTAACTATCAGTCAATTAGAATAATTTAAAATAGGTTTTCTCAACGCGTCCTATTAGGATTTTTCCTTATCTGGACCTATTATTTAGACGACTACTAACGAATACCTAACAGTCCTCATCCCAGGATTGCATTTTTCCAATCTCAAGTGTAAGCTCTCAGATCGACAGTACGATTGAATATTATTTTCATTCCAGTCAATAAACAATGAATCCCAGTAAATATAGCTGAGAGGCAAAGAATTCCCAATCTGTTGCCATATGCCTATTTAATCAATGAAAGATGACAAAATGCGAATACATCACCAAATAACGTACTACACCTGTTTTATGGTCATCAGTACGCAGCCATTTCATAAAAAGTTATGGGAGGTAACCCACGTATAAAATTACCTACCTGGTAACGAAACACTCTTTCTTTTATCATTTCATTTCATCGTGCCATGTTGTTATTTGTAGTGGAAGTTCATAATGTTTCCTCTATCGGTCATCTTCTTGAACATGCACGTGATTGTGCACTCATTACCAACTCATGAGTTTTAACTATACATGACATAATAACTTTATTTGAGCTTTTCACGTCATGGCATATTATTATCGATGTGTTGAAAGTGGAAATTATACATCAGTATACTTTTAGCTACTACCAATAGGTGATATTTAATATCAAGCATTACGAGTTTACCAATAATTATATCCTTGATCATGTAATATACCAGACACCACCATTTTTTGAACGATATCTGTTTAAATCAGTGATTGGATCTCAAGACTCAAGATTCAACACTCGGATACATTTTTGTCCTCGATATTGTTTACCGTTCTGTCGATTATCACTGATTCTCACCATAGTGGCAGCAGTCAATGAAAATAAATTGATTTCTCGATCGTTTTCATGACCATGAGTAAAAGTAATGAGTACGAGTAAAAACTAAATTTTAGATATTTTTCCAAGAAGAAGATCATGAACTAACTGTGGCCATTATCCAAACACTCGGATGGATTTGCTCTGGTCGAGAGAAAAAAATTGTTCCATAAATGTATGATGATCCTTTCGTATAGACTGATGGATTGCAATTTCCAAACTTGCATGAAAGAAAACCGTTCAACCAGTCGGACAACTGGACTAGATTCAGGAAATAGATCATAGGTATCTCCAATGACAGAGTTGAGGACGAACAGAATGTTAAGTTGCTCAAATTTCTCAACAGAACAAATTTGGAAAGTATTGAGTATATCTATATGTTACCCATCAAATCGTTCACCCCAGAATCACCCCACTCCATCTAGAGTGGATATAATTATTAAAACAATGATGATATCAGTCGGATGAAAAAAAACTGGAGGTAATAGGTATCAAAATTCTGATTTCTCTATGGAATGCATCAGCAAGTCCATTCGAGATATTTTTCCAAATAATACCCAAGTCTTCGAAATCATCTTGTAGAAATAGGCAATCATCAAATGATATTTCATATATGCATAAGGCGTCAATACTTTACTCACCCAGTTGTATATTATTGAAAATTCACTTCTTTCACCTCTTCTGAAACTACTGAAGAATAGAAGGTGAACACCTTTTACTAAACAGAACACTTTCACAACTGGAAGCAACACACAAATGGAAAATCTGGCGGCAATAAACCAGAAGAGGTCGCAAAGTAATACAGTGGCTACCTAAGAGACCTAAATCTATAAGCAGTGACATAATTTTGCGTAATAAATTTCTATTTTGCATATAATTTACAACTTTCCACAGAATAAGTGGTTCGCAGTGTGACTTCCTTTTCATTGTATTATGCCCGGGATCTTTTACCACACAGCTAGACAATTCCTCTTCAATGTATGCAAAAATTCGCCATGTGCAAAAATGGGTCAATTATCAAGAAATTTTAGAACTTCTGAGCTCAATTTGCACGCATATTGAATGTTCAACATCTGTTCAGCCATTGTCTCCAGAAATATGGATTTTGAATATATTGTTGGGTATATAACTTCTGCTATCTCTGAGGTTTTTATAATTGCATGATAAAGGAAATCTGTATCCTCGAAATATTATAGTAGCCAGTTTAAAGTTCGTATCAAATTCTGATGAATTCTGGTTGAGTTACTGATAGAATACTAATTATAAACAATGATTCAAAATCACTCATATAATTTCTAGGTCCTGCCAGCAAGACACATTTGATTTCGTTGCCATCCAGTGCTCCTTAATTCAAAACTCGCATGAGCAGGCTTGAGAAAGCGTCGGTACATTATAGACACCTATACCATAATCTAGCATTGATTGATCGAAATGAAATGATGAGGTGGTTGAGTATTCGGATTAAATATTGCTGAAATACAAGTTCGCCTTCACATATATTATTCATATCATTTATATTTAAATTCCTACATTTATCATAATCTCATATTTCCACAATTGTATATCAATATGTGTTCATCCTTCAATCGGTTCGTATCTTTTGAAGTTTTTGTAACTTGATGTGTTTGGTTTCAGGTATTTGTGTGAATATTTTTTATATGTGTATATGCCTATATTTTCGAATTGATACTTCTTTAGATTTCTAAATACCTTTCATACGTGTTGATATTGTATTGTATAATTATAGTTAGGTTAGGTAATGATCACAGAGAACGAATCAATCACATCTCTTAACCTACCTAATAATATACCTTAACATACCTAATAACATCACCATTCACTAGGATTTGAATACGGTCTAAGCAAAAATGATTGAGGATGATGATGGAATTTTTTTTTAGGTTCTAAATGCTTCGCTTCATCCACAGTCTTTTGACAGGAAGAAAAGATTCATGCGATATGAGTTAGTTTTGGATTTGAAAGGGGTTGAACTGCACCGGGTCGATACTGTTTTTCTCAGGAAATTCAAAAAATAAGTTTTATAGAAAACTTTGCCGATAATTGCTATTCGATTTTTGAATGAAGAAAAGATTCATGCGATATGAGTTAGTTTTGGATTTGAAAGGGGTTGAACTGCACCGGGTCGATACAGTTTTTCTCAGGAAATTCAAAAAATAAGTTTCATAGAAAACTTTGCCGATAATTGCTATTCGATTTTTGAATTCGAGCCATATCTTTACGTTTGAAAACGGAAACGAATGAATGGTGTCGGTGAAAGGTTATCTTGAAGAATTTGATCTCATATATTCTTTCTATTGAATTTACTGCAGAAGTTCTTGTAATTTCTAAAGAACTTAGAGAGCAACTCCTATTCCACATGAATATATGGATCCACATGACATACCTAAGCTAATTATACAAACTTTTTTCCGTCGAAGCATATAAAACCTTTTTTTTTTCGAGAGTTGAAACAACTGTAACTCCGAAACACCCAAACGCACCTTTTTGTCCCACGGGCATGAAAACGATCTTCAACCTGAATAATTAACGAAATCGCTGTATAAAATGATATCAATAATATCCTCACTCACAATCTATGATTCCTGTGGGTAGTCTTGATTATTTACAATAATATGTGAATAAACAATATTATTCTTATTATTATTATCATATAAAATTCAAAATGGATACAAATCGATCTCACAGTTATAATTTCACTGCTACTTCTCAATCGAAAATTCCTCCAATTTTTGTCACTTCATGCATCATCCCATCATCATCCCTTCTGAACAATAAATCTTCTGAATGAGCTATTCTGTCAAAACACGATAAAGAGTGAATGATGATGTGAAATGATCTTTTGACTGAGATGATATTTGATGAATGCATATGTACATTCAATGAGAACCTCAATAAGATAGCAGAAAGGAAAAAACGGAAATTGCAATACAAAAATGTTCTGTTTTGTGTTTTTCCATATTTGACGTGTTTGCTCCGAAAATTGCAATGAAGAAAATCGTCCATATTGGCGAATGCAAAGAACAACAAGTTTGATCATAGAACAGAGCTTGATTCAAAGGAAATAAATGAGCCACCCATAGACTGACTTCATGAAATGAGGGTTGGAATCTCATGATGGGAAAAATACGAAAACTATGCACAACCGTGTCTAATTCATTCAAAAGGTATCTACAATACATACTATACTCAACCATGTCCTTTAATATCTATGCAGAGGTAAGCAAAGGTTAACCCTATTTTATTTCTACCTTTGGAATTCGCCAACGATAAAATGCAAGGTCAAAATTGGCAGATATCTTGTATGGAATCACTAAAATTCGCAATCCTAGACAGGTCCACCTCTTTCACCGGCGCAGGATACAAATGGTTTTATTGCCCAGTTCTCTAGCCTTGCTATTGAAATCAGATCGAACCCGTTGTTATATGCAAATTAGAAAGGTAAAAGCAGTTTTGCAGAAGGTTTGTGTAAATCTAGATCGAAGGACGGGATTGATATATGGCAGCAATTGTGCTCTCGGTCCACTCTGCGACTTTCCTGCCATAAAATCATTTATTCTCGACCAGAAGATAATTGACCGCAAATTTGGCTGGGACTCACTGATTGCGTTTACAACTTTAGTTTCGAATCAGCATTGCTCCTCTGAGCTACTCTTTCGTGATTGTGTTAGTTTTCGTACGAATGGTGAGTGAGTTCGAAATAATTTAACGAAAATACTATTCAACTGTTAAAAACGAGAGATTCGTTATACATTTCATGTAAACATAATATGTCTGTCCCGAATGCAACGCTTACTATCAGGATCTATGAAATTATAAGAGATTAGAGAGTCACAGTTCTTTTCAATGCAAGTTTCTCTTGATATGATCGACAAATTCATCTTTCATTATGAGCTCAATTGTGTCAACATGATTCACTCATTCATGATATCGGTCTTCATTCAATATACTTGGTGATGAATTTTGTTTTCGAGTAGACTATGCTGAATCCCTCCCAACAGTGAAAGAAAATGATTTATCTAATTCGTTTTTGACATCAAAAACAGTTTTGAAAATTGATAATGAAATGATGGATACTAATCAATTCGAAATCGGATCAATGATGGATAAAAATCTACATACAAGGGTAGTTGTTGCAGGCTATTTTTCCACTTACTTTTCTGATTCGTCATGACGTATGGAATCATTGCATACTTAGGTATTTGATAATTTAAACAATCCCAAATATTATCATCCTAAGACCCTATGGGAATAACGGATATTCCAAAAAATAATGAATATATCAAAACATTTGTAACGAAACCCCAAAAATATATGGTATTCAATTAAAATCAGAAACTCATGAGCTCGATCGGATCTACATTCAGAGTAGTTTATATTACTTAACTTGCTTGCGTGATACGGATTTTAATGTGGTTTTTGAATTTAGGAAACCAATTCTCATTGAAAATTCTATATAGGTACTTACTAATAGGATGATACCTTTAACAGTTCCATGCAGCACTCATTTCTCAGAAATCGATTAATCTGATAAAAAAATTTCATGGATTCCATATCGATTATATACCTTCCTCATATTCCTCTATAACGTTGCTCCTTTTTTAGGAAAGTATTAGATTTTTCAATATGCATTTCAAGAGTATATTTTTAGTTCAGTTGACAACTACAATTTCACTATTTTCTCTTACAATACAATTTTTCTCTTGTATAAATGAAACAACTAGTCTGGAATGGTACTCCAGTCGTGACATGGAAAATCTATTTGAAATTCCTCCGAAACATCACGTGGTTCTCGATTCATTGCCCTGATATTCCAATAATAGCTAGGACACTCAGTATATGCTGTACGTGTTGAAACCCCAAGGCATCATCAATAGACTAAAAAGGATTAACTATATACAGTAATGAACAGACAGGTAGGAAGCTTCATCAGTTGGAAGAATTAATATGCTGAGTACCAAAATCTATTGTATAAAGTTTGCGTACCATTACGCAAAACTCTATTTCTTTGTTTTCTTTTTGTAACTACCAATTTCGAACATGGAAACAGTATCAAAATTAAATCGATGAATATTTATGGATGGGCAGATGAATGGGAGTGTCCATTCTTAATATGGACGGACCGTTGATCTTGAATGAAGCAAATCGTCTGCCTCGAGTGAATGCAGGTTCATGGCGGATTTTCACAATATTCTTACAATTATAGTCCTAATTTTGAGCATATTCTTTGTGGTAAATTCAGTCTTGAGAATATGATGTTTTTACCCATGATTGATTCAGATCATGAGTTTTAAGCAAAACTATGATTGACGAAATTTTAAATTTCTGTGCAAAAATATACTGTATATGCCAATCCAATATACCATATGCCATTGAAAATCAGAATATTGTACATGAATATGAATCGATATTCATCGTATGACAACTATTCAGGCGTAAAAAATAAAATGATATTTTTTTGGGTATGGAGATTTGATAAGTTATGATGAAAGAGTGAAGAGTGACATCTTAATTATCATGGTCCTTCATTCGAGTGGAAATGTTGTAATTCTTCACATACATCATCGTCCTTCGAGAAATATGTACCAATGTAGGATAAGGGAGATTTTTTTCCATTTCATACTACTGCTTTATATACTCATGTCTCCATATCACTGTAGCTTTTCCAATTTGGTCACTGTTTACTAATACCCTGCAAAAGAAAAACGCATTCCCAGATATTCATCGAGAAGAATATCATTAGTAGGTTCCAAAACCGGATGATGTCCCGAATTATTCTCAGGTGTCAATCGACAGAGATATATTATGCTTTTTGTCAATCACATCGAGGAAGGGAACCAAGATGGAACTCACAGTATCCCATAGCGAGGGACATCAGATGAGCTCGTAACACAAAATGATCGATGCATTGTGCAATACACAATAGGTAGCAAGTGAATCCTCCATCCGTGCTGTGCAAGTAAGTGATGGGCGATTTGTTCCAGCGCCTTCGACTTCGTACAAACGCAAGTTCAACGGAACACGAACAATGCCTGCTATACGCGAGATGATATATCAAGATTTTTTGAGGAGGTTACAGCTCCTGATATTGCTCTCTCCATTACGGAAGAGCTGAAGGGCCAAGGTGTTGTGTTTTTTTATTTGCGACTGTTAGTCGACCAACACTACTGTGAACGTTTGCCGACTAACAATTGCGAGTAACAATACCGCGACTGTTTGTCACAGAATTGTTAAAAGTCTTGAAGTCGACTAAGGGCCAGTTGAATAAAGAAGTACTGATCATTCGTTTTATGCGTTGCATGAAACATATTCCATGTTATATTACCAATGCATTGCAATGCGGCAACAGCTCATTATTTTCGTTCCGTGGATCATTCATGGTGATTAACGATGTATAGGTCAGGTACATTTATATTTCGAAAACTGTCTGATTTGCTCGTAAAGAATTCTTCTGAGAAATAGCTGGTTAATTACTGTCTGTAAGTTTTTCGAGTAGGTGGTACATTCATTCTTTAGTTTTTTGTGGGATTTTCTCTCTTCGTTTGTAAAAAACAAAGTAGAAGGTATTTCAATATATTTGTAGTGAGGACAGATTTTTTGATCTGCCCCAAAATGTCACTGCGCTTGAAATTAAACCTTTAGATACCTTGATTGTTTGAGGAAATAATGTTGATACATCAGAGGTATGGAAACCGATGTTTCTTTTTATATCAGCTATATGTATTCTGCCTCTTCAGGAACTTCGGATATGTAGATTATTTGAAATGCGAAGAATCGGATTGCATATATCCATCGATCAAGAATACAAGAGGAATATGGATCAAGGTACAAAATTAGTAGAATAGCTCAAGATCTGATTGACATACCGATAATATTTATACTTCTTGAATGTGAATTCAATCAGTGGTAAAGCTTTGATTGAGTATTCACAACAATCAGTCTCTCTCTTTGAATAATTTACCATCATAGCCTTTTGATATTCATAACCCATGTAATGAATATACTATAAGGCTGAGCGAGCGAAGCAAACCCGGTTGTAACATGCCAGCAATGGCACGGATTGGCCAATTTGAAGCAAAATTGCCATTATGCGTAGGTACCCCGTTTTTTCTTCTATTCCTGTACAAATTCTCAATCTTGGTTTTTAATGTTTTTTTTTTCTATTATTCATGATCCAATTATTACAATTCACATTTGGTAATGAGGAATATGCCTTGGGAAATGAAATATGTATTGATTGATTGATTGATTGAATCTTGAAATAATACTGATGGTTTCAAATCAGAATTGAGGAAGACAAATAATTTGTATAAAAAAATCAACGAAAACCGAGCAATCTATAGCAGATGCTCAATGTAACAACTGAGTATTGAACTGAAATGCAAGCAAATATCAGTGAAATAAGAGGTTCTGGTTTAGCACGTCATGAGGTGTATAATGGTAAAATTATGAATTGTTTTGAAATTTATCAGTTTTATATCGAATAAACTATCAGAAAAGTTGTGTGCATGAAAAAATGTGAGTTGGAGTTACTACAAGAACTATTAATTATCAACTTTCAACTTCAACATCATGAAAATAGAGTCTAGTAATATTTTCTACAACTTGTATATACAAAATGATTCAGTCTAACACCTCTCACCCTATTTTTCATATCACATATTATTTTAATGAGTCGCCAATTCGCATACAATCTATTAGTCATCAATCCCTATTCATATCCTCCATTCTCGAATTCATAATTTCACAACACTACAGCACCTGGTTTCGACAAAGCTGCACCCTATCAAAATATAAACCGCAGGCAGCTATTCATAATATAGGCATTCCATCATTCGAATCATATTCATAACCTTCCAGAACACATTCTCGTTTCACATTCCAATATCATAAGAACCAGGACCGGTCTGGCCTAGTCCTAGCTACCTACCTAGTATAGATATTCATTCATATATGGTGACGTGAAAAAAATTACCTATTCGTAGATTGAAAATTATAATGATATTAAACATCGATCACACCTATATCTCCTGATAACATGAAAATAATTTGAAAAACCATACATGGTACGATATTATCATTAGGATTCTAATTAATATCTGAATAATGATTCGTCCGTTTCTTATAAGATTCTCAATTTTTTTTGTTGACCTATAGTGAATTATTAATTGGAACCATTAGAATTGAGACAATTATACAATTTCCATTATTTTGGAAATCTTACTTCATCTTCAGATGAAATAGGCTAGAAATATTTCTCGCATCTCTGAGAGTGTATTTGTGCACAGTTGTGTCAGGAACTTATATCTTCTCACTCAATATTTTTATTACCAGTATTATACGCTGGAATCAATTTTAATGAGTCAACAAACTTCATCAAACTCAAAATTTGGTCGAAATCGTTCAGAGCATATTTTTTCGAACAACACCCCGTACCTCAGAAATGCATGAGAATGTGTAGAATATGGTCCCAATGTTTGGTGTGTTCCTCTTGACTCAACTTCTCAGAACAAATGAGTGTATCAAAATAGTACATATTAAAATTTTCCCTAAATGGATTAGAAGCAAAATAGTTGAAATTGATCATATTTGTGGAGGAAATGCTAAGTATAACAGAATTCAAACAAGATGGCATGAAAATCCAGTTTCATAATATACAGAATCAAGAATAAATCTGATAAAGGTTAGCCAAAAAATACACAGATTCATACAGCAAAATATAATGCATAGTTCGATAGTCATCTTTTGATTCACAACTTTAATCTTCAATTTGGTAAGAGATATAGAGTGAATAAGATAAAAGAGTAAAGATGATTGTGCTCAATACGGGCCAGATCAGCACTTGGTTCGGTTATATCACTAGTAACATAGTGAACATTCTTATTATCGTGATCTGCTTATTATGATGTGCTCAATATAATCTTGCTTAGTATGAACTTATTCAATCCTGTAGATGTATATCGATGAACATAATAATAACATAACAACTCAGGATGGCCATAGTAAGTACTGATTCAATTAGACTGTTGCTAATGAGAATTTTTGCTTATTTTTCTTTACGAAAAAAATCAAGGCTGCATGATAGTCCTGATATGCGCATTTTGAACCATGAGACAATGATTCACGAACGTGTGAATGAGAATATACCTATAGTTCCTCGAATTAACAGCACGTCTCCAAGATCAATTGCGAGGTGTGGTGCGATACCAGATTTTCCTAATCACGTTGGTCGTTCGAAAATCATAAGCAATATCAATTCTCTCTTGACACAATTGAGCGAAATTTCCAATGACTGGAAATGATCACCTCAGGTGAATCTTCCGAATATGTATGGAGTAGCATATCATTTTCTACACTTTTTGTTACGGTTGTAAGTATTCTTCCATTGAAAGAGTAACATCGATAGAACAACATTGTTTTATTTACAGCAGCCACAGCGGTAATTTTTTTTCTGCGGGTATGAGAATTACGATATCGTTATGGATTTCAGGTATAAAATAATAATAACTGAATAAATGCACTCACTCTATCTCATATATCTATCTAATATCTCTTGATCTCTATCAGTTATTTTGTTCTAATGCAACCGACCTATATCTGTTATTCATTGAACAAAACTGTGAAAATTTATATCTCTGAAGGAAATCTGCGAGCACTGAAGAAAGGTATATGAATGATTTTGTTGGAGGTTATTTACTTGAAACAAAGTCAATAAATATATGCTGCCAGATCGCAAAATTCCAAAATCACTTCATGATAAAGAGCATAACCCTCCTCATTGTTTTGCAGTCAACATCGAACACCAGAGAATAATAATCTGGAACACATGTGTTTGTAATGGATACCACGCAAAATTGTAACCTTATCAGAAATGAATACATTCTATTCTATTCAGATCTACTTGAAATATTCCGAAGAAATTATAGCATGAATTCGATACTTCTACCATAAATGTTAAAGGAAAAATTCTAGTGCGAGTAGATATTTCAATCACAATTCAGATTTGACTATCATTTTTCAGAGAAAACTGGTGAACCCAAGAACATTCAATGAGAGGAGGGAAACAATGAAATCACAGATAGCGGATCATGTCTGGATGAACAGTTATAATGACGTCAAATCGTCAAGTTCAAGTTATCCACGAGGCAGAACACTGAACACAAGAGGAAATCCAAAGAAGCTGCCGAGATCATTAGCAATGATGCTTTCAGTTAACCATGTAGAGATATTCGGCCATTGATCATCAAACTGAAAATCCTACAGCTCACTCAACAGCGTAGTCTCCCATCGCTGCCCACGAGAGATAAATTCTTGGGACAACGATTGTAAATTGCCATTTCCTTCAGACGTCTTATTTCAATTCCAGTTTTTATTTATCCAATCGAAATAATTAATTCAACTACCTTTATTTTCATTCTCTTGTAACTTCCTTCATTATTTTGTTTTGTTTCTCCATCACATATTATCATATATTGTTTGCTGAGCTTTCCCTTTATTCTCCAGTGTTTTCAGTCAATGGAAGTCATGTCTTTTTTGGACAACCGAATCGATTGGGAATTAGCCTAGGCAAACAAAATTTTGTTGTTGCTGCAAGCGATTGAAATTTGAAAGTATTCTTTGTAGAATATAGGTTTCTATAACTTACTCAAGTCTCATATCATTTATTCTCCAAAAATGAGTGTATTCGAAGAAATATTTTTCGAGTTGTGAATTAGAATCCCGGAATTTAAAGAACCTAGGAAATTTGTGTGCTTCCCACACAAAAAGAAATTCGACGGAAGTGAGCTATCAATACGAATTTTTTTCCTTGAATTTTTTTATTATTCAATAATTGGCTACTAGTTTATGAGAGAACTGTATAGGAATATTTTTTTTTCGGCTCATACAATTTATATAATGGGTGTCAACGCATTGTATGTACGGTTTATGGTCATGCATCCATGGTTTCTGGAGTTCCTAAGATCAGAATTCATCAGAATGGTTGGAATAAAAATGCTTCTGAGAAATCAAATGTACTCATTTTTGTCTCAAAACTATGTGACGGTCCGTAGAATCCAAAAAATTGTTATGTTCCAGTTGAGATTATTAAGTCTGGGTTGTTCCTGGTGAATCCGGAAGTGACGGAAGATCATGAAATAGTGAAATTTTTCTCAATTCTGGGATCCAGCACCCCAGCAAAGTTGCATCTAATATCTCATACCCTATATAGGAACTCTGAAACTTTCCTGAAACCTGTTCGTTTCATTCATTCAACACTCAATCTCAGCTAGATGAATTTATGCATATGGTCGAATGTCCAACAATTATTATAAGAGTATATTCATTTCTCCACTCAATTCCAGATGATCTACATGAACATAAAGTAAATAAAAGTGTGATCCGTCATATTACATCATGAATATAGCCACATCGTTTTTTTTTTCAAGACCCATTCCGTTGAATAATAATGCTCTTAATCACGAAAACAAAATTGAAAAATATTACGGACAGGCTACTATTATAATTATTAGGGCGAAAAATGCCTCATATTTATTCTCGTTTTTGCACAGAGGAAAAAATCATTTGTGTCACTGGAAATATGAGAGAAGGGAAAATATTTTCGAAAATGGCTGGTTCGTCGCACGGAATTCAGCCGGGGAATAGAGAAATAGCAGCGGCGCGGCCATATCAGTCTTCTTTCACGGTGACAGTTCGTCATTTGTCAGTGTCCCGAGCACAGTTGGCGGCGGAGCTGTGTCATGTGGGACAAAACAGCATTGGAGGATATCTGAATGTGACGGTCGTCGATAGCGTTGTCCTCGAGAACTCACATTCTGATTCAGCGCGAGGGGAAGTATCATTAAGGCGCTGTCATGTCAATATGATCCGAAGGGGTGGTTCGGTCTCACAAAGGGACTTTTTTTAATACCTAGCGGATGCGGTTTGGGATATATTCTGTTTGCATATTGCGACGGGAATTCCTTCTAACCGGAATCAAACGCTCTGCCGAGTTTTATTTGTCATGCAAATATATTCATGAAATTGAAATTACATTTTTTCTTCGAAGGGATTGGAACAGTGTTCATCATCACTGAACGTGATTTCATTACTATAGTCAGTATTTCACAACACTATTGGTTCTTATAGGATCAAAGGGATGATACGTGGGAAAATTACCTATATTTAATTTGAATGAGTATCTCCTCCGATGTAATATATCTACCAATCCAGATGAACATATCAAAATATTCTGAAAGCGAGGTAACTTCCCAGATTCTCTTCCTTCCGTTACCAGGAAGAACATTTTCATCATGCAGATGGTTGATAAGTCAAATTGGATACAATTAGCTCAATTCGCATTGGTTTGTGTGATCCATAATTTTGCGATGCGACATCAGTTGACCCATCAGCGTACAATTGAAAATTCAGAACATGAACTTATAGGAATTAATATGAGTCATTCATGCAATGTTCAGATAAAATTCCAAGGAAGGAGAGAGAAACAGAGTAAGAAACAGATTCGGAAATGGTGTCAGCATGTCAGAAAACAGAAAAACGAAAATCATATACAGAGGGATTAATTACATCATAATTACATTTGGTGTACCATTCACCTCCTTCACACCCAGAAAGCACGCCAGTTGATATCTCTGAACTCTGAATTAACAACATTATATATTTGATTCTATCATCGCTTCGAGTTAATCATAGGAGATCGAATAATACCAGGTTTGTATCATAAACTAGAGAGATAGATCCTATTCATTTCTTCATAAATATATTGCTGGAAAGTGACAAGAGGAATTTCTCCAGACAAAAAGATAGTCGCTCATTCCACGAGATGAATTCATGGTCAACAATTTTAGTGTCTATAAGGAAGTCTTATAACACCCAAATGAATATCGAATATCATCAAATTCGTCTATTCCATCCATCTCCCTAGATAGATGGAAAAAATATTTCCTCAGTCACTCGCCTTCTTTTAGCGGAACGAATTCCTCCGTAATCTGTTACTGAACCTATCTTATTGCGTTCCATACGCTCTATATTATCATGGAAATGAATTTACGAAATAAAAGTTCTTCTTCAACTCCTCATTTGTAACACACATGAGGCTCGCGAATCTATCGCTTGCTCATAGAACTAAAATCATCGGAGGAGCGAGAGGAATAAATAGCCAGTAACTCTCAAAGAAGCGAACGGTTGTTGAATAACCTCTTCTTGACATATCATGAGACATTCAGATCCTGTCATGAGATCCAGTTAAAGGCGACAGTCTGTTATACCTAGTAGGATTAATTAGGCCCTAATTGGGCATCGCCACTGACATCATCTGGTACAGACTGCACCAGAGTGGCGCTGGGGTATGTCCATTTCCAAAAGCTGAACTCTAACGCACTTGGGAAGTTTGCCATGATTTTACAGCCAGAGTGTTTATCATACTCGTAAAAAATATGAACAAATGCTACCATGGATCACAATATGTTAGGACAGTCAGTCGGCGAGGACTCACATCATACGAGTCTGTTCCTTACTGGTATCGCAATGACCTGATCGTCTACAATGGTTATCTGCTGCCAACAAGGTTATTCTGGGTGCCTGAATCAAAGTACTAGCAAAGAAAATTCGGCCGACTTGGTCATACAAGGTGCGAAGGTCAGAAGTAATTTCAGGAGTTTCTGGATCTTGGACCGTTGTCAACTTTCAACCTATCTCGCCTATCTAAGTCTCAACCGTGAAGGAAATGCTGGAGGTAAAATTCCAGGATTCATGGAATAAAATGGAGTAATCCAAACTCTTATTGGAAGTTCCTTCCACACAAAATGGACCAAAATTCTATACTGACTCTGAGTAGAGCTGAAATCAGCTTCTCACGGGGCACTGCCAGTTGAGCAGGCATCTCAATATAATTGATTTTGAATGCAGATGGTGCTTGAAGGAATGTCAATCAGTGGCCGCAATGCAGGATTCACACATTGAGATCTTAGTCTTGAACCGAGACAGTATTTTGAATTAAGTTTTGAATAGGAGACTGGTCTCTTTGGCCAGTACTGAGAGAGTTTTCAGTAGATGGTGCATAGTAGGCCCGAGTGAGAAGCCTACATCCTTTTGGATTAGTCCACTCGCATTTCTTCTATATTCTATACTCAACCACTTTGGCTATTTTGCCAACTGCATTAGATGTACTGTCACTGTATAGTCAATTATTTTCAATTTTCGATGAACATTGATTCAAAACAAGAATCAAATTTTTTGTCGTTTCTATCTCATATCTGTTCCATTAATCAATAATCAATCAGAATCTTTTGAAAAACTCGAACAACGTTTTATCACAATATAAGTTGATGCCCTACTCAATCCTTGGTTGAATAGAATAAATCGGAAAATAAATAAACGATAAATGGGCAGACAATAGAATATGAGGGTCTTGGCGAGCAAGAATATTAATGGTCCTTCTTAGACATCATTGTCATTTCAAAGTGTCGTAGATACAGATCTGCTGTAGAGAAATTAATCTTGTGTAGAGCAAAGAACGTCAGCTCGGTTTCCGCGTTATTAATTAACTCCTTTCCTCGAGTTAACATCATTGTTATGATATGAAAACAATCTGTCTGGAATTCTTGCTTGACGTTTGTAGTTGAGTTTTAATAACTAATGGAAAGATAAGGGACGTGGGTTCGTTGGTCTGATAACGGTGCATCATTGAGTAGAAAAAGTGCAATGAGATCGACGAACTGTATAAGTTCTCTAGTAACTTCTTTAGAATTGAATAGTATAAGCTGAAAAATATAAAGATTAGAACAATGTAGAATTGTTACAGTGGCTACTATAACTACCAATCTATTATACAGGGTAATTTATCTTGGAAAACATTACGTGAAATTGAACACAAATAATAGTAAAAAGGAATAGACCCTGCAGGAATTTCTGCAAGGACCGATACGTGATGTAGATTTATTTCATATAGATATACGTGATATAGATGTGTTTTTGTACGGTCCATTAAGATCGAATTTGATCTTTGACACTTCCACAAATGGAAATGGAGAAATATTCTGAAGTATTTTAGTCCTAAACTTCGATGAATTCGTTGTAGGAGTTAGCATAGATACAAATGTTTTCAATTGTGGTAGGGAGGTTTTCGATTGGGGGGCGAACTTTCCAAAGTGTTCACAAAAACATTAAATTCTGATCATTCTTACGATGTAGGAGCTTGCATAGAGACATTATTGTTGATTATCACGAGCAACACGGAAGGATAATCTAATGATCGTGAAACATTGTGTGTTCCAGCGGTGGAATATTGGGAGAGAGGAAGGTATTCGAATTTTCCTTGTCTGGAGATCTAAGGCATCAATGAAAACTTCACAACAACAAAATTCAACACTTTAAACCTTAAAAACGAAGCGAGTTGGGACACATGTCTATATGAATATTTTCTAGATTTCGAATTCTTTCAGAATGGTATATAGTAACTGATTTGGCGCAAAATACACTTGTTTTAGTGAAGGTGTGATTTTGAAGATTCCTCTTATTGTAGTTTTCTCTTATGCGACCTCTTCATGTTGGTAATGAGAAGGTATCTTCATAATAATGATTGAGCTGGAATTATTGAAATTATAATCAGTCATACTGCTTTCATATTCGGAATTCTCGATTCCATCTGAACTATTCGACATGAAGGACCCTCACCGAAAACTCATCTGAAAGGATTCAATGTGAGGATTCGACATTAAACAAGTTTGCTCATATAATACGTTGTGAAACTTTCCTCCAAGAATCCTCCTAAATCTTCCGGATATTTATCAGTTTTTGTCGCCCGCAGAACGATTTCTGATCTCCTTTTTATATTCTGGGCCTCTCGCGCGATCTCTCAATCACGCTAGAAGCCTTGTTTCTTTACAACACCCTCTCTTACATTATTCATTACTGCCAGTTCGCTCTGTTTAGTGCTGTTTTGAGCTTCTGGCAACTTCGAGTCGCCGAAAGCGATATTGCCTTCATCTAAACTTGGAATGCATCGGAAACATTGGGAATAGCTTCATGGTTTCCATCGCATATTCGTGGATTATTATTTCACTTTGATTACTGAGAATCGTGTTGAATTGTAGGAATGGAGATCGTTGATTAGTCGCGAAGGGAGTGACGAATGTGATAACGAAATGATAAGTATCATAAATAAATAATTCGCTATTCTAGAAAACCTTCTACCTTTCTGTTTGATTATGTGATTGATGATGGTGATCTACGTCGTGTAAGCAATTGCAAAGATTTGGGAGTTTGACAGCAAATGAACATTTGAACTGCACATTGAAAATATCTTTGGGATTTCTTATACGCAATTGTGAAGAGTTCAGAAATATCAAAACAATCCAATATGTTTATTACTGCGTAGTACGTAGCAAGTTGGAATATACTGCAGTGCAGCTTCAAACCATTCAAGCAAAAATCCTCAAATTTCTGTTTTCCAAGA
The DNA here is from genome assembly GCA_963576655.1 of Gastrophysa polygoni. NCBI lineage: Eukaryota > Metazoa > Arthropoda > Insecta > Coleoptera > Chrysomelidae > Gastrophysa > Gastrophysa polygoni. The sequence goes on along the minus strand of OY755089.1, from coordinate 9,535,835 downwards.
GGCACAATATCTATCCTGAACGGCACTATGATCACGATTCACTACTAGGAGAGTTTGCATTTGTCAGCTTGAGAAAACGAAGAGAAATTGCAGACACGACATTTGCTTACAGATTCAGCGTTCCTTCTATCTATACTATATTTCAATATACCTCGTATCTTGTCAAGATCTAACCCGGTCTTTCGTATCGATGTGCCTCATTCACAAGATCACTTCAATAGTCCTAAATCATCCATGTAGAAGCCTAAAGAATGTTTCCTCAGTGGGTGTATTTTTTCAAATTTGAAACAATTCGAAAACAACTACACACACTCATACCGAATTTGCATTATGCATTCTTACCTTTTTTTTCATTTTTTTTCACTCATTTTCAATTTCGACTATTTGTACTATTTAGATGACTCCCACCTACTACTCAAATTGTTACTATTGTATACTCCTGTAAATTGGGCTCTGGCCTGTTGGTTGTATCATGTCTAAATACATAGATAAATTATTAAATTCAATTTGTAATACATTTCATACGGATTCATCTGAAGGAAACTTCCTCTTCTATGAAAAATTTCAGTTTCTGCGATGATCTGTGTTTCTGTGATGATGTGATTCTGTGATGAATTTCGTTAGAAATTCTCGAGATGTGTCGATTATTCATCTCAATGATTCAGTAATTGGGTATATTATTTGTGAAAACTTTAGTCCAAATTATCAAATACAATTTCCGCCATAACCATGAGAGTAATCGAATTTTATCAAGAGTACCAAAACGAGTAACGCAATTAAAAATCCATACTCAAATCTTTTTCTTTCCATTGGCGTAGGAGTTTTATATGTTTATTCACTGAATTTATGGAAATGATATACATCACAATAATGATGTATGCTTTATTGCCTCATGAAGGTGCCAACGTACTGAGTGATATCTCATGAGTTGTTTCGAAGTTATACATTGTAAGTGATTTGAAAATTGTGAGTTCAGAGCCGTCTAAGCGACTTTGTACTGAGGTGAGATTGCTTGAATCGAATTGTTTTGGACTGAGGTAGGTAAAGATGTAGAAGGTTTTGTAAATATTTTCTAGAGACGCACCCTGTGAAATACAGGATGAATAGTTCAGGAATGATGACATTATAGGTATTTTTTATGGAAATTTATATTTTCTCAAATCTTTGGGGTACCTTTTTGAGCTTATTTTCAAAAAGTTGCTCCCAACCACATAGCATATATAAGATTGAAAATAATCTGCGTTCAACTACGAATCAGTCGATATCCAGACTTGTGTTGTCCACAAATGAAGCTCTTCCTGTGTGTAACAGTAAGGCTTGTCTGTGTTGGATGATAAGGTTTAAGAACCTAAAAACTTTTGCAAACAATTTAGTCGGAACACATGAACGCTTCTGTTCGTCATTTTGTCATAGTTTGAAAGAGAAAGCGCTGCTTGAATATAATAAAGGCCAGAAGTTATCTTCAATATGGATGTGAGTGTGAGAATACCCCATCATGAATTACTTTTTCATATCCATTATTATTGTGTATAACGACTTATTTTGTTGCATTCAAACATTAGGATTTATTTGTTTTCAGTCCTTCTGGGTTATGGCGGATATTGAAAGGCTCACCAAAATGATTCTCTCAAGCCTTTTGAGAATAATTAGAAAACGTATTTAATGCAAATTCTCATTCATAAGGTGGGCTGAATTGTGGCAAATTGAAGTTGGATTCTGCCTTGACATTTGACATTGTTTATTTGTTTTTGTATTTCAACTCAGCCGCAACTTGAGCGACCTCTATATTTCTAACAGTTTGCGATTTCCTTTCTTTGATTTCAGGTGAAATTTGTATTAGTCGCGTACACGTATAACTGATCGAATCAAATGTAGAGAGTTGTATTTCGTCTGAAATATTTTTATTTGAATTGCATAACCGTCAATAAATTCCATCAAACGTTTATTTGAAAGGACATCATCCATTCAACGTGTGAATTTACCATTAGAATAAGATATAAATAATATAAAAAATGTTATTCCTCGATTAGTTAATTGTAATTATCCTTTCGAACAATTTATCAGTTGAATGTGTGTCTGTTCAATTGAAAGTTTGTAACCTAATGTTTTTATTAATGGAATTTATTGAGATCTTTTTGTAAATACCCAATGGGTAATTATTGGCAACTTTAAAGTTCATAATTTGGATAATCTCCACTTACTTGCAGGTATCGCACTGATGATGGTTGACAGCCGAAAGCGCTTTGCTTTATGCGCCTCGGCCCAAAATTCAAAATAAAAATTTTTACATGATATAAAACTCTCTTTGAAATAGACGATTTCCTTCGAATTTGTACTGCAATTCTTGAATTCAGACTCCTTTGTTTGCGTTGGAAAAAGTCTGAATTCAAAGTTCAAATACTGATTTAGGTTGATCGAGAAGGTTCGTTTCTCTCTTTCTTTCTGAGATTTGCTCTTCTCGTCACTACATATGAAAACAGAAAAATATGATGATCATTTCAGCCAGGGACATATTATTTTTATAATCCTGAAGACAGGAATATATATTCATATATAAATATAAAGGTATCAAATTCTTCTCCACTTCCAGCATTTTGGTAACGAATCTACACCTGCTTTCAAGCAATATTGATACAATACATGTCCGTCTTTCTCGAAAATTTTTATAATTATGGTGTCAATGACTGTTAGCGTTGAATTTCTCTGCTGAATTTCCAAAGAGAACATTTCACACGGAGAAGGAAGAAAAAAAATTCGATTCAAACATCTGAATTCTGGAAAAAAATCAATAAGAGATGCTGATAGAGAAAACAGTTTCAATTCAAAAGAAAATTAAAACACACAACAGTTGCCTCTCTGTGCATTTGTGTTTCCATCATTAATTCGCCAACAAAATCAATTAAAGTCCGCCAATGAATAATTTAACTACTACTTCGTCCCCGTCTCTGCTTATTCACGCTACAATTAGAAAGAGGTCGAAATGTTTTGTTCATTCGCAAAAGAATGCAAACACTGTTTAATATTTAAACCAATTTTCTACGTTTGCATCGTGGGGTAAATGGAAGAGGGTTGATTTTTCACGGTTAACAGGCTTTGTTTGTGTTTGACAGAAGACTCTGATGCAACCCCCAGCTTCAACCCTAGATATATTTTCGTGGGGAACAGATGACAAAGCGATGATTGAAAAGGATAGAAATGGTTGTTTGTCGAGGACGACGATCGGTGTATGATGAAAGATGTAGGTATTCGGTGTCTAGGAAAGACACGAAATATTGATTCTATGATTATCATTTGGTATCACTGAATCATTAAAATGGGTGAGAATATCATGAACTATATATCACGTTGACCGTTACAATACATAGTAGAAAAATAGGTTCACCATACACAACTAAAATTACAAAATTTGTGAGCCTATGCTACAATATTCATTATAATAATGATAATAATGATAATTTCAGTTGTGCGTCTAAAGTAATGTTCTTCTGTTCATCCTAAGAGAGAATTATGGTGCACAGTTGCTTCTCGAACAGGAAATAATTGATTTTTTTTTTCGCTCATACAGATGCAAACTTCGGATATTCGTCAGCTACTACTCTCACGGGTTCTCTCATTGTACAGTAAGACATATTGCATGCATGAAAGAAAACGGTTATATCAAAAAAATACTGGCGTAATTCCTTCCAGGCGAGGACAGTGTCAACAGTGTTCATAACGAAGACCATAAACTTCTCAGTGAACATGAAATTAAGAATTTGTCACTATATTATTTTTCAACAAGGAAAAATACACATCAATACGATTTGCCTTACCTTCAGCGTCAAAATTAGTGAACAGAAGAATTCTGACTTGACATTTCCAATGTATCTCCAGGCCACCCAGAAAACATTTACCATCAGAATAATGACCGACCATCGATAAGAAACTATATAAAATTATGTAATATAAGGCATGAGATGCAAGGGTTCTTTCCGAGGACCTCCTATATTTCAAGTTTGTGAAACATACTGACTTCTCATGGCGTTTAACGGGCTGCATGTATCTACATTTTGAGTCATCATTGTTTATTGAATTCACAAACAAATCATAGGACTGAAGTCTCGAAGTATATGATGATTTATACTACATTACTGCAGTAGTGGGAAATTTCAGGAATTTTCCTAGAAAACTGAGGGATTCGAACTCAAATAGTTTCAATTTATAATAACAAGATGTAGTGACCCTCCAAGTGATTGTCAAGCAGAAAAAACCACTCAGGACATTATTATTTGTATCTCCACACTGTGAAAGTAAATATATAGCACTGTGCAATGGGGTAGGTATGTGGAGGAACTAATTATTTTGATTACAAACTTTTGTACTTTCACTACAAGAGGCAAGTGTCGAATTGATAGTCACGATTGAATGAGATTCCGAAAAGAAAAATTTGTAAAACGATAGAATATAACCTGCAATAAACCATCCTATATGGAATAGATATCCGTATATCTACAATCATGTATAGTTTGTCTCGAACTATATCCATATGCTAAGAGTTCCCGAAGCGTATAACCTGCAACAAAAAATACAAGAAAGTTATATATACTCACTTCTGTAAATCTTTTTCAGTATGCCTCCGTCTACTCTCATTTCAAAGATGCCGCTGTTATGATTGCGGTATGACTTACAAAGCATGCTGATGATGTTTTCACGTTAATTAACATTTATATTAAAAACAATCGTTGATCTGGACATACGCAAGATTATAACTAGATGGTTGTCTTCTCCCAGCTGAGTATGAGGATGCCAGTTTTTGCACTTTTATTCATCAGATCATTGCATTCAGAATTGATAGTTACTACATAGTTAATTTGATTGCTGTCACTGATTTGTCTGAAATGATCTGATGATCAGCAAATCTGGTTGTCACTTATTCCTTACTAATATCTACTGAAGATGGTATACGAGGTATTTTTGACTAACAGTATCGAAATATAAAATTGAACAATCGAATCAGTGACTGAGCTTTTATGGATACCGATTGCCTGATTCAATATACCGGTGACGTGTCTAAAAAATATCATGCATGATGGTGGCAATCAGGTATTTTTTGGGATCACAACATTCCTAGACTCAAATGCACCCATCAAAAACTGTATTAATCATTTCATGTCACTAAAAAAGTCAACATCGATGGATATTATTTTACAGATGATGGAAAGTATAGGTATATTTGGTGAAAATCAACTAGGATCCATCATATGTGTGTCCATCGTTAGCATACATGGGAGGTCAAAATACCTCTAGCTGGTCATATAACTTTCTTTCCTTCTGTCATTCCTAAAGACATACCTTAGAATTAACGTTTTTGGCTGTGAGCTTTGAACCAATTCATCTATCGTATCTATCGTGATTTTCTGATAATGTTTCGTCGAGAAAAAGCCATTATTTGGTATCATTTCTTAGCAGAAAGACATGAAAGGACTGGCCCGTAATAGATAATTTGCCTGAACTTCGACAGTTGTCATTACTTTCAGGTACACACAACATATTTGGATACTCTTGAGTTTTCTCATTTCCATTCTAGAGCTTCTTCATCAAAAAATGGTACACTTTCTTCATTTCGAGAAAATTTACGGTTTTTGAGGTAAGTCGATTTTCTCTTATACTGTTTAAAACAATGTTATCAAAAACTATCTGAACTCGTTTTCTTTGGTTTCGTTGGTTTTGGTGTCAAATATTGGCTCTTATCTGATGAAACTTCACAACAAAAAATCATTACGATATACAAAGTGGTTCAAAACTCACAGCCAGAAAACGTTAATTCTGAGGTTTCTCATCGGCTCCCTATATCTCCCTCAGGGGTGTTATTTTGACCTCCCATGTTACTCCCGGCACGGGATTGTCACGTAGTCAGCCTATATACATATAACATATGAAATGAAACTGACCCTGGCAAGGTGCATGACAGACTAAATCAAGGAAAGGTTGCATATGCTATAAAAACAGTTTTCCAACACAAATGACGCAATTTTGAGTGTGAAAGACTTTTGGTTGAGTAGTTCGATATATTCAGGTATTTGGTTATGAAGGTTTATATTAAGGGATAAAATAGAAGGGACAGTAGCCTTCGCTAGATATCATACCATCATTAGACAACTTGTTACAAAGCCGCTCCTTCTCAGATCATTAGGAATAATTGAATTTTCCTTCATGTTGTTATTACAGTCACATTGGAGAGATTAAAACCATCAAAAAACGAAATGTTGAATCTAAAACCGAGAAACATTGGATTTCCAATTTGATTTTTCCATTTTGTGGAAGGAAAATAGCGACAATGAAGTGACCTCTATTTCTTCAAATAAAGTGAGGAAGAACTATTCACGAGGTTGCTCAATTCAGTTGTCTTCTGAATATCTTCTTAAATACTTCGAATTTTTACTGTGCACTGAATAGTACAACCTCATCTTGTATCTAAGCGTAGTCACGAATTTGTGTGTGTTGGAGTCAAGGCGCAATATTGAAATGTGTTTCAGTTCCAAACTTGTATATAATGATAAGTATATAATTTCGTAAGATATTGGTATTAAAGTGTATTATACTCGGGATATATTTTAAGATATTAACTGAAATCAACACAGTTTCTCATACATATGTCACTCATCACTCATCAAACCATTCATTCACTTAGACTAAACAAGATACATGATGTGAACATTGAGAATAAATCTAGCTATAATGATGATACAATTTCGTGTTGCAACTTCCAGGTGTGGTCGATTCAAGAGGAGCGAATGATCTGTGGTTCTGATAGTTGATACTGAAAATTATTAATGATTGATGAATTCTCGTTTGCTTTGACACCTCATTGTTATAATAGAATAGGCAAACGGTAGGGAATCAATTCATCAAACGAATCGAAATGAAGTGGAACAAGCCCGAATACAATAGCGAAACAATGTTTCGATCGAAAATTAATTAACACCGAGACAGTTGTATACAGAGTACCGAAATATTCGCTGACGAAATGGAAATTAATGAATTAACGATATAATCCATCATGACTGTAATGACCATCGGAACATGCGGAGTTCATTTACTGGATTCGACACTAATGAACACAAGATTGAAATCTTCTCTAAATTCATGTATACCATTTCATGAATATGATCTCTATAGAAACCTTCCACATGCTCGTCGGAGAAAAATAGGATGATTCAACTTCGTAAAAGAAACTGCGTGTTCCAATGTTTCAGGAAATAATGAATCGTCAGCGCTGTTGGCAGAAAATATGAAACTAACTATCCATTACGATGTATCTATCAACAGATGAAGATTGAAGTGGAAAAGTTGATTATCATTTCAAGATATTGTGAATATGTTGGAAAGCTGTAAGGGATATTTCATGGAAATAGAGAAGCGAAACGAAAGCTTGATGAAGTAACTATATTGATGAAGTTTCGTGATTGGTCAACACAAAATGCAATACCATGTTGGCCAATGTCTTTCAAATGTCAGGCTATTCGTTTTTCACTAGGAAAGCACGAGTTCTGATGTTGGGAATCATATTTTTTTGTTTTGTGGGTGGTTGGCGAATGAAGGCTGCTATACGAGGTGAACGTTAGAAATATGATATTGAATACTATATATACATTCTTTCATCCGCAAAGCTATGAACTCGGCATCAGGTAACATCCCACAGATCGTCAATGTCGGAGTGAAAACAAAGTTGGTGTCAAGACAGATTCTTATGGAACGCTAGCATTGATAGTCATTGTATCAGATGAGACTCCATTTACCACCACAGAGAGTGATCTATCTGCATGGAAATTCGATAATAATGAATGACACAGTTGGGGCGAAAAAAATATTACATATTAAATATTGGTAAACCTTTGTGTCAAACTCGGTCTAATCTATCTAATTTCTACAACCATAATTCTATTCTCCATGTTTCTCGATTGACACCTGCTACATATGTGTCACGTGGGCGAGTAAATCTTCTGTTGATCACTTTTGAAAAAAGCCATGTTGCCGGTCGTTTACGGTTCTGAGCTCTAGATATCGGATGATCTCCACGTTGGTTGCTCTTTCCATTACTTCAAAATTCATATATGGTACTTCGATCGGTCTAAGGTTGCTTGGGAGGAGGTCCTTGCCTCATTTTGAAATCGGTTGGACCCTTATATGAAAGGATGAACAACCTACAGATATTTGGTGTTAGTTCTGGGGCACTGTTCTCGTGAACGATTGGTGGAATTTTGTTTGGCCCCATAGCCTTCTTGGCATTGAGGCTAAGCATAATGTGCCTAATTGTACGTTGGCAGAAGTCAGTTTCAGGCGAATGCATTTGATGGTAGCGATATAAGGAAGGTCTTGGCCTTGTGACATCACTCACTGAACTGTTACCACAAAATAAGAAATAAGCAGAATCCAAACACTCGTCTGCCATCGCTCATATCGATTGCGACAGCGGAGTGTCCTCAAATCCATATCGGAAATCCATATTATGAGAACGAAAATTGTGTTATGGTTATTTTGAAAATAATCATTTCATTGTGAGAACAATACGGGTTGCTCAACTATTTGTTCATGCGAGCTATACAAGACTAAAAGGATAATCAGGATTCCAATTCTTTCACAATAAAGCTTCTTAGAGGTTCACTGGTTACTATAGAGCAAGAACTAGAGCAAGTGGTTGTTGTCAACCTTTTGATCTTGAATATTTTCATCGAAAAAAAAAATGAAAGAGTATGATGTTGAGGACGGAGAGACTCATGTTGAATGAATACCATAATCATAACACACGCGTCTTTCAGGTTCTTTTCGATAGCTAAACAAGTTTTCTAAGCTATAAAGTAACTTTCATTGTCACACATCTCAAAGGTATAACCGTGGTGATCTTTGCGTATAACTGCATCCATAATTATGGATACAAAAAGGAAGACATATCATAACAGCCTAAATGATGGACTGGCGAAGCTCGAGGTACTTTCAGGGTATCGAACGGTTCGAGGTCACGGAAGTACGTGCCTATACAGCAACGAAGGAAGATAGGATTTTGGTTTAGATTCGTTGGGAGTAATTGGAGACTGAATGAAACAAAAACGAGACGAACATATAGATCTATGGGATTCAGCCTGATGCGAGATAATGAGATACAGTTATACAGAATACAGAGGAATACAGAGAATACAATTGATACAGCGTTTCCTATTATCTTCGTCCATTATCTTTGTGGGGTGCTTCGTAGTCTCACTTTTGACTACTAAACGTTGTACGTGTAAAATCAATTTATTATTTTGTGGTAAGTGCGTGTCAGTTTTATGAAGGTATCACTTCTGCCTTAAAAGCACACATGTTTTTTCTTCTATTTTGTTGATTCACTGCCAGTAGCGGACCCTTTTCCGCTGAGGGCATGGTGGTTGATTAGGATAAGGATTGATTGAAAGTCAGATATTCAGTGCCACTTGAACATCGTGGGTAGTGGTGGCTTTATAAAAAATTTCAACATTCATCATTTATCACTTCAAGATTTGAGACATTATGATGGATCAAGTTATAAAAATATTCAACATTCAATAATCATTCCAGCTTTGTAAATACTGACAGATCAACTTGATCTGGATTCACTAAATGAGCAATGATTAGTTGTTATGTCTCATATAAGCTGGTAAAAGTAATGATACCCATGACGAAAATCCGCAAAAATCCTGAAAACACTGACAATATATAACCTCAATACAGTTTTAAATAAAAGAGGGGAACAGAACAGAAGAGAAGAGTCACTTGTCGACACTCGCAAAACGTCATTAGCGAACATGCGCACATCTTATTTTCATTTATGGCCATTCAACAATAATTTCTCAAGTTGAAAACTAGGTATCCTCTCGAATGATAAATTTTAAATGAAAATTCTCGAATGGTTTCATAACATGAACAATTATATCTCCATGTTCCATCTGTCTTAAATGTGAAGTCTCAAATGTTAAGTGGTAAATCTTAGGTGATATTTTTTTTTATAAAGCCACCATGATGAATCCTCGGATATAGTATTGGATTTAATCCCAGTTAGAGCTCGTTTGTCACCTGGTCATTTTCAAGTATCCAAAAGTCGGCTCATCGAAACCAAAAATTTCAGCAACTTCAACGTTTCATAAATATGGACCCCTTATAAGTCCTGAAATTCTTGAAGGAATTGAAGCTTAAAGAGCTGATATAAAGGAGCTTGAGATATCAGCGGAAGAGAAGATCGGGCACAATAGATCCAATAAGTATACAATCAGGTCATACCATCTTCAATTACGATTGCCATTAAACTGCTACATGTTAGATCAACCTTTCCCAATATTATACACTGATAGAAAGTTAGTCTACAATATTTTCATCTTATGCTCCTTCATTCTGAGCTATTACCAAAGATCAACCATGAATCGATCACGATTAAATACTATTGCTTTACAGTATGTACATTGAAAGCGAAAAAGTACGGATAAAATGATGGTTATGATTTGATGCTAGCATCCATCAAAACAAGACAGATGGACTTACTATCAGAGCTGTTCTATAACTCTGGTAAAATTATATGAAATTCCGCTCCATGACGAGCATGAAAAAAAAGTACTTTGTTGTTTTCATTTTGTTATTGTTCCTCATCGCCTCAGTTGCATAAGCAACCATCAGAAGCAGCCCTCAAAAAGCTTGTGCGAGTCAAGGAGATATAGTTTATTCAACTGGAATCCTCACCTCATGTGCTATGTGGGCTAGTTATATGTAGAATTTCATGATAAGAATTGTGAAGAGCGTTAAAAATGAGCCCAATTTCAAAGCGCGAGAGTTTTTCCTTAGTTTTTTTCAAGGTTTTCAATTCGTCTTTGGTTCAGCGTTCAATTGAGAATGAAAGTTGGTGAAATGTTTTGTGACAAGGGCTCGAAAACTCGTTGATACAGCACTGATTATACCTACTGCTGAAAATCATCAATAACGGCATACCGTCAATTATTTACTGCAATAACAGTGATACAGAGAGTTCAATATTGAATAAAATGCGTAATTAATAAGACTTGCGTGAAAGTGTGTCAACTCTGAATAATATACGTGGTGACTCCTCCAAGAATGGGTAATCTCTGAACTACACCAAAATATGAAAATATTTGAAATACCTCTCAAACCAGCGAATCTCTTTATCTTGGTATTTACTATCTGTAGTTCATAGAATGTCAATTCTCAATGAATCACCCTGTATATCATCAAATGAAATTCAAATGCTCACTCTCACTATCATACACTCCAATGTTTGAGATTTGAGGTATAAAAATACACAGTTCAGTCAGTGCACACCTCATGCGTGAAGTATTTATCTTCTGCCGCAGTTATGTCCCTTCTTCCAACAACATGAAGTGAAAACACTTCAATCCACCCCGACGGTTTTTTTTTCCTCATCATCAACTATCAGCGATCCGACCACAGAGCTACCGTGTTTGAAATTATTTCGCCACATTCATTATTCACCCACCGACTGACGTGGGCACATGATGTAAGGTGTTACTTTGAAAAATTGAAAATCATTAGTGAATCGCCAAGGGAAATACTTTAATTATTGAAACTCCCCTAGCACCCGCTCGGACGAAGTGTACATATAAATGATGGTTAAATGGGAAAATTAAAAAAAAAAAGACTAGCTTCATTTGATGATCAGATTTGAAATTAGTTTGCAGGGTCTGATTTATGATTTCAAAGCCTTGATAGTTGGATATTCAAAAAGAATATTCATGATAATAATAGATACGAATACTAAGTCTTGATGATCTGTGAATAATTTCACCACTTGTGAATGCTCTCGAGGAAAATAACAAATGGCTTTCGTAAAGTGTCTCCGCCTCTAACATCAATAATGAAGATCAGTATGATTTATGGATAACGCCAAGTATATTATCGTCATAAGTTTGTAAGCAGGATCGGTCTAGAAAAAAATGTTGACTACTGAGATATCAAAAAGTTTATTGTTTATATTTTGAAATAGAGAAATTGCAGAGTCTATCGAACTAATATGAATATATGCAACTAAATTTGGTGTTGATGTATCAACTTTTCAAAAATTCATTAATTTACTCGAATGGCCAACTTTCTTGTGACTCAAATCTTGCGACTTATTACTCAAAACTTAAGACTCAAGGCTTATTGCTGCATAAATCGACCATTTGAAGCGGTGACTTGTAGAAAACAACAATAATAAACTTATCGAATTGGTCGGTATAAGAGACTTCGCTATCATTTATCATTTCTTGCATCTGTGAAATAATGGTATGAGTGAACCAAGCCAGCTCAGTAATTCAATGGAAGAGTGGAATTATGGAGGTTGATGCGGCAATCTTTCTGAAATAATAATTCTTGTATAACCACTTCAAGGAACAGTGTTGAACAAAATCCTTTCTTATGTGTATGGTCCAAATTCGAGGCTTATACCGTAAGACATACAAAGTCGTTGAAATGTGGCAAATTTTGGCGATTTTTGTGTGATAAAATGCATAACGCCTATATTTCAAGAATGGGTACTTTCGAGGATCATATCAGAAAAAAAAACAGAATTCCGTCACTTTCTCATTACCAGTTTCTTAACCCAACACGAATTCTTGTCAGAAATTCAACGTTTCATATCTTTAAATTACCATCATCAACTCTATTTTTCCGAATATGGCTCTGGAATGTTTATTAGTATAGTATTACATCTCCTCCTTGTTCCCTAAGATTGACGACGCATGAAGCTATCGGAAAATATAGGTATTAGATATATGATATATACCTCTTTCTCCCAGGGTTTCCGTCGATAGATTTGTCTTTGTGGCACAGAATTCTGAGAATAATAAACTCCTCAAAATATCAAAAACTTCGATCCTAACTTTTTTTCAGTTTCTTCAATGATATAAACTCTCAGTTCAATGTTCAAAATTATTTTCTCTTATATATATATATATATATATATATATATATATATATATATATAGGAGATTGTATTTCTCGAATCCACATCTTTGCCATAATACGGAATGCCATATTTGAAACGATTAAGTAGATGGATGGTATTTTGCAATATCTCTTCATATGAGTCCAAGAAAAAAACTGATTTTACGAAAATTCGATCTTCTCCAGATTTCTCCTGATTCGTCCGAAATTTATGGAATATCATCCAAGGCAGCATTTTGAAAAAAACCAAATCACTCAATTCTTCCCCGATTTGACCGATCCTACATATCCATTATTTTCGTGGATATATTAATTGATAAGGTTGGAGTTTTCACAGGATATGATGCAAGCACACTGAAGGATGAATAATGGCGAGTTATTCTCTCGAAGAACGTCCAATTTTAATCCTCCGGGAAGGCATTCACATGAGTATCTACCAAAGAGACGATGTCCTGTACAATAAAAGTAATTTTTGAACTACTCCAATGAAACAAAAACGATTTCAGCAATTTCCAATCTTAACGTAACTGAAAAATAAATAAAGGCACTACAATTTGAATGTTCTTGTTAAGTACGGACACAAATATTTCATCATTTCTCCTTAATTGTCTTCAAAATATATCAATTATTCCTCAATACTATCAACGAGCATGAAGAATTTCGTCGAAATTTCTTTCGAAAGAAGAAATATTCGACACATTTGATGTAGTATACATCAAGAAGGTACCAACTGATCAATGATCTCACCATCTCAATCTCGTAAAACAGCGTACATTGAAAAATACGTTTATTGTCTCACGTATACAAAGAATCGCTATTCATATCATACATTGTATCGTACATCTCGAATGGAAATGCAAATCTCTATATTAAAAGATATACAGAGTTAAGTCATTATATAGTTAAATGAAATACGGGTAAATGCATTACTTCAACTAACAAAAAATGTATGCCATATAAATCATGTCCATCTTGTTTATATTGCAGTATTATATTATTAACGAAACATTTATCCCATCCAGTTGAAGGTCCAAATACATTGTAGTAATTTATCACGAGCCCACAGTTTCCGTTTATTCAATTAACAGAAAATGAAAGAGGGTTTGTTACTCAATTAATGATATTTTGATAAAACTTCAAGATCTGTTGAATAATTATTTTCGTTCCATTGATTATATGCTGAAATATTTAAGATTCATTCAATCATCGCACTAATGAATATATCATTATAAACATCAAGTCAATCACGTTCGCAATGACAAGCAGAATCAAAATAGATATCAATTAGGTTTCTTTCTCTTGTCCATTCATCAGTATGGCATGTGCTATATTTGAATGATAAGTATACTCATACTGCGATAAGTGAAAAATTATATATTCAGTGAAAATAGAGAGAGAAATACAGAAAATAATGAAATACTGATTTGAAATCTATAGAACATTATCTCTATAATATTGGAAGAAGGAAGAAGACAAATTCCATTCGATACAAAGATATAATAGGTATTTAATATTTACGTGTGCAATATTCGAATATCACCCTGTATGCCTATATATTATAATCTGGTGAATAATTTCAATCAGTACCTATAACTATTGAGTCCGATATCGGACAGATCAGTTATAATGACGAAATAATGACAAAACAACAACAACAAGTTATAATAATAAATACTCAATCGATATTTCTTCAAATTCGTCATTGGCACACTATCTAAAGATTTTCTTTTCATTGACTTCATGATTCCCATAGTTGTAGATGAAATTTATCACTGAACTCGCAAATAATGCTTAATCCTTCGGCTCGTTTCGCCAATTCAATCTTCGTTGGTGATAATATACATCATCATGTGCTTATGAAACAATATACTATTTTTGAAGAAAGAAATGGAAAATTACTTGATATATACAATGAAAATATTCACCATTGTCATGTGATTTGTATTGTCCAAATTTCAAATCGAAAAGTTATAAATGAATAAGGTACCTATATTGTACCTATATTTTGATATTCCATATTTTATTAGGTGAATATAAAATGGAAAATGGGACTGATCAATATGTGCCTACTACTTGCGAAATCTCAAACCTGTATACTAGTTTGCATAGGAAGCATATGGAGGTGTCTTCATATTGAATGAGACACTTTGTATATCTATTTAATCACTGTTGGAGAGATATTGGACAGAAAGTTTTTGTTATTGGTAATCATCAATCTCAATCTTCAAATTTTGACATCTCAAACTCATTCGGAACTGACTTATTCATGATGCAAAAATATTGTTATGACATCAAGCCTATTGACGTTCTGAACGAATAATTAAATCAATGAATAATGAGGAAAGGGCCATCTACTTTCTGATGTGAAGCCACAAACATCATGTATTCACTGAAAAATAATATTGGAATTAGGTGCCCATGTGTATATAACTTCAAAAGTTAGTTTTCCCAGTGTAATTCTCAACTTATCTAATTGCGTGCCAGGGTATCGTTATCAATGTAATCAAATGTTAATTGGTTACCTTATATAAAGGAGCTAAACATTCCTAATATCAAAAATCACTGTAATTAGTTTATATTATGGTTTATTAGAATATTATAGAATATTCATTTTCTCTCACGTTGCTGTACAAACTGTAGAATCCGTTGATATTATCATATTATCATGATGCACACAAATATTGCCGTAACCACAATCGTTCAACGAGTACCTACTTAGTAAACAAATCCCATGGTACTGTTCCTCCGTGCGACGTGAACCGCAAGCCATCAACATTGTAAACTATTTAGTTTGGCATATTTCCGTTGATTGTAGAAGCGTCGCCACTCGACAGCGACGTCCTGTATGCACAACTAGCTAATCACTTATCACGAACACGTCCACCAATCAGCTGTGCGACCTGCAAGCAGAGGCGGCGCCTTAAGTTCCTGATGGATTGGGAGGCCGAGCGTGTTTGAAGTTCGCTTGACAGCGACTAAGTAGTATAGGTGGAGCTACGCTAGGTCTGCCTTAATCGGAATGGCCCCCTAAAGGCGCTAAGTTTGAATCCGGCGGAGTTCCTGTTCTCTAGGCCTCAGAGAGAGAGAGTGAGAAGGTACATCTCAATATGGATCGTGTGTTAGTTCCAAGGACGATTGAAGATATCTGAGTTTTTTTTTGTAGGGCATTTATACATACTCTATCGATATGTGAGAAGATCAACCCATCCAAATGTTCTCAAAATACTTATGAAGTTGAATCAGGCATTGATAGACCAAATGAGTTTCGTTTTCTCTTTTGAATTCCTTTTGATTTTTTCATTAGACTATAAGCATCCATATTGATGTTGTAAAAGAAGGAGACGGCCATATTCCACCGTGCGTGATCTGATGCAGGTACAAAAAATGTATGGACACATGGATCATAGAATTCTTTGTTCTTGTAATACGGGGTGAATGAATATATTCTAACCACAAGAATACTGATTTGTGTCAAATTCGTCACATCAGGCAGGTAAATGAATTGCAAATCATTTGGTATTCTTTTTATGCGATCATTTCACATTCTTCAGTTTCTACAACCTCAAATGAATATTCCAAGAAGTCCCATATTTATAGATTCCAAGCAGAATGACTGGGACTACTTTGACTCTGAGAGTTACTTCAAATGATTCCAGGGCTATGCTTTGACATAGCTTCTTCCACACGCACACATTCGACAACTCACAAATTCAGGCAGAACCTCCCTGTAGTACTCACCTATGGTACCTACAGATATGTAAGTGAATGTTTGTGGAATTTGCAACCTTAACAAGCCCCAACTGAAGTGTCCTTGTTGTGATATTCTATTTTGTTCGCTTCCTTCTCATCTTTTGACAACAAAAAACAAGTCTTTCAATATTTGAGGAACATCGTGATTTTTTTTTGAGGTTGGAAGTCTTAAGCATCCGGAAAGACTTCGCTAGGCGAATAGTTCCCCAACTTCTCCATTCTATTGATGAATGATTGATGTTCGACAGATCTCGAGCCTGATGACAATACAAGCTACAAGGGAGTCACCAACCGTGCTCACATACTCAGCTTCATTTTTCACTATTCGAATCGAATGAAATATTTCACATGGCCTCAAATTGTTCACTATGCAGAGGTTATGAAACAGGCGTTCTTGGTGATCAGTTCCGAATTGCAACAGCACATCAATGTTATCAAATAGGATTACACCCTGTATTACTGATGACATCATGGCATGCAGAGCTTTTCAAAGATAGCGCTCCGGAAAGCGCTATAGCATCAGCGCTAACGATAGCGCTTTGGAAAGAGCTCTAGCATTAGCACTAGCGCTAGAGCTTTTGTACTTGATCTGATATATCTTTTATCTTCACAGATCGATTCCTACTCATAGGACATTTACGACAAAGTACAAAAATTCGATTTATGTATATGTATGTATATCCCAAATTTGATGCGTATCGTTGAGTGGATTGTGACAAAATTGAGTTATTTTGGTACTTGTTGAAATGCTGACTCAAACATTTGAAGAATCTTTTTTTGTTTTTTTTTAATTATTTGAGATAAGTATTCAACATCATCAGAACAGTTACTATATTAGTTTATCATTGCTACTTTTTGTACCCTACATCATAATAGTGTTGTCACATTTGACATTCAACTTTTCTTCTTTGTGCCGACATCCCCAACTTATTTTTTCAAATCAGGCGCTGCTATTTTCATTACGTGTTGTAATACCTTACGTATGATTGAGAGAACCGAGAGTCTTCGATTTGACTTCGTTGCACTCATTTTGAGATCATTTAGGATTGTGAGCAAAATTCATAAATTCAAGTTACAAAAGATATTGGAAATAATTCCGACCTGTGCTATTGGAAATAGTTCCTCTGAGATGTTTCTGAATTCTCATCTTCCTATACAAATATCCGTATAACAAGTATCCGAATATTTTACCCAGCTCCTTCGCCATTACACCGAATCAGATTTCTCTCGCCTTACTTGGCGGACCCGAGCGTCACCATTCTCTAACTGCTTTTGGTAGCAAATTAAATATTGAAGCTCATTTGGGTTATCTAGGAAAGAGGTGGTTCGTATTTTTCACACTTCGGAAAGATGATTTGTCCTTAATTCCTCTATATACATATATCATATTGCCAATCCTGAATCAGCTCTATTTCTATATGGTTCAACTTTTATATCATTAAGAGTTTCCATACATTTACAATACAATAGCATACAATAACTTCATTATTAACTCTCATGTACATATCTTCAACGTAGTATAGGAATCATTCAAATGATCATTACCAATTTGATGAATATTCAACAAATCATTATCACTTTCCACGATTCGTTTTGATTCAGAAATTTATTATAGTGAAATCAAACACGTACCAATTTACGGACTTCAGTGTACCTCGCTCTGTTTCCACTCCTCACCGAATGTTATGAGTTAATTGTATATTTATGTTCTGGGAAAAATAATTTATTATTTTATTTGTGTTTAAACCTGAGTCCTGTATCAATATACGAAACTCGATCTATAAATATATGATATTGGAGGGTGAACTATTGATTCTTTCTACCTATATGATATGCCATTCAATTCGGAAATTCCATTTCTGTCCAGCATAATAATTGTATCAACCAGTTTTATGAGGATGATAGATAATGTACTGTATATAATACGTGGTAGCATGTTCAAAATTCTTTCCCATAACATGCTTCCCCATACATTAGTTACGTACATACGCTATATTGAATGCGTTCTATTTATTCATTACGTCGAACATCATTCGAACGACAAACCGATTTCGATAACGGAAAAAAAGGTCGTATTGCAAGGGTTTCAATTAACAAGTTTCAAAAATATTAAGCCTATATAAGGTTCGATTACTCTTGCTCAATCTTTGATACGCATATCTGCTCCTGACATGGTATGAATATCTCGATAATCAACTACAATGCTTTCGTCAACCAACAAACAATTTCCTTCTATTCTACGTCGAATACCAGAGTATTTATATCTAGTTGTGCCACTCTATTATCGGCATTCGCCCCCTTCGTACGGTGACTTCTTTGACTCCGTATACTATTCATATTCCTATCTCCGAAACGGCTCTGGTTACGAAGTCTGCTCAATTAGAAACAAAAATGACTTTACAGCGTTGAATGTGAACAATGAAGACAATCAATTCTAATATACCTATTTTTCAAACTATTTCATCATCTTTTGACAACACCAGAGGGAAACCGTATATTTTCAGAGAACAACATTTGAGCCAACGAGAATGAAGGTCATGAGCATTAGAAAAGACATCACCAGCAGACAATCACTTAGCCGCTGTGTGAAGTACCGATTATGGAAATGTCTTTTGAAAATCGAGCTATGGGCCACCTTCCTTTGATTTTCCAGATATGCCAATGCATTCGTGAGTGTTATATCACCGACTAGGTGAGTAAATCCCTCCTGAATAGAATCTCAGAGCATCAGCATCAGCGTATGTTTGAAAGCTGAACTCCAAACATGCGAACAGTACTCCATAGGAGAGGTCGAATATGCACTTTGTAGATCATGAGGCGTTGTTGGGATGTGAAGTACATTTTTAAATCAATGCATTCCAACAAAAGCATTTCCCTCACTGTACTTCTTATGGCAGTCCGATGAGAGAGCGCTGTTGGTGGAAACCAAGCATTGGAAGAGGGTACCTAATATCATATTGAGTATCGTGCCTTGCCATCCTGGTGAAGATGCAAGCTTGATTTGCTGTTTTATTGAACTTTTGTATTGTCTTTCGATCTTCATTTCGAAATTCTTGCCAGAATTTCATCCATAGCATCAACATCTTCCTGTCTTCGTCTTGTACCATGGAAGTGCATCATCCGCTATGCGAGAGTCACTTTTAACATATCGTTGTAGCTAACAATGTTGGTGCCAAGGAAGATCCTTGTGGAACACCAGCATTGATAGTCATTCATCTGCGAGGAAACTCGATAGTACACGACATAGTTGGCGTGTGACGGAAGTTTTGCTAGATGTTCTTGGTGCTAAACTCGCTCAAATGCTTTGCAGATATCTAGTGCCAGCCAGAGACTCCGTCATCTCTCTCGATTGGTGCCTGCCACATAAATATGTCACGTATGCGAGCCAGGTCTTCTCCGGTGACTGAAGATTGATGGTCGTTCACGATTCTTCAGATCTCTAGAAATAAGATGAGCTTGATGTTTATTGCCAGTTTTCCATTACATTTGGAATCACAGATATCTCTCGGGTAGTCCATATTGTCCCAAAGTGGAATTGAGTTATAGAAGAACAGTGAAACTGTGAGTCGTCTCCATAACTTCCATCTTGGTATAAATTCTTGGGAGGAGATTTATGCTAATTGTCAAAAATAATAATTGTAGGTAGGTCGATAAATCAATATTCAGCATCACTCCAAGTTATACACCTTCGTAATTGAATGGTTTTAGTAACATTTTAGAGTTATTTCTTTTCACCAAAGGGATTTTTCATAGTCGACCGACATCTCAACTAGAGCTCTCTCGAAGATTTCTGTGTTGAGGTCTGAATTATTCATGAAAATTACTGGATAGGTTCCATATACGAGAGAGTATTTGAGTCTCTCATGTGATCCACTTCT
Source organism: Gastrophysa polygoni (assembly GCA_963576655.1). Lineage (NCBI taxonomy): Eukaryota > Metazoa > Arthropoda > Insecta > Coleoptera > Chrysomelidae > Gastrophysa > Gastrophysa polygoni. The sequence goes on along the minus strand of OY755089.1, from coordinate 9,515,265 downwards.
GTGTATCGACTCCAAACTCTCATGATGGAGGAGGAAAAAAATCTGAAGCTCTGGGATTATGCGGTGGTCCACAATGGCCAGGAGCTAGTTCTGTTTCTACAAAGAATTGCCGGCAACCCTCAATCTTCCTTTTTGTAAGTCTGTGTGTGGGGCAGAGCTTTTTGATCTTCACGATCGCGGCTTCTGTTGCGGTCAACCTGAAGAGCTTTTAGTTAGATCGTCATATCTTCGTGTGGTGTGGTTAGCTTCAAAGATTCATCATGGGTCAGCTTTGCACATGGTGCACAGTTGCAAAATAGAATGATAGCTAGGGAGCGGAAAAAAACCAGAAGAATGACTTTTTTTACAGTGATACAAAGTACAAAGTGATAAGTACAAAGCCAAATACGTCATCAGATATATTTCGATTAGGGCAACCACCGCTTTATATCTGGATCAAGGAGGAAACAGTAGCTAAGCGAAAACTACAAGGTGGATGATGGATTCACAAAGCCAAGCATGCCAACTTAACATATTACAAAGACTTCTAATATCTGAGGAATTTGCCAGTGTAGATCAAGTTCGGCATTGTTACAGGAATGCGAAGATGATTTCTGAGTATTCAACTGAATTGGAGGAAAGTGAGGGCATCAGGTGCCTGCGAAAGAGGTAGTAGATGAGCTGGATAGAATAGATATATATATAGCAAGAATTCCAGTCACGTCTTGATATATTGAATCAATAGAAGAAGCATTGCGCTAATAATAGAGAAATATTAATGTTGCGCCCACGACTCATTTCAAATGCCGAGCATCGAATCCTTGGTACTCAACGGAAATCTCTTTCATTCTGCCACCTCGAGCGATCCCAGTCAGACGAACTAGACGAGCTCTGACTAGTCCTCTCTACATCGTCAGGCAAGAGACCTGCCGAAACTCCGTCAACTAAGAATCATTCATCAATAGATCGGCGAAGTTGAATTCGTGGAATTCTTTGCCTAGCGAAGTCTTTCCTGATGCTTTCGACTTTCAAACTTCCAAGGAAGATTCCAATACCTTCCTTCTCTCCCAGCATTCCACCGTTGCCTAACACGCAATGTTCCTTGAGCATTATAGGTTTTCCTTTCGTGTTGTCAGAAGATAATAAGAACACCATTCACCATTTCACCATTTCTCTATCTAGCTGTGGAATCTCAAATTTTCTCCATAAAAAACTGATATACAGAACCTTGGTATGATACGCCCAAAATTTCAAGTTTCGACGTATCCATAGGTAGTAAGTGGGTTACCTAATAAACATCACCGCATAAAAATAAACGTCAAACTATAGCTTGTACATATAGCTTATATATTTTGAACAAAAATACTGTATTGTATTGGTATGAGGAAGTATAAGACGAAGGAATTCAGAAAGTAATCACAGATCCAAAAATGAAATAAATACAAAAGCTATCTCATATGACATATCAATGGAAATCCTCACTTCTTGGCATAAGCGGCAACGCTGCATCGCTGAAAATAGTGAGATCATGAGCGATTTCTGAAGTAGCCAATTTTCAGAATAATCCGATGTTCCGTTTTACGTATTGTTAAGTCCATCGACCGTTAGACACCCTGTATCCTACGGAACGGATTTATGTTATATAATGAGATTGAGACGATATTTTCTGTTCTCTTTCAAGATTGTTAAGTATTTCATGGATCAACAGTTGAGCCTATGGAATCTGTGAATTCTTTAATTCGATCATTCCAATTATTAGTAATATAATTAGATGAAAACATACAACATATTCCTGGTCCGGCTGTCCGGTAATACTTTGGAACCGATTATTATTCCTATATTTGAAATTTCCTACAGAATTCCCGAGTGTGTTGCTCGATTCATCAACGTACTGACACCGAACACACAAAGTTATTTTGATAAACATGCCGACTTTGAAGTAGGCAACCGAAATAGAATCTATGATAAATTCGTACATCAGTGCGACAGTTTTTTTATCAGCAGTTATTCATCTCCGGATAACTAACATACCTTATACCAGCCCCTCTTTCATCTGAAATAGTTATCTCTGTCATATCAAACATGATATGTTAATCTTTCTTGAGAATGTCCTATACAATATGGCCTAGCAAAAACAAAACAGAGCCATCATCAGGAACTGCGTAAATTTAGATGAACAAAAAATTGGTCAAATATGATGTACAAGGGGATACATGATTAAATTCAGTGTAAAGTTCACCGCCACATTTCCTGATAATGTCACTTCATTTTTCTGAATGGATTCTTTATATTCCATTCCATCATTGTTTAGTGTCCATCATAATCAAAAATAATGTATTTTCCGTACGCTGAATGATGTGTGTGGCAGTTAAGAATTTGCTGTCACACTTAAGCAGCACACTAAATGTACTTATGACGAAATGTGTCTCCCACTACATATATTCTTATGATTTCCCAAGAAAGATCGAAGCAGTTGATGATAATGGTTGCCTTTTCGTCCGGCCATCAGTTTATACGTACATGGTCCCAATTACGCTCCTAAATGATTTGTTTTAAGGTAATTCGCTCTTAAATAAAGTACAATGAACCTCATGTGAGGGAGACCAAATGATGTACTAAGTACTATGTACTAAGGCTGACGATACCATTTCTCACTCTTTCCAAGTAAGTATCGATTATCTTGACCAGTAGATATGAGGTCACACTCATTTTATTAATATGATCAACAAATGAGAAGCTCGTCAAAAGTCACTCTCAATTAATTATCTAATATATGATGTGCATTCTACTCGTTGGTTATTTTTGTTGTATGCGATTTCAAACTTTCTCACGACTTTTGAGTAAGAAATAAGATGATAATTTTCCATATTCATTGTTGGAAAGGCATCATTCATACAATGATTTATTTAGATTTGTTAGAAGAAAGTTCTGGACATTCATAGATCCAGTAGGTCTGAACAGAAAAGGAAACCATAGATTTCTGAACAGCCTCTAAAATTTCATTCAGTGTAATACTGAAGAGAGACTGGTGAACAAAATGATCCTTGAAGATCCAGATGGTACTGAAATATCTCTGGATTTTTACCCCCACGTATGATCTGCTGTGTTCGACCGGTCAAGAAAAATTGAAAATAATTCGCTAGGTGTTCCGAAAAACCAAAATGTTCAATCTTCTTCGATAATGTATGGTATTCTACCCTGTCAATAGTAAGTGTGAATTGCATCCAGTTAACAACTACTCTCCAGAACGATCTATTTACCTGTTCATACGAAAGGATATTGGTAACAGTCGATTTGTTTCGAAAGAAGTCATGCTGATTATCATTCGAGCTCCTCTGTATGAAATATTACATGAAAAAATATTTTGGTTGCACGCACATCAAATTAATTGGCAGTGGCAGTTCGAAGGTATCATAGCAAAATCTGACCAAAGTCCATCCAAGTCACGAATCTGTTTGACATTTTTTGAAATATGCATTCTTATCTGTATGATTTTGATAGTAGTACAAAAACCGTTGCATAAGTACACCACAGTTTGTACGGCTAGTTTTTCATCGAGTGTATTCGACCCGTGAATAATTACTTACAAGCTGTGGTACACAAAACAACTTTTCTCATCCTCAAAAGAGTTTCCAAATAGAAGATGATAAAGTTTCTCTTGGAATAGGTACCCGACCAAGCTGAGCAAGTCACACTCGGAAATTTCTCTCAACCACCAAGACCACCCAGTCGGATAATAAATATATCTCATTCCAGAACAAGAACCTTCTCATTATATACTTTGTATGACCGCAATGAAACTAACTGTATGATATACTCGGAAATAACTAAAGTGGCATGCAATGACAATTCCACAGTCCTTTCGTTCGGTCTGAAAATCAAATAAAGCTGGCATTTCCGGCCGTAATAATAATGGAGCTGAATGGTCATATGGAAATTAGTGTGAGTGAGAGCTAAGTAGAAAATCACTATCTGATAGTAATTGTGCTTCGGATACAGTTCACGTCGAATGAAGAAAAAGTATAGGTGAATAAGTGAATGATCGTGGAAGAATATTATGTTTCAAACTGAATCATGCTGTATTAGCATATGGATCTTCTAGTATTTTGTTATGAGTGGATCTTACATAGGTATTCGTTTAATTTATAAGGACAAGATAATGGAGATGAGTCCATCACATCAACTCACATCACATAGACATGACAAAACTTATATGTCTACTCACCTGCTTCTATGAATGATTAATTTTGGATATTCCGTTGACAGAAATCCACGAATTGATAAAGTCCTTCCCGTCTGTCTGATAACCTCATTGATTCATTTCTCCAGATCGACAATTTTGCATTCCCCAGAACTTCATTTGTGATCAATCACTGTAATATCGACTCCTCTATCGATGTTGAGAAAATTGTTTTTTTTTTTCTCAGCTGACAGTTGAGAAAGATGACCTTGAAAAATAAATATTCCATACTAAATTGAAGAAAAAAACACTATTGTAATTCAGCACCAAAAGGCACGAAAGATGATGTAAAAAATATATTTGTGACTGAGAATCTTTGAGTGCATTATAGGGAGCAATTGATGGCACATTATATCTCGATACTACATGATATTACGAAAGATATCCAGTGGAAAGGGCATCTTCTATCCGACAAATTATCGAAGGAGCAAAGTTTCACATTCCAAACTTCTCTAAGAGGAATCTTCTTGAAATGATGGACGTTTATTTATCATTCTTTGAACGGATATGAATTCCAATTTTGAACTATCGAAGTGATTTACAGATCTCTGTGAATAATTCGTAGTGACAGCATAGGCAGAACAATACGAATGGAAGAAGGAACTGAATGCTTTCTCTTCTAGACTGAAAGAGAATGCGGACACGTTTCAATTATCCTGTTAGGGAACCAGTGCATCCAACCAACAGGAATATATCCATGGATGGACAACAAACAACTCTGTTCAGAGCATATAGACCAGCAATATATTGTTGTACGGTATCACTTCTCAGAAATCAATGAAGAAGAAGGACCACTGAATTATTTAAACGACTCCAGTGTTCACAAATTGACTAGTCTTTACTAACTGAACTTCGTCCAGTATTTGAAAATCTCCTTTATATAAATTTTCTTCTTATAGGTATTCATTCCGATTCCATTCCAAGCTTTGTTCCTTCTGAATTGTCTCTGGATGTATAAAGTTGAAGCAGCGCATCCCAAAGGTCCCTCTCTGTTGGTTAGTTTCTGGAAACACAGGGTCTTGATAACCAGATGAAACTGCGCCCTGTTACATTCAGGACCGATTTATTCAACTTTCAGGGCTCGACCGATGGATGGACTCTATTGACGAATACCGGAAATACACTGTATTACCCCTAGGGATATCAGAAAGCTCTGGGTGATGCACTCCATAGACGTGAGGAACGGGTCGAAGTGCTCCTCCTTGGTCACCCCAAAACCTTGATGCTTTCGATGAACCGCTGTATGCCCATCAGTCCTCTTTCGAAAGCTTTTCAGCCATCAGTCTCTTGTGCATCTCGATCCAAGGCTCCCTTCAATAGTACCAATCTGTTGAAGTGATCGACCTTTTGTTATCCGATAGATAACGTCGTTGATCTTTTTTTTTAATCAGTAGATCAGAATCACCTCGTGACTATCGTTCATCTTCTTTCTCAGGTTCGCGATGTTATCTTCACTTGCCACTTCCTCACCTGGTTTCCATCCAAACATCACGAAGAAAGGCAGATGAAGATCCAAGTCCGCGTGTGTTGATCTACGCCCGTGTCCTCATGCGCTACGAATTTCGACATGGTTCAGAAGGGTCAAAGCAAGAAAGCAAGTTAACTCAGTAGGACCTCAGCCTATTGGTTAGGGATCCACTCGAACCAGTCAATGCGAACGACGATATTTCTATTTCCATTGTTAGTTTCTAGAAATTACCGAACTATAACCATGGTAAATTTTCGAAAGGACTTCTGATGTACTGCCTGTTTGGTTTCTGATGTACTTCATTACTAGAGAGGCGAACGATTCATTTGCGGCACCACTCTCTGACGTCATAACTACAGCTACGTTGAATAGTGTCCCAGTAGAATCTTCTCCGTAGATGTCGGTTTTGGCTTGCCTTCAAACATGAGTGCAGCTGTAAATGCTTCGGGCGGTTCTTCGATCAATTCAAGCAAACTGCTCTGTGCCTTTTCCAGTCCTTTATTCTAAGTTTGGGTATGTAGATATTCCTTCAAAACCTCTGGAGACGATTAGAGAAGGTGCAAAGAACCAGTCTGACACTGTCTTGCAGACACTTGCGGCCTGCAGGATGTTCATCACATCACCTCGTGAAGCAGCAACTGCCTCAGTGCAACTACTCTTCAATGGCAAGCTCAATACTCAAGGCGAATCGCACTAATGACAACCCGAAGCCGAAACCGCTTTGCTAATTGAAATTGAATATTTTTACATCGAATACAATTCTCATCATTTGATCAAAATAGACTTCACCTTTGCGTTTGTTGAGAAATAATTACATATCAGAGAATTATAAAATGCTGAATTATGGTTCATCGAAGGAATTGAGACTATTTTATACTTCCGGCACATATCTGGAAAACATAAAGGTACTCATCGAATCTCTTCCTTTTTCCACTTTCCTCAATCTGTCCCCTTCAGTTTCCATTGCCCAGAACTCTGAAATATCTCTAATCACTGAAGAATATAGTCTTAAGACCTGAACAGAAGTCTAATCTTCGGACTATACTCTAATCTGAAGAACATAGATCCCGCATCATTTTTGTTCACCTATATTCAGATCACTCAACGGAATCTCATAAACCTACCTTTAAATCAAGACTTGGTCTATTTTTTCCACAAAGATATCGATTGAGCGAGAATAAAATTCGTTCAATATCATATTGAATATCCTATGGCATGAGTGACTCACATCGAAAAAATAAAAGAATACTAAATCTTTCGTGGAGTTATTGATGTTCGGCCCCTTGAAGTTTTGGGTTAATATAACGAAATAAGGAAGGCGAGTTGCATGAGTCTGAGTGAGACGAAATATTCACGTTATTGATTTATGAGCGCCACCCCAGCATTTTCCATAAAGCTGTTTGCGGTCTCGACGACGATCCCTGAAATATATAGCCAAACAAGTGTTTAGTATGATCATCTCGAAAGTGTTTCTCGTTCATTTTTATCGAGAACATTTTTCATGGAATATCTTTTCATCTTCAGTGAAAACTATGTTCAGGTTTTAAGATTAATATTGAAGGTTACTTGAAGAGACATGAAAATTCAGTAGTGCATTATGGAAACTTTATAGGATCATTATCTCCTTTCTTCAATAAGCGAATTGCAGGATACAGTTTCAATAAAATTTGGCAATGAACCAGATGAACTCTCTGGGTATTTTGACTACTTTAGAGAAAATCCATAAAACAAAATCGACGTTCTGCTTTCTTTCAGTTCCAATCAAGACGTGGAACAAAAATTTTCCGCTGAGGGCAGAGATTAGTGACAAAATTTGTCAACGAATGGTTTGATCTATCAATATCAGAATTTGAAAACACTAATTTGGCAAATGACTAATTTACATTTACATATACAGGCTCTATGAATAAATTTTATTCCTTTGATGGAACCCCAATTGATTATCGCACATTCCGAAAGTGCTTTCTTCATATCGAAAATATTTAATTTTCATATATTCTATGCATGAGTTGAAGGAATCGGACAGAATTGAATACATAAACATTTGAAGTCCACAGGAATGTTGAAATTTGATTCACTCACTGATCATCTGCTCGTTCAACCATACCATACTTGGATCAAATATGATTTCATTTCCAATAACTATATGGATTCAAATTTGATTTTACCGATATTTCTTTGAATCCTCAATAGCATATATGGAAACAATATATTTTTGAGATCAGAAAAGGAGGCTTTTTATGAATTCGCTATAATATACCGGGTGCCCAGTGGAAGAAACTAACAGTGGGCAAAAGAAATTTCTGAAATTTATTTTTGGAATTCTAGGTCATCCGCTAGAAGGCACAATTGTCATGTTGAAATATATACGAATTCGAGTTGTTCAACCATCCCTACCCCCTTATTTTTAAGAAATAAAGGTACGGGTATACGGTCAAAATTATGCAGTTTTCGTCTTAGGTTACGAAATAATACATATTCTGGATTCACGACATTTTTTCGAGAGGAAATCTATTCATGTACTTCAGGATGACAATTCTGCCCTCTAGTAGCTGACCAAGAATCTCAAAAATAGTTTCCAGCAATGTTACACCCTTTACTATCAGAGGTTCATTTCATCCACAGGCCATGCATAAGAAATGATGAAATGATGGAAGACATCTGGAAGGAAACAACATTTCATCTGCATGAGTTGAATGTTGAAAAAGTAATAGACTCTATAAGAATTGATTGACTATAATCTATACGATGATTTCATAACTGAAATAAATTGAAAAATTCCACGTCTAAACAGGTTTTCTCACCTGCTCTCCTTGATGAACTGGATCTCAGTGCCTTCCTTTCTAGAGTAGGCTCATGGTTCTATTCACTGGAAGTCTATTGGATGACTCTTGCATTTTGTAGTGAACAATTCCTTCTGAAATGAGAATGTTCGAGCAGGGTTGAAAAATTTATGCTCCATAGCAATTGTGCACACTTCAAGCATCACTCTGTCAAAATAACATCTGAAATCATTAAATTATTGTAGTGACAAATCTACAGGAGAATATTGTCCATTTCGTGACAAAAGAGAGAGGAATGATAAAATCAGAACTGAAAAGGAAAGCGAGACCCTCTTTTGGAATATGTATGTACAAGATGGTGATTCAAAAAATAATACTGCAAGATCATAAACATGCCACCTTGTAGTGATCTTAAGATGTAAGGACTGATGAAATCTGTAGGAATGACAATGTGTTGATTTTGCGACCATTTTGTGTATCACAGTATCATAATGAAAAGTCGAAAAATGATATTTATCACACACTATTATTGGCCTAATCATTTGTGGAAACTGACGCAAAATTAGTTGAAGTATTCATGAGTGAGTAGTGTTATCAAATAATTGTTAGGCCATGCCAATCGATCTTAATGACCAATGCCATTAGGCAAGATCTGATCACGTCATCAACTAACATTCTAACTACACTGAATCCCAATTTCATTACCTCACTTCTCCAGTGTGGTCAGGAAAATATGAGCTTTCGAGCAGAAACGAGAGTTATTCATATAAATCTGTGAGTAGAAACATAAAAATGCTGTTATATCAAAAATTCTCAATCAATCTCTACAATCAATCCAATCGTTTAAACGCCTCAATCAAAAAGTCATAAGGGATCCATAAAAGCAAAGCACCTCGTGAAGCATTACATAAGTAGCGAAAAAAACAAGAGCCATCTTAAATCATCATCTGCGATTTTATGGATGTTGTCGTATTCATTTTGTCTCTCCTTTTGTATGTCACCAATATCGTTCCGTTTCTTTCCCTCGCACTGTGAGAACACTGGCCAACTAAGATGAACGAGTATCGCGTGTGCCCGCAATGATTTACTGGGAGATTACTTTAAGAGACCACTTGTTATTGCCCATAACTTCTGATTCAAGTGCATGAGCAACACACGTTCAGCTTAAGAAACGGTGGAAGGAAATGAGGAGGAGAGAGATGGATCATCAAAAAGTTGTTTGTGGGAATGGGTGCTCATAAGATGGCTCAATTTCGAACTGATGCATTATATCGCGATGTCTTGTAGGAATAACCGACTGCGATATTTTCTGTTGATGTTTCACAGGTTATTAATGGTATTTCGTCACTGAGAAAAATGTGCGATATTTGTTGTTTGTTTGTACATTTCGATTGAAAACATGAAAACAGTAGTGTTCTAAATCAAACTATTATTAATTATTCATCAAATTTCACCACTGTTGAGTATATAAAAAAATATGATATGGTGAAATCGTTGAGGAATTTCTTTGTAATAATTTCACATTGTCAATTTATGTTCCACTCTTTTCCCTACCCTATTGGTAATTGATCTCTACGAATTTTTCATAGGTATTTGTCATTGCAGATGATCCATGCATCAACATCGATCATTAATATACTTGGTGATCCACCTGATAATGCAAAGAAAAACATGGAGTATTAGTAGGAAATCAGAGAAAGTGCCCGCAAAATTTTAGAGCTAACTATATGGAATTTCATCATAATGAACCTCCCAATGTTAAGCCACTGAGCTGCAGTAGACTTTCCTCTTTGAAGTGCAGACTGATGCACTCTCATTCGTGTGATCTCCCAGTGTCGCCGATTTGATCAGACGAGCTAGCAGATGCAGAATCTTAGCATAAAAATAAAGGGAAACATCCACACAATCGGCATCAAGGACAAATTCACCCTAGAAATCAAATGAAGTCAATTGCTCTTTTCAATATCCTATTGGTATCCTCGTTAATAACTCTCATTTCTGAATGTGTACACGTGCACCATGTTCGAGAGAAACAACTGAGAATAGCTGGCAATGATTGTTAACAGCTACATTGTTGTTTATCATGTTTTCAGTTCGATACTGGAGCTCGAGAGATGATGACCTCTTGTTAGTGAAACTCGAGTTCCATGATAATCATGATTAGGTTTCTTTGGTATATTGTCACATGGAAAATTGTCAGATTTCCGATGTTCTTTGAAAAATGATTCACCTTATCTCGAGCTTATCTCCTTATTACCTGATAAAAAATTCATATTATATTGAACCGCCAAGACACTCTCTGATACTCATATCGTGATTGTTAATCCCCTTCCCCCCCCCCCCCCACTCCCCCCCCCCCACCTTCCTGATCGTCAAATTAGCTATTCAACGATATTTACTTTCAACTTCGTTTCAACTAGGTTCCCAACTTCGGCTGATGAAAACAGGATATATTGACACGTGGAAATTGGAATTTCAAAAATCAAATCAAGAAATTCATAAATTCAAGGTTCACATGATCATTTTCTTAAAGATCTTGGACTTTGTGAATTTTATAGGTATTGACCAGTCGGATCGGATTTGCTGCTGATACTGCAATTTTTACATGGCTGATAACTGGGAAAACCTGAAGCAAAAAGGAGAGACGGACTTCCAGTCAATAGAACCATGGTTCGAATATAAATTGCTCACAATAAACAAGGAGAAAACAAACTATTTGCCATTCAGCTGTAATATTCATGGTCTGCCCAATTTCGAAAAACTGAATATTACAAGGAATAATGAACAGTTCTCTATAGAACCTGAAAAGGAGATTAAATACTTAGGTATAATCATTGATTTTCTTGTCAAATGAGAGTCTCATATGGATTTTGTTACAAAAAATGAAAAATGAAATCAAGAAACTCAAGGTCAATTCACCTGTTAGCCAAATGAAAACTTAATACCGCGCACTAGTTGAAAGCCACATACGGTATGGAATTCTAGCATGGGAAGGGACGTTGAAAATACATGTGAACCCATTGGAAGTAATACAGAGACGATTCATAAAACTAATTGTTTCAAAAAACTATAGATATTCATCCGATTTAATATATTCTGAATCCAAAATTTTTGACCTCAGACAATTATACTTCTTCCTCACGTGCATGAAATATCAAAGAACAAAGCATAACAATCAACTCTCAACCCACAACTACAATACCCGAAAAAAAAGCATGTGCATGCCATGGTTAAAGCCACAACACAGAGAATGTTCATCTACCTAGACCCAAAATTAAACAATGCAATTCCTGATGATAGATGTACAGATAACTACAGAAGATTCAAGAAACTATTTAAAAAATACATTCAGGAGAAATCGAGACATATGATACGTCCCCTTTTCGATATGTAAAACAATTCCACCACTTTTACCACATTGTACTATTTTGTAAGTATCCCAGATCGATTTTTTATATTTTCCTATAGTATAAATCGAAATTCAAGCCTTTCTGTGGTATGTTGTTTTAAATATTTTTATTCATGTAGGTTTGTGTATAATATGTACTATATGTAACTTGCAATTGATATTTAGACACGTTTCGATGTTTCCTATATTTATTTCAATTATGCGCTCACTAAACTTAATCCTACTGATATATTTTCTCGAAACAAGTGTTCAGTCACTAATCGAGTAGATTATTTATTTACACGTTTCAGTTGAAACAATGAATGATTTTTATTTTTCTCAAAATGTAAATAAATGTTATTATTATTGATCTTATTATTATTATTGATAATAATAACGATGTAGGTACCACTGGTGCAACTACTCTGTCTATTTGCCTCTCTTATTTCTTCAACTAAAACTCTAACGTACCGGGTGATCAGTTAAGGGTAGCGAGCGGCCACATCTCATAAGATATTGGTCGTATAGATTTGAGAAAAAAAAATTATGATGAAAGTCGCCAAGAGAAATTGCTGGAGATTATTTTCGAGTTTGTCAAACGTCCGCTAGAGGGCGTAACAACTAACACCAAGTAGAAAAATGGGATTTTCATAGAATTTTGTCTAATGGAAGTATATCGTTGATATCATTTTCATATTTACTAATCATTTCCCTTCATTTTTCGTTCATGACGTTTTGTTTTATCTATCAAAATAAAGCGGTGGGGGAAGTTCAATTGTTTTTTTAAGAAACTAAGATTTCCCCCGTTCAATTCGACCGATTTCAGCAAACTTAGGCTCATATGAAAGAGCATAATTTGCAAATAAATGTACAGATATGATCAGTCAATATGAAAATGATATCATCGATATACTTTCATTTGACAAAATTCTATGAAAATCCCATTTTTCTACTTGGTGTTGGTTGTTACGCCCTCTAGCGGACGTTTGACAAACTCGAAAATAATTTCCAGCAATTTCTCTTGGTGACTTTTATCATGATTTTTTTTTCTCAAATCTATACTACCAATATCTTATGAAATATGGCCGCTCGCTACCCTTAACTGATTACCCGGTACAGCTCATTTGAAACTGATACTAAGATTACTTCTCAATCAATGATAACAATCTCAAAACAATAATTATGCGTACAAAACTCTGCAAGAATGTCGTCATCTTCTGGAGAGATTCATAACTTGAATGCCAATATAGGGGGAAATGCCGCGCGTTGATGTTCTTGGCGAAACGAGACACCATCAGTGACTGCACCAGTCTTCTGTACATCTTTACCTACACACTATAATAATATACAGTATCCTCATCCATCTAGTTTATTTCATCAACCAAAACAAACCTATAATACAGAGTGGTCTACTACATACTCAATGGAAATTTGATAATAATAATAATAATAATAATAATAATAATAATAATAATAATAATAATAATAATCAATATCGTCTTTATTATTTCATTGAATGACATATCATGATTAATATATCCGAGCTATCAAACGAAATAGAGGGCAAAGTTCATCTTCATCAGTAATAACATGCATCGCGGAAGATGTTCTTCCATTTAACCCTGGAGAAGAAAAAACTGTGATTTTCATGCATAATTTCATAATCTGAATACGAACAAACATTGTGCCTAAAGAATGTAGCTTACCTATCCTAGATAAGATATCAAGCGTTTCCTTCAGTCGAACAAATAGTCTTTATATTTAGTTTCGAATTTGATGAAATTCAATTGTTTGAAAGAACTGGGGATAGAATTATAACTTTGACAAATTCGGTACCTAAAAGGCCGCCTGAAGATTTTTGGCTACGGGTGGTCAATTCTACATTCTCAGGCTCGAGACTTGCCGAAATTCGCTGTACCATCAAAGTTATGAAATTCATTGCCAAGTGGGATGTTTCCTGATGACCTTTAAATATTCAAGAATATCTTCAATACCTTCTTTCTGTCCCACCATTCCATCGCTGGCTAACACGATGTTCCTCGAACATTATAGATTTTCTTTTCGTGGTGTCAAAAGAAAATATTCCAATGCTGTATTGCAATGATTAGTTTCTCACCTACGTTCTATGTCTCTATCCTTTGCAGTCATGATGAAAGGATCCTGTCATCGTAAGCGTCGTTAGCGTAACGATGCTGAGTTCGTATGTAGACACCGACACCCATAGTCGGGAGTTCGCATCCTGCTAAGGCCGTGGATGCTTGTGCTTACTACTCATCTCTACCAGTTTTGATTGAAGCAGAGAGTTGGTTCCACCAATGAGGGAAGTGCTGTTGCATAAAAAAGTTTGGATCATTTTGTAACTGGTATAAAAGAGGGAATCAAAAGGTAGAAAATCTTCCTTACATTTGAAATAGTAAATGTTGCAGATGCTGTGTTTTTTTCTCTTCTCAATGAAGGATGACAGAAATCAGAAAATTCGTGATCCTAGCACATAATAAGCAAAATCATTTGTTCTCAGTTCACTGTATGCCAAAAATGTACTACGCGCCCGAATTGAAATAGCTTCAACTCGTGATCAGCAGAAGATTAATCAACACAAAAATTGACATAAGAATAATTGCAGAGTTATGAAATGATGAATAATCGTGTATAATGGCAATACCTACTCTTATATACAGTTTATATACGTTGATGTTAATCGCTCGACACATTAGCTGTGCCAGAAACGGCATTCAGCTGAGTGCATGAATATATTTTCATGCTCAAACTTTCTTTATGATTAATATGCGACTTATACGGAACTGTTATAGAAAAGTTATGAAATCGTGATTCGAGATCATTATTTTTCTTCCGTAAACCTTAAAAAAACGAGTCGGATTCGTGAAAAATACATAATTATAGAAAGTTGATCTGATCTCGGACACCCATATTAGTTATTATCGATCTTTGCCTTTCGAAAAAGTGAGAGATTATTCAAAAAATTTGGGATCTAGTGAGGAGAAGTCATTGACTCATCCATCAATCATTGATTGACCAAGACCTGTGAAGCACAGAGAAATTATAGAGGATAGATAAATAATCTTCTGGAATCATCCTTAGGCTCACTCAATGGCGCACCACGGAAGGGGGGAAAGGATGCAACAGCCTTCCCCGCTTCCTCCCCAAGAAAATTTAAATTCTTACTATTGTAAAATAAGATCACCTTCTATCAGGAAATGATCCTTCATACTGAAATCATACTGAATCTATTAATGAATAGTGATCGCTCACCTTTCTATGATGTCCTAGAGATTTCAATGATTTCTTGAGTGAAGTATCACTGACTAGGCGAATTACGCTTATTAACGCTTTCTTCTGGAAATAATTCAAGAGCTTTAGCATATATTTGAACTCCAGACTCACAAAGACAGAGACTCTAGGACAGGCCGCTTTGCAGATCGTGAGTAGCTGCTGGGGCCAAGTCTTTGTGGTACAGGCGGCCAGGTGGTCGAGATGTTCGAGCGACATCATAGTAATCATGAGGTCTTGGGTTCGATTCCTGGCTGGCCGTTGGATTTGGGTTCATTTATGCGCTGTTCAATGTATATCATGAATTTCTACATATAACTATCCCAAATGCCACAGTGGTTTAGATTCCACTTGTATAAACTGTAGATCCCCGTCTCCTTCACTCGCACAAGCCCTTCGGGGCTTCTGAGGGTTGTTGCTTCTGCTACTAAGGAGATGAGTAACAATAATAAAGTAATAAAGTATGACATCATCATATTGGGCATTGTGTGATATGTTTTCCTGGTGAAGACAAAAAGTTTTTATTGCATTGAATTCTACTAGATTTTTAGATCCACACTTCAGAATTCCTGCCAAATCATCATTCGAATTATCGACCTGTCTCCATCTTGCACCTCTTGCTGCATTGGATGGGGTTTCTTGAGGAGAAGGCGATATGATATATGTGTATGATATCGATGTAAATCCAAAGAAAAGTTGGTGCCAAGGCAGAGCCTTGTAGAACACCAGCATTGATAGTCATCGTATCAGATGTGTTTTCGTCTATCACCACAAAGTGTGATCTGGTTGGACACTCGATACATCGATAATAAAAGATATAGTTGGACATTTCCTAATTTTCAAAAAAAATTGTCACGTGAGAGACGCATGTGAAACATCACATTAGCCAGAGAATCTATAGGAATATATTTGGATTTGGATTTTGTACCTATTATGATAATTGAATATTTGTTTCGATTTATAGTATGTTTTTATACTAGTGAATGAATTATAATGTATTAGCATGAATGTTGATTGAGCCCCCCTCCCCCTGTAATTCAATCCTGGGTGAGCCTTTGGCATCACTTATGAACTTTTGTTGAACGAGTAGAGAGATTAATTATGCAATACCATTCAATTCACATGTTACAGCTATATTGTAGAAAAATCTGTGATCTAAAAAACCTTCAATCTTCAGTGGCCATATTCACCGAAGAGGAACATGTCGATTCATTACCGCTATGGAAGTAATTCCTCGGAGATGGTCCCCCAATTCTCGATAATGAATGAGTCATGACATGAACATCATGTGAGATACTGCGCTATACAGATTGATTGATGTATTGTGAATGAAAAATTCATGTTCAAGAAATCTGAGAAAATCATCAGTATTGAAAGGAATGTGGAAATAGGAAGCTCCTTCACGCATGGGTATAAGAGATCTCATAGATAATTGGAACAAGAGCTCGGATCTATTCTAATCTACTAATCTAATATATTCCAAGGCTACTTGAAATAATTTTGTCCATTTCCGAGCCGGAAAGGAGCGAAGCATGATACGAGACCCAATATTTGTATATGCTCATATGGCTCGGCAAAAACTTCAGAGGATATACATAAAAATACTTAGTTGGTTTGTCCTTCGGTCTTGCCCAATGAAGCTAATAAATAGAGTTTATAAAATCAACTCTCGCACTTCATCTTCGAAGAGTGATGTACTCGATGACAACTTTTGATGACAGCTCAATGATGAATATCATATACATACTGAATATCCTCTAAAGCTGTGATATTGGGAATAAACGAATAAACGTTCTTGGCTTCTGTATGAGAATTATCAGAAAGAAGTTTGGAGAATTGAATATCTTCCATTTTCACTAGGTATTCAATAATGATAATCAAATGCGGATTTCCCACATATCATGTATGAGTGAAGTGAAAACTTACTGAAGAAATATAATGGAAAAAAAATTGATAATATCGAAACATAGTCAAAACAAACCTCGGTAAACATCTGCATTATGAGTTGTTTCCTGGATGTACCCGGGTGTTTTTGGAGACAAGGAGAAAAAATGCAATGGAAGGAATAAGAGTCCTTACGAGTCATATTTGGAGCTTGCGGTAATTCCAATACCAGATGACTTCTACCACTGCAATACAAGTCGAAGTGAAATAAAAGGAGAAACAGAAGTAAACAATGCGGCATTTTCAGAATTATTCGGAATACATCTTCAAAACCACTTCGGAAAAAAAGCGTCTCCTTGGGTGGGTGCTATGAAATAATTTGTTTTTCAGAATTATGGTGGGTAATTATCACCTGTACCATCCCACGTAAATCCGCCACCTAACAATTCAACATAAAAGATATCATTACCAAAAATTCAATCACATCAATACCATTTGAATAGTTCTTTATGAAAGAGAACATGAATCGAATGATCATGCAATGAGTAGAATAAAAGAAAGGTAAGGTAAAAAGAATTATCAACATACTAACTTCCTGTTGAAAAATATACTATCATATCCATCAAGATATACTTATCCATAGTGAAGAGAATTATCAATATAATAACTCTCAGGTAAAAAAAAATACTATCATATTCATCAAGATATACTTATCCATTTTTCTTTCCTCTACGATGAAGAATTCATAATGCAGTATTATTGTGGGTGTATTTCTAAGATCCTATAAAGAATCTTGTGAAGAATCTTTCTAAAACAATTCATTTTCAATAGAGTTCGATATTTCTGAGATCATACAATTTATTTAAGCTTCCATTATCTCACTTAGGATAGATAGGTACCATTATAAAGTTGTCTCATCCATCATCAAATGTATATCGGCGATTCGCGATTATAATCCTGTACAGTGAGTTGAATGAAAATTGAGTGGGAACCTCCAACTTATCAGTTTCCTCATTTCGAATGTTCAAATGGCAAAGGTACATCTGTGATAGGTACATCCTCGGGTACATCATCGGAATAATTATGTGAGAAACAATATCGAAAATTTGCAAAAAGCCGGTTTTGTGACAAGGTTGGGGGGACCGAACCTCCTCAACCCTCACTCTTTACTCGAGTTCAAATGTGTGATACATCATTGAAAAGCTCGTTGAAAATTGGTTCTACTGAAAAGCATTTTCTGGAGTGGAGGCTGATGGGGAGTGTTTCACTCATGTGCTATTTTGGTTCCTCGACCTTACCTCGAACTGTGTGGAAAAATTTCGTATGTGATCATCAAGTCATATGTTTCATCATGTCTTCTCTTGATTTGTCACTGTTTTTCATTTCCTAAAACAAGTAACGAATTTTCAACTCGAAGAGAACTATGCAAGTTACAACAATAGCAAGCTGGTAGAATGGTCTCCACTTGGGCCTGATCTGAACCGGAATGAGCATGTTTGAGATAATTGAGGGAGGCTAATTCGCAAGCAAAAATCAGTTATCATCATTTCATATCTTCACTGGAATTTTTTGAAGAGTTGGAATACTTACCTTACATTTGAATCGACAATAATTGCATTCAATCCGAGGTTATGCTCACCGTGCCGCACGAATATGCAATTCACGACATAGAGTATGTCAATTTGTTCACTTGTCTCGTTTCATTGCATTTCATCCACATTTTTCAATATTTTTTCAATTTTCATCGTTCTATAGAACAACAATGTAAGCGGGGATAATTCATCTTTCGATTGACCCTCTATAATATGAAATTTATCAGAAATTTTTGCGAAATCAATATCAGGTATTGTTCGAGATGGAAACGCCTACAACTTGCCGAAACAATGGCCAGAATCAATGTGAATCTGAAAGAGTTATTCAAGATCAAACTTTGGAAAAAATTGTCTATCCAGTTTTTTGTTCAGGAATGTACTAAATGAATATTTACTACTATTACTCCACGAATATATCGGAAACTTTCCCAACATTTTTTTGAATTTTATATAATGTATCCAAACAAATTTAACTCGAAAAAAACTAAGATGTATTAACTTGGGTAGAATTCGACAAGATTATGGAGAGATATATTTGGAAGGATGAAAATCAAAATAAGGGTATCGTTAAAGATACTCCAAACATGATTATTCGACAGCTTGAATAAATATCAAAGTTGAGTTAGAAGTTAAGAGTAACCTCTCAATATCGATTTCATCACAATACCCATGCAAATATCATTCAAAGCATTGATGAACACTGATATTCAAGCATGATCTGATACATGGAAGTATAGGAAATGAACATGCATTAAATATAAATACACAAAAAAATACTACATATCATTATTCATGCCGAAAATATAATCCAAACATGCATTTCCTCATGAAAGAATAATTTTTTGTTATATCTGATGGCCGTACTGTTAATTTCCTCAACTGATTTAATCATCTAATACATCATTCGTATCAGTCATGAATTGCCGAAAGTGTATTTCATAGCAAGCAATATCCTATGCTGTTTTAATAGCGGAGGGGTTCCTTCCTGGACATGAAAAGTTATCCATCATCCTGTCAAACCTAGACGTGAGGCGGAGCGATTCACACTACCATAACCAATAATAACCTCAAGTAGATGTGGCCATCTTTGTATATTCCAGTAACATGAATTTCATACTCGATAAAACATTCCTGATCAATAATATATTGGGTTTTCTATTTTCGTAAAAAACATTCACTTATTATGGAAATGGGCATAAATTCGATAGCATCTGATATTGAACTCTAGCTAATTACTATCTGGGTTGGGTTTCTGAAAGAAAAATCTAGTAATTTACAATAATATTTATTTATACATATATCATTTATATGTATGGTATATATAAGTTGAAATCCACAAGACAGAAATTCAGTAGTAAAAGTATTTAGACTGAAATTTTAATTCATGAAAAAAGGTTAGAAATAATAATAATTTATATTACATTAACGTTCATTTACAAAATGATAAAAACAGTTTTTTTTTCTGGATGAGATGTTCTTGAAACTTAGTACCTCTAACTCTAAAATATTACACCACAGCACAAATATCTATATTTCTAATTTATCCATATAGGTACAAATATACAGTATGCCACTGCAAAACCCCTAAAATTTTAGAGTATAAATATTTGTATTTATGAATGGTTAACCAATTTAAATAGGAAAATGTAGGTCCAACATTAATTTACATTTTGTCTTGCAAAAGAGTAACTAGATACCTAATTTCATGAATACCTATTTAATTTGTCCAACCTTGACTACATGTTTTATAATAAAATAATGACGTATACTTCTTTTGTAGCATGGTTAAGTATTTTTACGTATTCGTTACAAGTTATCACTAGCAATTCTGATTGGGTTTTCAGCATCATGAATCGCAATAATTTATCCAATTTTTATATATAAAATAGTTCTCTCCAAAAATTAACCAATGGAATTAATGTTTCAATGCTTCATTTCTCTAGATATCTATCAGTTGTGAAAATTCACAAAGTTACGTATTTCGAGTATTGAATAACATATCCTACATGGATAATTTTTTACTCTAACTTTGGCATGAAAGTGCGTAATTTTAATAATATCGTATATTTCATATCCTCTCACTTCCGGTTCTATTTACAGCGATCTCATATAAATCAACTCAATTACCAAATATACAGATAATAGAAATATCTACAGGTCAAGAAATCAAATCTACTTTTTCAAGACAAACAACATAATCTCACTTCCTTTACAGAATAACAACCTTCGAATTACACGTATTGAAATTGATCCCCAAAATGAAATCCCCAAGATAATTCTATAGCATATAGGAGAAAATAGATACAGGTTCAACAAAAAGTATGGCACACTTCACAAATGCTCGATATGAATGATTCTCGATCTAATACAGAACCAATGTTGGAGAATGATATCATAAAAAATATTTCGTTAAATAATACAGAACACATCTGAACAGTTCGAACTTCTTTCATTCATAACTTCATTATTTTTAATCGAATTTTGCTTCATGCCAATGATGAGATTGTATTAATAGATATTGTATTAAAGAATATTGCACAAGATCCATGTTCAACGAATCCTCAAGTGTCACAATTTTTTGTATTAATTTCTTATTCAAGTTTATATTGTTCACCCAAGTGAATCACTAACGAAGCATCACCAATATATTAATTTTTTTTTGATAAATTGAGAATATGCAATGATAATTTTTTTCACTTCCAACTTACTGTATTGATACTTTTTGTTGAACTTGAAACCTGATGAATTGAAAAATTTCATTACATGTAATATATTTAATTTCAATAAAGTCTCGTCGTAGTACGGATTTTCACGAATTGTATCTTCTGTAAGGCAAATAAGATTTCCTGTTTTCAAATAATATGTTCAATAAGCCAACTTGACTAATTCAATAGATATATGCTTCGGTTCAACTTGCAGACGACATCAACATTTCGAAAAGAAAATGTCGACACTGACCTTTCAATCTTCCGTCTGTAATGGATAGTTGATCTAGTTGATCTCGTAGATATTCTAAACCACAATTCTTTCATGACCAGAAATTAGGAAAAATAAAAAATATTTATACAAAAAATTCAAACCCGGGTATGTACTTTTCACTAACATTTTGGCAGTTCATCTGCTTTCACTAAATTGCACGTAGCACTGGCCTCATGAATAAAGTTTAAAACGGTAGTCCAAAACGGGAGATTCGCGTGAAAAATAATATAAAGTCTATATTATCTACAAATATAAATAAATTAACTATAAAACTCCATCTATAATCGTATAGAACTAATATATCGACTTTGAATATACACGAAAAAGACTTTCTTAAGAGGTCAATACGGTTGTAGGGAATTTTGAAAAGTTCCTGCCAAAAAGGAGTCCATGCCGAAGGCAAAGACAAATGCAATGACTAAAATGTGTATTAAGGTACATAGTTTAATACGTCTTGGTTCACTGTGGTGATCCTTGAGGACTAATATCGTCGCCTCCACCTTCCGAACCGCCTTCGCCTTTGGTCTTGTTCTCTTTTTTCCACTTCATTCGCCTGTTTTGGAACCAGATTTTGATTTGTCTTTCGGTCAAACACAGGGCATGTGCGATCTCTATTCTTCTTCGCCTCGTCAAATACCTGTTGAAATGGAACTCTTTCTCCAATTCCAGCGTCTGGTAGCGGGTGTAGGTTTGTCGACCCCTTTTCCTCTCTGGAATCAAGAAAGACGAGAAATTAAAATGTGCGATTTTTCAAACGTTCTACCTATACTACAATGTTTCTCACGGTAGACGTTCTTTAAAGGTCTCTCACCACCTCGTCCACCACCTCCTCGAATAACTTACAGACAGGGTTTCGTGGACTGAAAAACTCTGGATTCTTCGACTTCAGGGTTATTCAATATTCTCTTTCATTCAACAATATTTTCAAGGTCATACCAGTTTTTATTATATGGGATGACATTATCAAATTTCTCATTTCGAATAGAACACCCAGTAATTTTATGATGGGTTCCATCACGTTTCTCTATAACCATTTATGTTAACTTTCTCTTAGATATCTTGATCATTTTGAAAATGTTGAAAGATGTGGCCATATCTTCAACACTGCGCCTTTCACCCATTTTTGATTGGTGGTAAGCTCTTCTGGGGTGGACGAAAGCAAAGGAATGTTACTTCTGGAAACCACATTACCACTTGATTTATCGCATAGAGGGTATCCAAAATTTGATGACCAATTATATCATTTTCAGGATTGAAAGAGATTTTTTTTTCAAATGCGACATCTTGTATTCATTGAATGGTCGGATGCGGAATTTAATTCTGCATCGATCCGAGATAGGTATTGGGAAAGTCGTAGCAAATCGAAAATAAGAAAATTTATGGTGATATCCGGTAAAATATCTTGAAAGGAAAAAGAATGTCGAAAAAGAAAATAACCCAGGAGTCCAAATAATCATAATTCCAAGTTATTTCTAACCACGAAAACTTCTAACGAACGGCTACTGTAAGAAAACCTGTATAGTAATATCATCATGAATCTACTCCAAACAATGGATAGCACCATCTTCAAAATTGCTAGAGGTTTCAAAATGTCCTAGAGAGTAAGATTTGGAATTTCTTGAATGTAAATTTTTCAATGATATTGTATATAAATAGGTACAATAGGAGAAAGCAACAGATGCAATATTCAGGGTATTACCTGAACATGCGTCAAAAATGCAAGAGGAATATGCCTTGGGTCAAAAGAAGAAGAAAGTTACTGTGAACGTATGTCCGGTATCATAAGGTTTCTGTTTGACATCAAAATTGATTCAGAAATTACATGAACGTATATTACCTAATCACGGAATAGATCGTTCTCACACATTAATAACAGGGAGTGTTTTTTTTTGGATTTTTCATTCTTTTTGTTCAACTAGATTGAAATGCATTCTGTATATATTTTTTTTTAATTTCGCTACATTTTCAAGAAAAAAATATAATTCAAATTTGTGAACGTCTCTGAACATTTCGACGATATTCACATTCTTGATGAACGCTATTTTATTATGAGCACCTCACACCAGTTGCAAGTGCAAGAGCCTATAAAATTATCAGAAAAGTTCAAATATATTAAAAAAATTGGCTAGAGCATTTGTTAGATGGAATGTTTAGAAATCACCCTGAGGTTTCATTAGTTTACTGAGACCCTTTATCAGTTATAAATTGGAAATAATTATATAATATGGTAATGGTATTTTGTTAGGTACAGTTCAGCCGGCAGATATAAATATAAACATTGAGATCTTTTCGTTAATACACATAATTTTAAATTTCTTTCCTCGCTTTTGATATGAAATTATCTCGAAAATTGAGTGCTGAAAATGAAAAGAATTCTATCCAATTTGGTGGTCATCAAAATAAATACATGCTCGTTTTCGAGAATTTTTGTCGGGTTTGTTATGTAATTGTACAACAACCGAGACCCATACAAAACCATCAAATTCCAGGTAAATAATCAATGTTATTCAAGAGAAAAGTTTCGTTGTCAAATTTTCATATCCCATGTTTTCATTCTGAAGGCTTTCATTATAAAAATTATTACCTGAAGCACACCGGCGACTACTCGGGAGAAAGCAATAAAAATTACCAGGAAAATAATTATATACATCAGTTTGAAGGGAGGCAAAGCCGGCCTTGTGACGCCAATCAAAGTGGGCTTTAGGCGGTCTCAGCCTGTATCTGAGATAATGAGTTTATAAATGATGCATAAATCAGTTTTGTCTTTTCTGGACTTGACGGTCTTGCGAAATTTTCGAATAGTTATACTCCACATAATAATTACGATTAGTTCGGGTATAATAAGATTCTTGTCAGATGTTACGATGTTGAAAATGATTATGAAGAATTTGTTGTGCATAATATTGTCGGAAATCATCTCACTCGTATAAAATCAAGAAGAAAATAATAGAAATGGATGGTTTCTTCTCGGTTTTTGTGGTTCAATAGAACTATTGGGGACAAAATGGAAAACTGTAGAATTTATTCCTTCAACCAGTGAGTTGATTCTTGACTAATTCACATTACTTATTTGGAGCCAGAGGGCTTTGAAGAGATTTGAATCTATTGAAATCTGATTTATTCAATTCATTGAGCTGATGCATGCTGTGATTGATTCGAGTTGTCTGACTCGGACAGTTTTCGATATTTTGACTTCGATCTAACATATCCAAGGTATTGATGTAAGTATCGATTATTGGTAAGCTTACAATACAAATGAATATTGCCCTATTCGAATCCTAGAAAAAGCCTACTCATACTCCTTATTTATTATACTTATACTCATAGTATAAGAAAGCATAAAAACTAATTGTTTCTAATCATTTCCACTCTATGTCAGTCATTATTACGGTTATGCACCGTGTTTCCGAAATATAATGAATATTATTCTTGACATGACAAGCCTTATTCTATGACAGCATTTTAAGGGTTATTACTTTTCAGAAATACAGAAATCCTATCCTAAAAACAACTTGTGGGGTATTGAAAGAATGAAATATCTATGCAGAAGATTATGATATCAACAGTTGTGAAAGAAACAATATTTATCTTCTGTTAACACATAATCTTAACAATACATATAACCTTGTCGTTCATTATCGCATAGGGGCAAACACATCCATCACAATAAAGCACACTATGCAGTACCCAGAACGTATAACGAGGGTATAGGGCCCAAGTCATATCTCATTCATTCAAGGACACTATTTTTCTGAAATTGGTTACGGATATGAGCAATGCTCACCAATATCGTATGGCCAATGCTACTTTCTGCAAACTTCAATCAAATGAAGGGTTAAGTGTCGATAGTAATATATAATATTTCAAGTAGTTTCTAAGACTCCAAGAAAATTGATTTATAAATGTGGCCTAAAAACTTTACTGTCAGAAAAACGAAGAATTACCTTCATGTTAACAATCCTCAAGAATTATTATGATGCTTCCGAACTACTGTCCTTAGTATCTTTCCCCGTACCATCCAGAAACACAAGTAATACGAAAATCCTCAGTGTAATTTTCAAGCACACCAACCTGGGTCTAAACACCCATATTCCAAGGTATGTCTTTGTCTCATTTTGAAACTAGAACCAAATGAATTTTTCATATGTAATCTATATCTGTAATGTAATTTAAGAATATCAGAAGATACTGCTTTGGGATCACCTGTATGTATCCCAAATCTGAATGAATAAATAATAAATGAAAAAATTACAGACTATTACTTGATGGAGTCTATATATACATGAATGAACAACTTCGTATTGTTTTATCGAATTCCCAATATTTTTCGTCGTAGACGGTAAGTTTCGTTGCCAACCAATGCAACTGATTTCCCTTCGTCCGGCCCTGACTGTTGCATCATCTCTTCAATTATTTTTAATTAACCGATTATTTCCGACTCGAAGTTTCGTTAAAAACTGATACTCTCTACGCCATGGATTTCTGCACCCTCTGAGGGCGCGGCGGACAGGGAGAGGGTGACGAAGACGAATGGCGGTTTTCCGTCGTGAACACCGAGATGGAGGAAAAAACCGACATGTGTGCGGATAACGCTCGAGAGCACACCGAAATGAAACCCTCCAATGATTCGATTCGATTTCGGCTCCCTGCTCGCGTTCGGGAACGGATGAGTTTTCCGAGAAAAGCGACGACATAAACAAAAACAAAATCGGACTGAATGAATCTTTGGACCGGAAAATGGAAGTTTTCTTTGTTTTACTCAGCAATTTTTTTTCATAATGGATTTCAGGAAGTTGCGGTTCCTTCTTGACGACTGACATTCCAACAGATTTACGTTACGAGACTGGAAAACGGTGTTTTGTAGGTCGACCCTAAAAGATTCCAGGGTGAGGTCTAGCAATTTGATAAGATCTGCTAAACACGGATTCTGATCATATAACGTATAATCTTTTTTCCTTCAACGAGAAGTAACACGTTATAATTTGACATCTTCTTCACTACGGTACGTTCATTCTGGTAATTCCGTACAAATTGTAGAAATGAGAATGATAATAAAAAGTAAAACCGTACAGCAACAAAAGAGCGCTCTCTCTCAAATCCAGAACCAGATTGGTATCAACAACCCCTAACCAACGCACCCTATAGCACTTATCCATCGCAGAATGTATTGCAACCAACAATCCTTCATTATAAATCCAGTTGTAAACGAGATGTAATCAATGCTGCAACAGCTTCTATACCTAACCCACTTCCAAAAAATCCAAGAATATCCAACGCATTGATTACACTTCATCACAACCACCTCCAATTTAATTACAGTAGTTGATTCGTGAAAATGAGGTGGTGATGCAGCTTTAGGCT
This sequence comes from Gastrophysa polygoni, assembly GCA_963576655.1. Taxonomy (NCBI): domain Eukaryota; kingdom Metazoa; phylum Arthropoda; class Insecta; order Coleoptera; family Chrysomelidae; genus Gastrophysa; species Gastrophysa polygoni. Next base: position 9,488,303 of record OY755089.1, on the reverse strand, counting down.
AAAACTGTCACACCGTCCATATCTTTGAAAATAATCAAAACTACCGACATATTTCACAAGCAATAAATCTCTACACATTTATCACAATTCGCATTTCACTCGATATTTCCACATTTTACACATTTCCACAAATATGCTCTACCACAATTAGTTGTAATAAATATGTAAGAAATTCTTGCTTGTGAAATGAGTCGAAGAATTGGGTATTCTAAGAAATATGGATATGGATATATAGATGGATGATACAGCTTTAGGTTGAAGCTGCAGACCACCTGATTCTCGCGAAACTAAAACTGGGATGAAATTCGGGTGAGTCATATGTGTGTCCCAAAATTTCACTGAGCTTGGAATTCAACCTTCAATTCAAGCGCAATGACATTTTGTGGCAGATCATGAATTTGTCTTTACTACAAAGATATGAAGATGATCATTATAATCGCTATTTTTATTTTCAGAAACGAGGAGATAAATCCCAAAAAATCTAGAAAACTGAAAATTTCACCTCGTCGAATAACTCGCAGACAGTAGTTCAGCTAACTTCAATTATTGTATCACAATTTCACAACTGACCTCTGATTTGTTTCGACGTTGAGGCACATTTTTAAATGTATCAAAGGATACAAAATGTAGAAAGAACGTTTATGTTCCTTATATCTAATAAGTTCACCTGTGAATCTACAAAAATTTATTTCATTTGGATTCGCCAGAACGATCGATTTATGGTATGATTCAATTGATGATATGTCATTATATTCCAATTTCGGCCAAATATTAGATGTTGCCTTTGTGTTCGCTTCCGAAATGTCTTGAAATTGCTTCCTCTGTTTCAGACAATTGAAAGAATGGATTCCAAGTTATCCATAATCTAAAAAATTATGACATTCATAAAACTTCTCCTTTCTTCGTCTTCTTTAATCCGAATGAAGAAATGAGAAAATAGAGAAAACAGGAAATGAAGGCAAATTTTGTCGTTCCTCGGTGGACACTTTTCTGTCTAACCGGTAAATCATTAGTTTCAGACAGAAAATTATTCAGAAATTGTCCAGTTCCTGGTCAGTCGTGTCTTCTATAATATTTTGATAGGATAATAAAGTATTATATCATCGGAATTGGCGCATCAGAAATCAATAGCAATCCTAAAATTTGTGGATTATGCAGAAATTTTCATCAAACAGTTTTATTCATGTGATATTCGATATCCTAACGGAATAGAGTTAATCATCCAAACAATCAGTATTGAACAGATGCAACAATAAAAATGATTGGAACATTTTAAAATAATGTGATAAAAATGGCATTCCATGAATAATAACTCATCCAATATCAATGAGTCTCATAACCTCACCTCTTTAATATCAATAAAGAAGAAGATGCATTGACTCAACATTTTTTTCCTTCCTCAATAAAGAGAATATAGTAATAATAAGGGTTTACAGGCGACGAAACTAATAAAAAATGAACAATAACTTACAAGAAATATCCAAAAACATCAAATCGTATTCTGAAATATCTACCTAATATGTCTTAGAGACAGCTCAGGCTCTTACATTTTATTTCATTTCAGCTTAGTTTTTCTATATAAAAGTTCGAAAATACTTTGTTCGCATGTGTCTTCAATATATAGTCAAATAAAACACAAGGTTTACTCAATCAGCAGATTAAACTCTGGATCAACCTAGTTAGACTAGTGATCAAATATGTCTGACTTACACATTTTTTTATTTCTGTTTATTGTTCCTCGTAGTATTCGTTATTCAACCAAAATCACCACGACACTCTCAATTCGACTGCTTTGCACGATCAGATATTTATATATCTTGTTCATCTTACTTGAATGATAATTCTGTTTCCTGATTGAGAATTTCCCTCGTGGCAACACCCTCGTGGAAGAATCAGATTTTCCACCGGTATATTGAGCCATTAGATTGATTCGAGATGAGATTACCAATAAATACTAAATATAGCCCAAAATGCAATTCTCCATGTTAGGAGTTGATCGAGGGGTTTGATAACAATGTCATTACTAGTACTCCAATGAAAAGATATTTCTGGAACCAACAATACGAGAGGCTCATGAACCTATTGAAATTATAGTATCAGATATTTTGGTGACATAACGATATGGCATTCACGTTTTTCTTGGTGTAGTGTGTCTTGTTATATTCGAATGAATTTTGGCGGAATAAACTCCTGCTTCTGTCGCTCAAGTTTATTTGTGATGTTCAATCATTCCGTCCGTGGACGACACTTGATATATTTCATAATTTTATTGCAGCTGAATTCGAAATGTGTCGAGTTTAACGCACTGGCATGTTGTGTCTTAAATGAAAATAGGTGCGCAGATTGCCAGGTATGACATTTGATAAATCGGTTCATCTGAAATAGCCGTCCCACTGCAGCGAGATATTCAGTAAGAATAAAAAGCTAACGTTAATTAAAGAAGCATCGAACTAATCAGAGTTCATGTCTGTGTAGGAATAAATCAAACTCAGAACAGTCGGGTTAAAATAATTACATGTCTTGTTCGGGGTAGACTAGCGTTCATCACTGCTGCGCTGCATCCGAATCTAATATCGTTAATTAGATAACGGAAAAACCTTTTGGGAATCAGGAATTTGAAAAGTTCACTAACAACTTTTATTAATGTTCTTGGCTCCAAACAGGAAGATAGAATTTACAACAAGATCATATTCGATTCAAAGCATGAATATTCAAAAATCCTAGGATTATTTTCAATCTATATAATTCGAATGATTTCTTCAATGCATCAACCCTTTTGTTGAAATTGATATTGATAACGGCACAACGGAGATTATTGCCGTTGTGTATTATGGTTTAAATTGATTTCTTCTATTACATATCACGTATTCAGGTACTTTAAGATGAGACAAATTCAATAAATTCAATGAAATTGAATGTTGATATTCTTCATTTTTTTCTATCCGATGATGAAATTACGGGAAAACCAACCTATTTTCATTAATTGATAATTTCATTTTAGTATTTGAGTTACTCGGTACATTATTGTAGTTTCCATTTCTTATGAGCACTTTATGAAAATAAAAATGTGAGCTGAAAGTTGCACTTCAGACAGTTCGATCCCATCTGATAAAAAAACATGCCCGTTTATAACACATTTTTGATGGAATATTTAATAGAAAACCGCCACAATCAACAACAGAACATTTTCATTTGATCATACGAATTTAGGAATCAACCACTATATCAGCAAATTCATCCACAAATATGCAAATTGAATTTGATTAAATTTAATTGAAGTGATTCATCACCTGTCATGTACAGAATATTCGCCGAGTTATAGGTTGTACAAGCGCCGTCCAAGCATGTTAATTTTTTGTTGGAAAATTGTTGTGTTCCATTCTGCATTCCATTTACATTGAGCTAACAGAGATATCACACTCCTACAAAGAGACATGACGAAGAAATATGAGTTTTTATTGTGCGTCGACGTACAATTGCATAATCTACAGGATATAATAGAAGCGCTCTTCCATTTTACATTTTGGGATTCATTTATTCTGTTCGGTCGGGGGTCCCATAGGAACGGACAAAAATTGGGGATAGAATGTGACTGAGCCAGATTGCAAATAGTATGTGGGCATACTTGTACCTTCACTATGGAAGTGATAGATTTGATATTGTGGTTTGTTTTATGCAATGAGAAAAACATGCGACATATCAAGTGAACATTGAGAAGAGACGTTCAAAAGCGAGGAAGACAGAAAAGTCAACTAAGTTTCAGAAGCTCATGATTATTTTTGTGTGTGTGTGTAGATCTCAAGTAGAGGAATATTTTATATAGCACATTTTTGGATTTTATGAAGAGCCTTGCATTTTGCCCATATGTTTGAGTTTGACTGACTTTCCTGAATCTATTGCTTGCGCAGTTTATTCCCTGCAAATATAGATGCATTTAGCACATCATGTGGGGCATTTTTCATCTATTCTGATATTTCTAAAGATATCCATGTTATCGGTTGGTATAACTACTCGAGACAACTTATACACATAGTTCTACAAAGCTGCAGATTAGCACTGAATTGCAATCATTTTTCAGCTTTTAATGGGATTTTCTCTCCTCGTTTCTAAAAAATAGATTAGAAGTTATTAAAAATTATTGCAATATATTTGTAGTAAGGACAGATTTAGGATCTGTCCCGAAATGTCACTGCGCTTGAAATTAAACCTTTAGATACCTAAAAGAGAAATTCTCTATTGGTCAGTGACACCATGTTTTTGAAAAAATTTGGAAATACAAATATATTTCATAAGAATAAAACCTCTACTCATCTTGGTGGACGTTTCGGGAACGAATCTGCTCCCGTTCTCAACACAATTGAGACATTTTTCTCTTCGTAAAATTTTTTCAATGTTTTCGATTTTGACACTGAAAAGTGACTACAGACTTATTTCAGACAGTATTCAACTGAATTGCAAGATTCAATTGGAACAGAATTCAAAAATGAGAGAATACGGTACGGTGACCTTAAATTCCAGAAATCGTTAGTGAACTCAGCTTAACAACATATCTTATTCTGACCGAAAAACCAAAGATATTTTTTTGAACCGGCCCAACTCATCCAATATATTTCTATATTCTCGTGGTCAGCAGGAGGAGAAAAAATCTGAGTAATGGACACAATCAAAAAAGAGCGCGTTCATTCAATGTTACTACCGATACCATGAAAACATTCATCTGATATTGAATAATAACATCAGTAAAATTACTTGTGTAAAGTGTGTTTTACTTCACTGAGGGCAAGTATCGATTTTGAATTTATATAATATGAAAGCCGTATTTATAAACCTACTTTGGATGATACATCGCATTCAATTGTAAAAAGACTTGATAACTTGTTTTCTTAGGAGCTTCCTTTTCATCCCTCGTATATAAAATAACGAAACTATTTAGTCGCATAAGGAAAAATCAATTTCATATTGAATAAGGCATTTAAACAAGGCGTTTAGTTATGAAGATTGTTCACAACGGAATTTCCGAATGTTAACCTAGAAGTTAATTCATTCTTCATACCCAATATAATTGGATTTAGGATTTTTTCTCCCATACCTAACGAACCAACCTACTCGATCTGCTTCTGCACTTTGGTCCCATCCCACAGACTAGGGTGAGCTCGGACATGGCGGGCATATTCTCATGTTTTTTGACAGGCCAGTCGTGGGTATTTGACATGGGTCTGACGCAACTAGAATGGAAACAAGAATTGGGCCGCATTTATCTGATAAGTCACAGTCTGTTGGTCGGAATAGGGCCACAGACAGCACCATCAGTCATGTGAAGAGACAGCATTTCTAATTAGGACCGAACGCTTGAAATGGCGGCCACTTTTTGATATTCTAACGTATTTTTAGACATTCCTCTCATTCGCTCATTGTATGTTCAATTAATGAGCGACAGTTCCTAGACATGAATAATACTTTACTTTTGTTGTAGTTATCCGTGCCATTTATTCACCATGTCCTCGATAATACTAGTAATTTATTATTTGCCATAATTAATCAAGAAATTATAGTAACGAGTTCAATGTCATAGTCATTAATATATAGTGCAGGAGTTCTTTGCCTCCCTTGCAATTTCATCTGGAAGTATTTTCCGAGGAAAAAATTGTAAAGAGTGACAGAATCAAAATTCTAATTTAATTAATATATATTTATCGAACTTTATATTAGCTCAAAGCAATGAGTATATAGTGTAGCAATACAATATAGGTAAATATTTATCATTATATTCTGAATTATAAATTACAAAACAACCAATTAATGAAATCGTAGAACTCAGAAACAAAGATTTACGTCACATCTTGGAATGAAAATAAAAAAGGTTCATTGCCATCACTCAGGTAATTAATAATTTTCTTTCACAACTGACACACACGAATTTTTACAAATACTAGGCCACACATCATCTATTTGACAAGACAGATTGTTCAACATGACCAGACCTTTCGTCAATAAAGTATAGCAGCATCTATAGAAAAATCATTTGCTACTGAGTTTCTAGTATTGAAAAAATGTTATACATCTTGAAGACGAATTAGATCATTTGATTATTACGACAGCTACAGAATATTATCCTTCAATTTGAAATAAACAATGAATGTACTATAGTTATGAAACGCTTTGTTTTGATGCCCAATAATTGCTGAGTATTCAGCATTTTTATGATCGTATAGTAGTAGACTTATAAATTGTTAGTTCACTTTGCTCAATCAGTTTCATTTTTGTTTTCGATAACATTATCATGAATTTTGTTTCAACCCGTTTATTTTCAGAGGAAGAAAACATCAAAATATTTCATGATTGGGGAAACCAGCAAATTGAAAAAACACCAAATGATAGTAATATTATATCGATGATTCAGTGAGTGAAATCGAAAAATACACAAAGTTTGTCTCTTAGTAGCTCAAAATGATATATACATATACATAGATGGCCAAATAGTTCGACAATTATCGCCAGACGAGCTCAGGCTGATCACCCCTACACTGTCAGGCTCGAGACCTGTCGAACATCGCTATACCAAGCATCATTCATCAATAGAACGGCAAAGTTGTGGAATTCTTTGCCTAGTGAAGTCTTTCCTGATGCTTACAACCTCCAAACTTCCGAGAAAAATTCCAACACCTTCCTTCTCTCCCAAAATTCCACCGCTGGCTAACACGATGTTTCTCGAACATTATAGGTTTCTCTTTCGAATTGTCCACAGATAAAAAAAAATACAGTAACATACGATTAACTTCACCTCTGCTGCAAGCCTGAGACAACATAATATCCCTAATGTGACAAGAGCGATGTATAGAGTTATGTAGTCGTTCTGGTATGAGTTCTTCACTAGACGAAAACTGGTTGACACCATCAGTCACAATCTAGTTGGTGTACCTGGAAGCTGAAATGATTTGGTGTCTTTGAAATTGTTAACAGTCTCATCTTGACATCATGGAGCTGATGTTTCAATTATTCTCATTCTGACTGAAACAATAGATATAGAGGTATTCCTCAAATGATGCCAACATGTTTTTCTCAAATAGTTATTCATGAATAAATCTCGAACCCCCATTTTCAGGTTTTATACCATACCAATATCATTCCGTAAAAAAATGGTTGAACGAGCTTAGCAAAAAAGCGAGAGACAAGTGAACAGTTTGTTACGCAGCAGAAAGCTGCATATTTTTTCGAAGAATGAATGTATATTTTCAGTGAATGGACAATCACGTTCAAGCAATATCATGCAAGGAATATTTATCTAACTTATAATTAACATAATGAGCATCAATTATGATGCTCATTATGTTATATGTACCGATGTTTTCAACAGCAGCAACAGCAACGAGACGAGTTTCATTCATTCAGCGACGCCTAAAAATGCGGTATATGCAAAATATCTCGAAAACATAGGCACAAGGATTTCTATGGATTATTAATAATCATTAAAAATAATTTACGAACATGGAAAAACTTCTGAATATTATTTGTTATTCGAGTAGGATGAAACAAGTATAATTTTGACGTTGGAATGATTGAACTCAGATATATGTCTGCACACTAGCTTTTTATGTCATATTGTGGCACCGATTTTTTTGTAGCTCTCCTCATTTTGCTCATCGTATACTCCGAGATGCTCGTGCGCCACAACAGCGTCTTGAAAAGAATTGAAAGAATTCCAAGGTATTCTAGTGGTTTGTAGATCATAGCTCTAACGTAATTCAACCAGGGATTTCCGAAGAATTCCAAAGAATTCCAAGGAAGACCAAATAATTCCAAAGAATTCTAAGGAATTCCAAAGAATTCTGAGGAATTCCAGATAATTCCAAGAGATCCCAGTGGATTCCAAGGAATTTCCATATTAGAATCCTAAAGATTCCAAAGAATTCCAGTTGTTTGTAGATCATAAATATTATTGGAAAACCAAAAACTTCCAAATAATATCATGTAACTCCAATTGTTTCAGAATTTGTACGGTGGTGGATCATGAAATACTATTATAAGACATTGTCATCAACATCGATCAACTATCATCGATAATCTTCGTGAAATCACTGTCTGTCGTTACATTCTTCAAAACGAATTGACAGCAAAACAAATCTAGACGCGAAAACAAATAATGAACGTCTCATTCCATAAACACAGAAGGCGTTAATTTTATGTTCAGTATGGTTGTAAAGCAACGATTAAACTAATAGAGCCGGAATTTACATCTGTTGGCAACCATAAGCACGGTAATAACAATATAACCGCCATGGTATATAGACTACTTGTTGAGTAGAATTTATGAAGCAAGGATGCGTTCGGTTCGCGATCGTGCAAATCCGACGACCGTCGACGCCATTAAATAAGCATTCCCGGTGATAAATTGTGACACGATGAGATTTGATAGTGCTGTAAATTATTTAACCCTTTTCATGGGGTAATTATTATGAGGTTATGTGACTACATGGAGTTTTATTGTCTATCTCAACGTCTTTATTAATTCTTCAGCACAATCATTACTCTCTGGATAATTACGGATGATTAATAGCCATTTGCTCAGTTATCTTCTTCACAAGTCCGAGTCCACAAATAATATCTTGGATAATTCACTCATAATCAATCTCTCACATTATTTTCATCATATGAATATACATAGCATTCAGACCACTAATTTATCTTTTCATGATATCGAGAGATGAATATACACATAACTTTGTATGTGTTTTAAAAACTCAGTGAATATGCATGCTTATGGAATAGGTATAGCATATATACAGGGTCCGGTCGGAAGACCACTGCCATTTATCATCATTCATGATAAAAGAGTTTATATAATCCTATATTCGTCTATTTTGAACAACATCGAAAACATTATGAGCTGTCAGTCCGTGTGGCATGTCACAGTTTATGACAGTTGTATCTTTCCTTTGAATATCTCGATAATGGTCGGTTGAATATTAAGTAATTTGAATATACTCGAGACTTCATCTAGATGATTTGGGAATGAAAATAAAAAATAAAGGTAATACAGGTAATAAAGGTAATACAATTATTTCAATGAATTTTCAATGTGGATGCAGATTGATGAGCTTCTCCAAAATGTCACTACAATTGACCTCGGTTTCACGATTGACTTACAGACACCTAAAATATAAAAGCCTTGCTAAAGGTCATTGTTTTTCGAAATTTAAGAAAAAGGCAAATAATTATTTCATTTACTATTTCATTTCTAGAGAAGACCATAGAAATTTCAAGATATCTGATAAATGCATGCAGATATCAGTTTTTTTTTTTTTTCATCAAAGGAAAACCTATAATGTTCGATTAACCAACAGACAATAATCATTCAAGAATTTGGCATAATCAAGCCTATATTTTTGGAAATTTCATTGAATTAAGCCGTCGGATAGGTCAGTTCTGTAGGATTTTTCCTTTGAGAAAACTGAGCTAAGAGTGTTTGAAAAATTTATGAATATATCCTGCCACACGAAGAGCTAATAACTCGAATTGAGAATAGAGGATTATATATACGTATGTCTAGAATGTTGTGGACAATTCGAATATCAATTTGAAATACAAATTGAAAAAAAAAATATGAAATATACTCCATACTGACCTACAACTCTGGTTTCATGTATAACCTAATATGACTGCTATCTTTCAATGTTACATTATTTCCAGACCCTGTAATATACCGATATACTATATATATTTATAATGATCTCTGATATGTGGCGTATTATTAGACCTCGAGGTAGGCAAATGAAATTCGATGAAGTGAGAACGATGAGTATGTATGATGAGTGCCTTTATCTATCTCATTCTAATATTCAAGCAATCAGGTCCAGCATGTCCAATAGAGTCACAAATTATTTCATATTATTCGATATACCTACATCACGATACTGAAAATTCGTTTAAAAATTTCACACGTTGGTTCAAATTATGCAAAATACATCTATAACGTTATTCTTAACTGTCATTGGCATTGAACGACATAATGACATAACGATATTGTGATATTATTATTATTACTTAATAGTTTTGTGAAATTCCTCACCACATAGTTGTAGATAAAGTTCATCATTAAACTCGCCATGATTGCTCTTACCCACTCAGGTGTTACATCACTCACATTCTTCTTTGATGGTAATAGCCGAGGTAACACCCATTATCATGTGAATAATATTGAATAATATTTCGAAGAAAATTATTCAACATATGACTGAGAATTATTTCTTTTCGATTGCAATAGATCACATGTGTTGATTATAACGAAAACATATCTTAAAGTATTTTCTTCACGTTTAGGAAATATCTCAACAAATAACTCACTCGGTCGATCCAATGTAACTTTGCAAAGTTGTGAATTACCTATTTACCGAAATATTCATCTTCACTATTTGAAGTTTCAAACTCAACTGAAGGAATCTACCGATCAGGTATTTGCCATTTCACAAAATATTGCACAATGCAGTCCGTACAATTCATAAAATCATAAAACCGCCGGAGGTCCATTTATTGCTTCCTCTTTACTACCAATATGCCCTTCTCATTTTTGAGAACAATGGAAATTGACTCTATGATCATCACATCATGAATCGAAAAATCAAATGCTCGAGTCAAGATATAAAATTACTCTTTTGAAGTTAACAAATGACGTCATTAATTCAACCGTTCCAAAAATATACATATTATGAGAGAACTATGTCAGACCTACCGGACTCCCTGTTGAGGGAACTGTCTGTAAGATTGAGACATCCTCAAGATGAGTTATGCAAAATACCACCAGATCCCCAGAATGAAGTAATAAATCTATTGAGATATAATAAATGTCACCTCTTCGGGACAACAAGGTCAGTAACTGAATAGTTTCTAGATCACCTTTCTGCAGATTTCTTTTTGTGCAATTTTTGAGTGAAGTCCTAAACATTCTTGGCCAACTGCTACCGAATACCGGGTGGCTTTCACTTGAGACAAGATATAGTTTTGTATTTGTAAAAACAGAGTCGACAACGGAAGATTCTTGAAAAGCTGCCCGAATGTTATGAGTACACGGAAAAAAATGGGTCAGTCGTAACAGCAAAATTATTTCAGTTGATGGAGTTCTGTTGCTGCCACTGGATATTCCAGTGTGATGAACAACTGGATCGTTTTGATGACCAATCGCTGTTTGTAGCGATAACTAAAAGATATAGCAACTAACTCCTTTTGATACTCAGTGATCTCAACCTGACTAATAGTCGTGAATACTCATATCGAATGATGAGCTAGACAAGAAGAAAACAGTGTTAGAAACAAGAAATTTTCGTATCTGAGACAAAATAGTTCTGCCACAGTTTATAGCTTTGCTGCATCACGCTAAACACCACGTGATATCAGCAAACAAATAGTAAGCTTCGTGAACAGATCTCATCTAATTGTTGTCATATTGTCTAGAAAAATGGGAAGTGTAGGTACAATGAAACAAAAAGGAAAAACCGTTGTGTTGTGTCCATATGGAGTGTATCTGACCTTTCTGCTTGATTTTTGTAAATATAGCTGAATAGACATAATACATTATGGTTGTCTCACGCGCATCAAAGTTGTGCATGATCATTTTATCATCACAAACTGTTAGAAGGATAATTGTTATTACTCCTCTTAAACATATGGAAAATTTCTTGGCTATGTAAGTAAATAAGTGTGAAACATTTAAGGGGGTGATTGCTCATCGAAAAAAAGATAGGATCTTTCATATGAAGAAACTTCATTGGAGCATCCCATGTTAAGATACAGCCCCTTGAAGGGGGTACATAAAATTTGTTTGACAATTTTTTTCACAAGCACTAAAGAAGTTACAGTATTGGAATAAACTTGTCATTTTCTACTACCAAAAAGACACTTAGCCAGTAATTTATTTGGTTAACCCCAACGTTACGGGGTGGAAAACGCAATCCCAAAAATTTATTTATCTGCTCCAATGAAGTTTGTTCATATGAAAGATCCTATCTTTTTTTTCGATGAGGAATCAGCCCCTCGAATGTTTTACACTTATTTATTTACACCCAGTATATCCAAACCCATAACATCAAAAACCGAAAATCTTTTTAATATTGTTTCATGACTAATGAATACCTAATAACTTCAATGATACCCAATGATCATTATTATTCACGAAAAATACTCGCGGCAACACTGCTTGCATTGAGATGATATGTGATCCTGATGGGGAATGGGAATGTGTTTGGGATTCGATCATCGGTCATCGGTCGTCACAGGCAATACAACAGGTTCGTTCAGCCATTGAGTAGGGTCCATTTTGCTCAAGTTCCGTGACTTTTTAGTAGGTTACTTACTGATTCCCATGGATGATAATATGGAGGACCTACTGCAATCTTGGGGGTTAGAAGAATTAGTGGAGTTATGTAAAGGTAAGTGAACGTATTTCTTTGTGTTCGTCTCTCCGCGATACTGCGTTGAATATTAGCCACGTGTATCTATAGTTCTCCATATAGTTCACCAAAAGACAAGCATTTGTTTCATATCATAGGCGTATTTTATTGATGTAATGAATATCACATCAATGACGTATTGAAATCATGATATTTCATCATGATTAGGTATATGCCAAAAACTTCTAGGTTAACAGCCCACAGAACCTCATGTGCAATGATTCAATTAAAGTCACAGTCTGTCACAGTGGAAATGCCTATAGCAGGCCGATCTGTGTTGAGACTGAGACTGAACTTAATATCACTGAATTTCCCAATCATATCTGCTACAGTTTTGTTGTGCTAGTGCGCATTGAGAAACGGACAGACTTGCGTGTTGCGTGTTGGGCGAGGTGAATTTTACCGATCATGGAATATACAGGATGTAACATAAATATTTGAATGACGTATTCCTGAGACAATTTTGAGAAAAAAAGAATTTGTGTCCGGAAATGTTAGAAGTACCAGGTATACTGCGTAGAAAGTGTGATGATAATAAATGCAGTTGCAAAAAATTTATGACGTAGCAAATCATGTTTCGGAAAATTTCAACAATCGAGAACAAATCATTTTTCGATAAATTCTATAAGAAAAAGTTGTTCATTTTGACGAGATCGACCATATTCTCAGTTCTTGTAATGTTCACAGCAATTTCACTTAGCCCCCTAGGAGCCAAGTAACGTGCATCGACATAGAAAATTTTAAAGATCTCAAAAACGATCACCTCCAGCATTTTTGAGGAAGTATACCTTTTTTACTTGAAAAACGTGTGAGAATAAGGTTTTTTCATTGGAACTGCCGAAAGTGTACTGTTAAAAAAGAAGTTACGGGGGGAAGGGCGACGGACTTTTGGTCCTTACTGTATATATATTGCTGAACTTTATTACCGACGTTACTTCGCTGAAGATGGGTAGAAATCGAAAATCTTGAAATAAACGAGGAGAGAAAAAAATCGAGAAATGAACATACCACCAACTTGATTAAACTACACATAGTTTTGACCCAGGTTTTGACGTTATAAATCCACTGTCAACATAGTTGATAATTATTAATTCATTGGAGAAATTTAAAATGAATTCATATTCGATCAAAACTGACAACCTTCATTATTATTCCTAAACGTAGCAATCAGGGAACTTAATTTTTTTTGTTTAATTGATAGAGTCCAGTCGCTAGTGAAACCTCAACTGGAACATCTCCATATTCACTCATTGAGCTGAATGAAACATCGGAAATAGAAGAGGAAACAAACGCATTGGGTAAGCACTTCATATTATACATACTCAAATATCTTGATATATTTGCTAGCTCAGTACCTATAACATCATGATGAACGATTAACTGGGCAATGAATTCAAACTGAGTAACTACATTGTTGTATATCTTCTGACAATGGCGATATTCTTGGAGAAAATTATTGATTCTATCCGTCTTCTAGATTATGATGTAGATACTTTTGTTGATGAACCAGGCCCAGCCAGAAAAAAACCAAAAATTGCAAATGAGTCATTTATGTTCATTGAAAAGTTGTTGAAATCATCCATCAAAGGACAGTACGTTTTAGCATATTATGAGAGGAATGGAATCTTCAATAAGGAAGCGAGACAGAAACTGGTTGAAATACTGGTAGATGATCTATTGAATGAAGATATTTGCAGGAGGTGAGTTGAATCATTTCAAAATATGAAAAAAATATTGGCATCATGAACACGGTAGAATTTATACTTTCTATATTTTGAAAACACATTAAGTACATTATTTCAAAGTAAAATCTGAATATCTTGGGCTGTCAACGTTGTGGTCACTTCAGTCACAGATTTTATCTGCAAATATAAATATTGTTCATGATAGGAATGTCTATATTCTGAATTTTCATTTCATGTTTATCATAGGTACATCAAATGAAACATATGAAAACAAGGAAGATATTATCAAATGGTTGGAGAATAGTGTGAGTCCTTGGTCAACCATTCTCAAATACTGGGACCAAACTTTCCATTTTAGAAGACAATTACTTATTAAAAATTGTGAAATTCATGATTATTTCAAACATTTTCCTGCACTATCTGTCGATAATTGATTTGAACTGGTTAGTTATTACAAATTTTTCACATCATCTTTCATAATGCATGAAAATATTTCAGCTTGAACAAGATTTCCTGAAATAACATGAAGATAAAGAACTGGATCTTTTTGCGAATTATGATAAAATTACTGGAGCCTTCGGAAAATTCCTCAAAAATAGAAAAGATAAAGGATTGAGGCTGAAAATTGAAGAATATTTATTTGAAGAATCGCCAGGTAAGCCATATTGTCATTGACAAAAGCAAGAAGTTGAAAACTCTTGAAGGAAGTGTACACCACGATGATCAATATATGATCGTATTCAAGCAATTTTGATAAAAAAAATTAAAATAATTTCAGAAATATGATTCAACCTTCGGATAATTCAGTCAATAGTGACAAGTGGTCTGAATAAAAATCCAACATAACCAGCAGATAATAAAAAATGATAAACTACTTGGGCGTACACCAGTCTCAATGAGTTGTCCACCTCTGTAAACCAACCTCCACAAGTTATATACCTGACAATGTGAGATGAGGTTGCGCATAGCATGGTTACGCATAGCAAAGTTACCTGTTTAACTCAATTTTTTTGAGTATCTGTAAATGGAATGAACTATTTTTTTCAATATTGGCACATTTTGATGAACATCCTTTGTTCTTATAACTGAAGAAAAAGAATTAGTTATATTTATATATTCATTATATTCATTATATTATATTCATTATTATTGTATTGTAGTTTTAATGTATTTATTCGTTTTGATAATTTTGTAATTAACTTTCCTTAAGTTTTTAAAAAACAATTATACAAAATATCTCTGGAACAAATAAAAATTAGACTTGAGTATATTAACTTAGTTGGTTCATTTCAGCTTCCTTGTCAAGTCCATGAAATATTTCCATCTCCCCCTGGACCACCCTGTATGATGAATAGTGTTGTGCTCTAAATTCCTAGCTTGGAATCATGAGATAATCAAGTGATGAACACTGATTACAGTTCGTACCGAGTACTAAAATTATCGAGCATTGAGTCATGAGATCATCTAGTAACGAATACTGATCACAATTCATATCGATCACTGAATATTTAGCAATGAACCACGAGGCCAGTCGGAGATGGATAGTAATTGTGATTAGTACGATGCACTGAATATGCAGTTTTGGATCAGGAGAGTATTCAGTGATGAATAATAAAATTATCAGTATTTGATACTGAACATACCAGTGATGACAACTGGCTTGTGCATGTAGCTAATTCGCGTACAGTGACTATCACCTAATTGTAACAGTAATGACTACTGAATACACAAGTGATAGTTACTCAGCTAGTATTGGTAAACTAATTTGCAGTGTTCACTGAATATTCAGCTGTCTGTATAGCAACAGAACTTTTTTGCTACAAACACTGAATTTTAGTGCTTAGTGCAAACTATTTTTTTCCGTGTAGGCATACCAATTTCTCAAAATTCTCCCAGAAAATGTTTCAACGAAGAATCTTACTATGTACTACGAATATAGTTTTTTATAAGATTTTCAAAATCAGACTGATGCATCATCAATCTTATACCATACAATCGATGACATCACCATTCTCATCTCCAAATGATTTGATATGAAAGAATCAGAGCGAGTTTTTCTGGTATAAATTTTCAGGCACGTAAAATATCCATTGCTCATACAATTATTTTGATCAATTCTCTACTGAGTTTGATGAGTCAAACGGAAACAAGAGTTATACAGTGTGTATTTTTCATTTTGCCTTGGATCCGGCCCAAATTCTCAACTTTGAATTTTCCTTTTTTATGAGGCAATCATCGATAACTGGATGTTAATTTTTCTGAAGTTATATGATATCGAACCCTCGTGAATTTATTGGTGGAATAGAACTGTTATTTAACGCACATCTGTTTCGATATATTTCTTATTTCTCGAGTTACCAGGCAAATCATTACATTGTTTGCGTTCGTGAACAATATTCAGATCGAATAATTTATCTGGTTCGAAAAATATTGGGCACTGTATATTTTTTCTTGAATAACTCGAAACCAAACATGAAGAAATAAAAAAGGTTCAATATCAGATGGCCTGAGGAAGATAACCAGTATAGCTAGGTCTTCTTTATCAAGATAGAATATGAATACCTAGTAACGTGCTCAGAAAATTTCATAATGATAGCTTTCGTTTCAGTGAACATAAAAACCGAAAATTTCATGTACAAGTACCTGGTACTTTGAATTTTTAATTCTTTTATCGATTGTCGAAGTTGAACCAGGTACGCCTGCAGTTCAGGTTCAGAAAATGATCATCTCAACAAAGATCGAAATCAACTCACCGAACTGACTCCTCATCCAAGGATAAAGCGGACTAGGTAACGAGGAAGCCGTATTATTCGGAGACTGCTGGACAGGTTGCTGAGGTTGCTGTTGCAGGGGAGGTGCTTGGTGTGGAGGGGCTTGGTGCATGCTCGCATTCTGCTGCCCAGGGTACATCAGATGCTGCTGCTGGTGGTGCTGCTGCTGGTGGTGCTGCGGATGCTGCTCCTGCATATGATGTCCCATGTGGTGGGTCATATTCTGCGCGCTGTCCAGAGGCGGGCTTCCGGTCGGGCCTAAGACCCCGTTTTGCGTCACCGCGGCCGCTTGCAGTTTACAACTAGCGTACACGACGGGGGTCTGGTGTCCATTGGGAGCCCCGTTGCCCCCCATATGCAAATTGCTCGGGCTGTCCGGCCGGTACTGCCCGTCCATCTGCTGCTGCGCGTTGTAGTACCCGGCGGCGTTCCGGATGTCCATTCTGTCGTAGGGTGGAAACCTGGGGTAGGGCATCCCTTGGGGGGGCTGGCCTGCTGCAGGAGGACCGCCGTAGTGGTGAGGCGGGATGCCCTGTCGCAAACCCACCACCGAAGGGTCACCCGAGCAAGAGTTCGGGTCTCCTTGGACGGCTCCACCGCCGCCTTGTGGAACTTGGACAGCGGCTCCATAGTGCTGGTGTTGATGTTCCGCTGATACAACCCCACCATTTCTCATGTCCGGCATATAGTTGGCGAAATACGAACTCATGCTAATTTTTCGAGGATCACAGCTAATATTAGTACACTGAGTTTAGTTGCACGGATGATCACATTAAAATCACTGGCGGTGCATTTTCACACCTTCACTGCGATGGTCACTCGATTAACACTTCCGAACCTTTTTGTACTACGTCTTCTATGCCTCAGTAGATCCAGCTGGAACTCTTCATCCAACGTAAAAAAGAAGTCTCATGTGTTCCTGCAACAAAACGAAATTCTTCTATCACATGATGTCATCTATCAACACTAACGCGAGTTATCTTCGCTTGACATTAAAAATATCGAATGTAACGCGGCATACCCAACTGGGGTCATAATTCGCGAGATGTTTATTCATGATTGGTGTCAACAAACAATACTATGCGAGGCTCAAATGCCAAATGAATGTAAGAGACGAAGTTTTAGTCCAAGAAAATGAGTGACACATGTAAACCGAGACAGTTTCATCATTAGGTTTCACGCATCATATACACATGTGTTCGTGGAATGCAATTATTTCTACCAGTTAGCCATGGTGCTTTCCAAAATCTGACAAACACATCCACCTGATACATGTACAAACATTCGAAAATCTCAGCGAATAGGTATCAGGAAATCTCAGGAATAAGGTTTGTAGAATGATAATTCCGAATTTGATTCCCATCAAACGCATTCATATTGGGATGGATAATCATTATGACAACCATCAGTCGAGCTGCCTAATGGATTGATAATTGTGCCAATTGAAATTCCAGTAGCCCCAACTCATTAAATCAAGTCGTGCAAAAAATTGGAGGTTCTCGGTTTTCAAACGGTAGGCATTCAGACAATGCAAACGCAAACAGCGCAGTTAATTACTATACGGATATTGCGTTACAGTATGCAATTACTTTGGAGTTAATTGATTTAATTTGTTTCAATTATTTTTGCTCATGTAAAAACCATCACACGATACGAACCAATGAAAAACGATGTAATTAAAACGAACTGTTTGCACCTTCGACAATACCAGTTCAGAACTTTTGAATAATCATTTGTTGTTTTTGTGTGACCTCAACAGAATTTTCAATAAATGGTGGAAATAGTTATTGACAATCAGAACAATGTAGAATATTTGAGTATTTCAATAACAGAGTGTATTTTATCCCTAATTCTTGCACTCCATGGAATATATACAATGCATGTACACACAGTGGCTCATCTTATTTGAAACTGCCTTATGATATTGTAAGAACTGCATTTCAGTTCGAAGAACATTGTTGTTTTTCATCTCAGAATTAGTTGAATTTCCAAGTCGAATGAACCACTCTGTATATGTATTCTGATTGCCAGGTGTGGCATCGCATTTCCTGTTGTTAACTTTTTTTTTATTTCAATTCTTATTGCTTCATTCTCGCAATTTCGATATCCATTTAATATCCACTTGGTAAAACTAGAATATGTGTAGACTTTCTTCTGTTATACCTACTATTATTAATAGATGGATCTACAGGAAACTTCATTTTGTATAGACATGATCAACCCCTCGAATTAATTCGGATAGGACGGAACTGAAGTTCAGTTTCAGAATCGATAACTCCACAACAGCACGATTTATATTTCATTTTTCCACTACCTACTGCATCCGAATGTTTTGAACGGAGCCAAGTTTTCATGTTTCCAAAAAACATGTTTGTTTGCATGATACTCTTTCGGTTCCATGACAGTTGAGTTTTGTGTGTGTATATGCAAAATTACAGCATCGTACGATGATAGGAATAAAACGACCGGATCGGCGTGGTTGAAAACTCATTTACACATCCGAGCGCATTTTCTCCCTCAGTCCTCTGGGCTAGCTCATAAATCTGCGACATTGAAAAACAAAGGATGCGAGTACATCAAAACATGTCTGCGGAAAAAAAATGTTGGTTTGGCAAAAAGCAAAAGCTTGATGGCGGCGTCACGTTGCCTGGCTGCGGTTAACGAATTACATGTGTGCGAGTGTGTGTGGAACCTTTTAGCTTGACAAATCGAGTGTCAGAGACTGAGAGAGTCCCTTTTGCTGTGCGGGTGGATAGGAGATTACTTCTTCTATTAAACCCCTCTTTCATCTTGTGAACATTCAAGACAGATCCAGCAAACTTCTTGGCAAATATTGATAGAAACCAATATGATATATAGGTGCGCATACAGTTTGAAACTTGATACTAGCATGGGCTTACGTATTCCGAAAACATATGGCACATAGGAAACCTCAAACTTCCTATTGCAACTATTCTGTATTAGGTAGGTAGCATCTTAGAAACGGATCATTGTTAGTTTAATTCGAAGTTTCGTAAAGAATCGAAGAGAAACCATGTTCTGGCACACATCATTTGATGAAATGGAATTGAAGTCAAGGTAATTCCTTTCGAGGTTTTTCTATACTTTTTTATTATCAAAATAGGAATCCCAAATACACTAGTTGCCATAGGTATCTGACATTATATCCTAATACTTCCCGGGCTCGTTCAAAAATGAATGGAAGTAACCCCGAACCTTCATAATTATCATATTTGTTGCCAAAAATATGCAATAATCAATGAAATGGTTCATGTTTGCATCATAGAGCTATATCCCATTGAAGGATTTCATATAAAACCCGTTGTTCTATTGGAAGAAAAAGCGTCCACGTATAGTGTCGAAAGTATTCCTCAACGCGTTGTTTCATTTTACATCCATAATAAAGAGTTTGAAAGCTTCTCACGTTTCAGGTCTACGCATTGAGCAATAAAACGCATATTCGGCTTCTATCATTATTTCACTTCTAGAAAGTGGGCAACATCTACTTATATGGTCGAGATTAGAATCCGGTTCAGAACTGGATGACCAGACACAGTTTGGCCTTTGACCTACGAGATGTTAGAAATTCCACTCTATACACATCAGCCTCTAAGCAGACCATGCACATATTCATTTGTACAGGATTGGTTAGAATAGCTGATATTCATTCAATTTCTACTGATTGTGTTAGTAATTAGAAATTATCGCCAACAAATTTTTGGCAGTATTTGTATTTTTTACAATATCAATGATAAATCCTCTCTATACTGGGTGGCCCAATGAAAACGATATAAGGCCGATTCGACATAGTTATCGCTCTCAAAAGAAAAAAAAACGCATGTTCTCAACTTCTTCACTTCAAACCCCTCGGAGGGGTGAGCTCCAACCCTTGAATCTCAAATGGGATAAGGTGTCAACTGATACATCATTTTGTAGGTAATCGAAATCTCTCACCAACGATATTGACCGGCTATTTTGATATTCATATTCATGCTATATTCTGCTGATTGACCCCATATAAATTTACCTCTTTATTATTTTGACATGACAACTTCCATTTTCATGAATAAAAGTCGAATCGAAATTATCAGGTATAGAACACCACCAAGATTCAATAGTCGAATTCAATCCAAAAATCAATTATTCCTCAGATCACCAAAGGATCATGCAATGATGATAACTCTGATTCGACTAATTCCATTGAAACACGATAAACTCCATAAACCACGAATATATGTTTTTTAATTGGCTGAAATTCCTTAATGAGATTTGCATGTAAATAGTAACGGAGACTCTGTAAGGGGTATAACTTTTAATTTAATCAGAGAACTTGACACTCTAGGGTGTTTTTGGACGGAAAGGTTATGCGAAGGCAAAGGGGTGAGAAGTATGAGGTGTAAATGTGTCGGTTTCGGCGGTGCAACTGGCCCAATTAATATTCCAGCCCCGAACTCCACTCTATTCCCCCCACTGTCATTCGGCACCATAGCGACGCTCTTAAAATGACAACAGATATAGTGAAAACTGAATGGCAGAGTTGGCAACTATCTCAAGACAAACCTCGAGACGAACCACGAAGGAGAGGAGCCACTGCAAGTTATAGAAAGATCAATAATCACATCCCGACTCAGACGTATACTATGATACCGTTCAATTTTAAGTTAAAAAATATTCAATGCACCAAGAAAATCACATTGAATATTTGCACTTTTAAGATTTCGATTTGATTTAAACTAAATAGCAGCTGTGTCTGTGAAATACCCGAGAAATGCTTTCGAAACCTACTATACCACTTGAGGTAAATATAAGAAATCAAAAAAAACTGATAGCTCTGAGCTATAGTGGGTCAAAGTAAACACGAAGATAAGTATCACGTTGAACCACGTGGCAGGTCATCCAATATAGCAGAATGATAATGAGAAGAAAATCCTCATTTTTGACAGCTGATGATGATCATGGACTCAACAGACCAGCTTTATAAACAGGACACGGAAGCTATGACATGATATGGATTATAGGGACACCTTGATGACTTTGTGAGTAGGAAGAAACAGTTCGCTGGTCGGAGATCCGAGAAATCCCATCTCAGTAAAAACAGGAAACACCGATTCATATAGAAAAAATATTATTGTTCAGTCGAATGGAGCAGAGAATACAGGATTCCATGGTTGACAGCCAGTAAACCAACTTGAAATGAAATCAAAAACCTTGAATAGTTATATGTTGTACAAGAATACTAATTTCATTTTGATTAACAGGTTTTCAATGTTACCTACTATTCGAGACCAGAGCGCGTTTCAAATGAGTCAAAAAAATGAGAATCTGCATAAAATCATCAAGATCTTGACTATGAGTAAAGTTTTTGTGATCTACAGATTTCGTTCACTCTAGGTGTCATATAGATATGTAGCACCAATTGAGCTTTATGCAAAATTTTTGATCCACACAGTGGGTATAAATAGAGGTATTTATATACGTAGCACAAAATGCTAAAATCTCAATTCAGTGATTTAGTGTGACCATGAATATCAGTTTCAATAAAGTAGCCATTGAAATGTACTTATGCAGCGCTCAATTGAATTGTAATCATTCAGTAGTTATTAACATGGATCTAATTAAACCCTTCAAATTTTCATTAATCGGATTATGAATAATGTAAAATCCAGGATAGCCGAGATCAGATCGATGAAATATTGAACTAATGTTTATGTTAGTTTCTATTCTTCAGGGTCTTTCGGACTGATGATGTTTATACGATTGAGATCAACTGTGTTTCATTGAAAAATGTGAATACCCTCGAACATTATTTCCTATCAATTCTATTTCTACATCATTTGAAGCTGTATAGGTAACGAATTTCGGAAATCAGAGGGCCTTTCACCACACAGCTCACCAGTTCGATTAGTACGCCTCTGTCGGCCAATAGCCAAAGTTTCACTTACCCGATCCCATCGACGCCGGTAAAACAGTTCGCTTGTCAACGAGCTCGCCACGACGATAGTCTGTTAACGATTATAGTTTTCTGTAGGTCGTTACGGAGCATATTCGAAATAGATTTCTATTTACATGGGGACGTCTTCATTTATAGTTCAGGACATAAATATGAAAACTGCATTTTCACCGTATTCCAGAAAACAAACTGTAAATATGCATAGAAATAGAACACATGTTTCGAATTTGGAATAGCTTTTCAGTTATTCCTTTCCGTTCGTTTGAATATATATTATTTATTCATGGAAATTCGTGAGTTCCTCTGTTCTAATTCTTCCTGAAATTAAAGAAAAATCGAACTGTTCACATATAGATGTCAAAATCGATAGAACGAAATTTTCTGTTCATAGATGTGCATGCGATGTCAGTAACTCAGTCCTAACTTAACCATAAACTTGAGAAAAAATATTTGTTTCATATGAACATGTTCATGCACGAAACGTAGGAACTAGAGTGTGAGTTGACCAATTTTGAAATTTACACTCATCTTCGTCTTATGTCTTACTTTTGTCCCCGTAAAAAGGCCTGTAGAAAAAAATATAGGAACTTGTCATCTTATTTTTGCAGTTTCTAACTGAATCCGAGAGATTTCCCCACATTTTCTCGAACATCATAACATACAATCTCATTGTGTCTTATTCTCGACTTTTAATCTTGTATAGATGGTACCAAAATTGGATTTTGTGAAATTGTTTCAAGAATCTCGTTATTGATATTACGTTGTATTATGTATTTTTGTGAGAATATAATAATAATAATAATAATAATTTATTCACACAACGCCTCTTGAATTACATTACATATAAGTGAAATACAATAAAAGGAGGAGGAAATAAATTGAAAACCCTACAGTAGAACAAGTCTGTGCGTAGGGCTTGAGTGCAAGTAGCTAGATTGAATGTAATCAATAATTTGAAAAAGTAATAAAATATTCAAACAAACATATACTAAGGTACAAGATAAATACTTAATAACTAATAATTAAAGATTATAATCATAATAACAAGTGGTGTATAACATGGAACAAATGTGTTTTCTTTATGATTTGGACAAACATATAATAATTTTTATTCCATAAATTTTCCAAATACAATAAAATGAGACATGAAAACAGAAGTATGAAGATTTAAAATAAACGTAGAAGAAGAAAAAAAAAATATATCACAGAAGCTACAATAGCTTGTGTGTGGTGTATTAGGGGTTCAGTAAAAAAAAATAATTGATTACTATGTACGAAAGATATGTGAACACCGACGCGGTGAATAAACACAGACAACCACAAGGAAACGATTCCGCGCGTGGTGCACTATCTGTGTCCATTAAATCGCCTCGATAATCCCATAACTATTGAAATTATACTCAGTACATACATACACACAATAATCACATACATAGACACACACACATTAACGTATATATATAATAATAACAATAATAAACTTTAATTATAACTACAACTAAGGTGTTGAATTGGATGGTGCTAGACTATAACATGTTCTGTTTGTAGATATGAAATTTTGTAGTGTGCTCAAGGGAATGGTGAAGAGCCAAGTTTTAATTTTATTCTAGAACATTTGAAATGAATTTATTCTTTTATGGATTTGAACATTCCATATATTGAATTCGATACAGTTAGTGTTCTGTTCATCGCTATGGAAATACATTATTCGTGTATGGCTGTATGAAAATGGACATTGGACATAGCAAGAAAGAGAATAAACTATATCAATGGATTCTCATTGGAAGAGCGGACTCGAATAAAACAACTACGGTGAGATTTCCCGGATTTTTCATTGTGTGAATAAGGGCCATATTTCACAGTTCCTAGCGTCGCTTTTGTGTAGTTGTGTTTAATCGGAATTGTGATCCGAGTAAACGGAAGTACGGGGAGAAGTGCGCCGAAATAGGATTTATCTGGTTCCGGTCGGGAGTCGAACGCAGATTGTTTTAGGTCGATTAAAATTCCGGGCGCGGAACATGATATCGCCGATCGCTCCTGCTTTGTGCTTTGTCTTCCAGTGCCCTTTTGCTGACGCCTCAATGGCGTGACAGCTTCGGCAGGGATGTCGCATGCAATGCATATACCCCAAAGAATTCTTCGCCAATGGCTTTTTTCAGATTACAAAAATTACGGAGGCCAGTATCCACCTTTGTTGTCAGATCTTCGAATTCAAATCAGTTATTTCCAGATAATATCCACTATATTTATTCTTCTGAGCTGCGAGATGTTGCATGCCAAACATCTGCTCAAGGTTCGGAGGTTTTGCTATAGTATTCAGTTAGATGCAGCGAGTCCATCCAAGATAGATTTGGTTCCTATGGAGGAAAGTCTAGATACCCCAATAGTAAAGAGTGGAAACTGTCATTCGGAAAGAAACAGTAGCAAAAAACAGCAATGTCCAGCAAAATCTGATAGTATTACAACAGCTCCTTCGATCTGTAGGATATTCTTCGAATAATTGTAAAGATTTAACAAGGATATAAATCGAAGTCTGCATGAAGTCAGTATGAATTTTTATTCCGCCCACAACCGACTCTACTTGAACAAGCCAGGAGCGAGACGACTTGGTAACACTGGAGTAGTCCTACTGTGGCACGCTGAGTTATCCGATTACGCCTATTTATCTACTATGAAGTGTTCCCAAGGTTATTGTCACTGAATTGGTCGCTCATTGGTTACAATATTTCTCAATGGAATATGGACAATAATTTTATGAAATGTGTTATGTGTATCACAATAATAACTGGCGCAGAAACCGACATGAAATTAGTGTTTTTTATTGTTGTGTCAGTCGTAGATTTGATGTTTCTTCACTTCCGTTTGAAAAGGAAAACTGGTAGTATGATTTTAGAATCATCATGATTGATAATATCAGGTCTGATTACAAATTTATTATTCCATTTTCCCAGCTTTTGTGTCGTTTCTAAAAAATAAAATAGAAGTTATAAGAAGTAATTCAATATATTTGTAATGAGGACAGATTTGTGATCTGCCCCAAAATATCACTGCGATGGAAATTAAACCTTCAGATACCTATAAAAGAAGTTCTTTATTGTGATTGTTTTCTTAAAAACTTGGAAATACAAATATATCTTCAATAAAAACAAAACTTCGACTGATCTTAGAGGACGTTTTGGCGAATCTGCTCCCGTTCTCAACACAATTCAAGTTATGTTATTTGTGTGAAGTCGTTCTCAAAATGATGATCACAGAAAAAAGTGGCTAATGTCCATCCTTTGGAAAGCCTGGGAACTGCCTCAGTTCTATGCAGATTGTAGTGTGTGTAGTAGGTGAACATCTTACTACCAGACGGTGACTTGACTTATACTCCTTGTACACCAAAGTTGAGCGAAAATGTATATATATTCAGTACGATATTAACAGTAACAAAATGAACTATTGGCAATAATCTGGAATGTAGGCGAAAAATCCAATCGACAAAAATGAATTATTAGTGCAGGACTTGGGAAAATCTAACATTATTGTTTGCAGTGATAATTTATTGAAGCGTTATTCGTAAAAGTAAACAACTGGCGATCTAACAGATCTATTTTTTTCTTTGAGATCAGACATGAGCATTCATTATCGGCAGTCATCTAGCGTATGACTAGGATGGTCGATTTTTGCGGTGTTGCCGTTGTCGTTGTTCCAGGCTTGTTCAAGTAGAGTCGGCTGCGCCGCCCATGTATTTTTGTCGTTTCGTCGATTGCGTTGGTAAGCCCAGCGGCTGTTCGCATTTTCATGAAGTCTCTGCTGGCCCGCTATCGATTAGGCAAGCATTGATGAATTGTTTTCATCATGTGCGATTACGCCGCTCGATTTCAATTGCCTTTTCAATGGTCCCTCGATATGCAAACCAGTAAATCACAGGACACGGGACACTATCAACTAGTCCGATAGGTGCAATAGGGTGTCTGTTCCGTGTCAGATTATTCGATCGCATTGTTCCGACCTAATGCGACCATCTATTGTGGAATACCCGCGATTTCTCCGGAACTATCTCCGAATTAATTCGTCATTGCCAGGATAATAGCTACACACTTGGTGAAATTGAAATTATGTCACATAGAATTCGATTCTAACGTTATATTCCGTGACTTACAGATATGAAAAATGATGGTGAATAATCTATGTGGTAATGCATATTTGAAGACCGAACCATTTATTTTTCAATAAAATAAAGCGTTGTGCGAAAAATGGTGGACTGTTTAGAACAATTTTGAATTATATGTTGTGATTCATGAGTTTTAAGTAATTAGAGCTAAAGAGTTCAGGTATTGATTATGTATTGGAATGTCAATAGAGTCGTCATACATTTTAAGTTTCAGTAATAATTTCTAAGTCGTGAGGAAAGTCTGTGAATTTCTATTTGAGACATCATCTCAGTACCAAGTAGCGATTCAAAGTGTCGATTTCTGTGATTTGTGTCACTTTAAATATTTTGGCTGTTCTGTGCGGGCCTGTATACCTATAGTATTCATAAAAATAATCCTTTCCATTTTGGCTCCGATACCTAATGTTTGCTCCAAGTTCATCATCATATCAAGTGGATATATAAAAGATTTCAATTTTGTGTACTATATGTATATTTGAAATGATAATCCACTTGTGTTAGATCTATATCACTCGATTAACAATCAGAACAAATTCCAGACAAACTCAGGACATGAGTCTGATTTGTTGAAAAGGTCTAGGTACCTACAGTAAATGAAAGAACATCCAACATGTAGGTACACTTTCAAAAGCCAGAATGTCACGAACCGTCTACCATCACTTTATCTTTGAGATCAAGGTGAGACCTCTATGAACTTTGAATAGTTTCCAAGATTTTTATAAACCACGAGGTCAACACAACTTTTCCGACAGAATGTTACAAGGTTTAATTTACGAGCAGTTAGGTCGTACGAAGTTTTCTCAGAAAAAGTAAACCACGCATTCATTATACAAGTATGTCAGGATATAAAATGCGACAACATTTAGATATAGAGATATATATTTTTTCATGAACTAGTTTGTTTGAAACTTGATTCAGCTTTTGGGTAGAATTAGACACGACAGTTATGAATTAATTAATTGAAACAAGAAAATGATAACAGGTTCGTCTAAATTATAATTAGTGGACATGATTTAAACAGTATACCAAAATGTGGGAAAATGAAGAAATACATAGCGAAATAATTTCTAAATCTACCTATCTGATGAATAAATCCAAGTGCTGCCATCGCATTCCACTAATGTGCTATTTCATTGAAATGCCATTGAAGAATCATTCCTATATTATTATACCTCCCAGATTATTTGTAGAAAGCTAGTTAGTTAGTGGTCAGTTTTGTAAGAGGAAAGTTGGATAAATGTCTATCTGAATAAGAAATGACAGACAATGATTTTTCAGCCCCTGTAGCTGTAGTTGAGCCACCTTGTATACAAAAAAAAACAAAACAAAGAATCGTAACTTCCCTCGCAATCTGCTAAGAGATGGGTGAAGTGAATCAACGAAAATACCGATAATTCAATGGACAATCAGATAATGTAGAAATACGACGAGTTAGTTGCATATTATAAAAAGAAATTGAATAGAGCCCCTGGAAAAAATAGTTGCCTATGTATTCCAAGTGGAATATATACTATAAAATACCGTTCTTCACTGAATGTCGCCATAACAAATCATTAAGAGCAATTGGTTCCCTCTAGTACTAAGACCATAAACTATCAGATGTCGGTATGAAGGAGCTCCAGGATTGGGGGTCAAGAAAGTTCCTAAATTACCAATAGATGGCAGTAAAAGGTATTTTAGATCGAACGTTCTGGGAAGGGCCAAAGGGGGTGGCTCACACCAGGAGTGATTGAATGAAGGGTGGAGTTTAACCTCGCAGAGGGAACAGTGAAATTCTGAACAATCATGGCTGCTATCCATCAACATGGCTTCTTGATGTGGGGACATAATGGCATTGTACCTACTCGTTTTATCTACCTATCTGAACCGATCAGGCAGTTATATAGCCTACACTGGCATGTTTAGATCAGTTTGTATCGAATAGAAATAAAATGATGAAGTGCATTTTGACAAATGAGTTTGTATTTAGTGAGTCTCGAGGTCTAGGAGTTTATTAATTACCTTGATATATCGTACACATGTCTTTATTCTATCGATCCGCATAGTTACAATTCAATCAGGTAGGCATAGGTTATTTATTTGACAAGGTTTTATACAGGGAAATTTATAATTATTACAAGAAAAGATTATAGAACTTAATTATGTGGTCTTTGATGCCGAGTTTGATATACCTGTTCCTACACTGATAATTATTCAACTCGGAAAGTTTTCGAATGTTTGATCCTCTTGTAATAATTTTTTCCTGTTTTCAACCTACTTGATTTTTGATAAAAAAAAATAGTTTTCGTGATGCTTAATTGGTAATCTCGACTTCACTCTGAACGTACATGTAGCTACACAGTAAGGATTTCTACAATTATACAATCCTCTTGCTAATCGCCAATAATCATTGCATAATATGTTTTCGGATTTTTTTTTGTATCGAATTAGGTAATTACCTGAATTTTTGCACTTGTATTTCGCCACTAGAAAGTGGTATAGTAGCTAGGTATACCTATTTGAAAATTATCTATCCTCATACTTACCTTTCGAAAATGCATCGAGATGATGAGATATTCTAGAAATATATGTTTCGCACTCACTAGACGATGTTCAAAGTAATTACTTTTTTTAGGTTAGGTTAGGTTATGTGGTGTATAAATGGACCTATACCGAGAGCAATTCGAATATCATTGGAATATTTTCTTCCTTGATGAATATTTGCAAAGTATTCATAAAAGGTACTCAAGGTTCACGAACTATTATATAATGTTCACAAATGAATAGCAAATCTAAGCAGCTCCGGAATTTGGGTACATGAACGATCAGTATACTTATACAGGGTGCTCCAAAAGCTTCTCGACCGACGAACTTCGAGACGTTAAGGGGCCATCAGAACAAACATTTTTTGGTTAGTTAACTAATGCCGTTTTGGCGTGAGAGAGGAATTTAGTTTGGAATATTTTACAAAAAAAAATCACTTTTGTTCATGTTGGAATTTGTATTATGAAGAAATAAATGACGGTTCACAATGATCATTCTAAATGCTGACAATTTGCTGCATTCAATAAAGTTATTCGGATAAGATTTGGAATATTTCATTGCTCTACTAATTTTTCCATTTCACCCAAAAGTAACCTTTGGCAGTTTGACAGTTCAAACATGGCTGTGACTCTCGCTACCTGAGATCTATCTAGGAAGAGGAAGAATGATCTGAAAATGGTAATAATTCACGCTGCGAAATCATTAAAATGATTAAATAGGAAACAAAAATAATAGCAATGATCATCAACAGATATTTTTTTTTTTCAATTGAAATACTATTGGAAAAATAGGAATACAACTTGTAACAGCTACCTACTTATTAAGTTATTGCTTATTGTTTTTATAGTTGAGACTAACAACGGAGCAATAATAGTTCATTGAGAGTTCCAAACTATAGCTAGAAACAATTACAGAATATTATCGGTATAATCTGCTGATATTATTATCAATAGTAGAGGTGCTGCAGATTTTGAAAGAAATGTTGGAAATGGTGGAAGTATCTCCTGCATTCATCGTAATTCCAGGGATATTATGTAGAGAAATCAGAGAATCCACTGATGAGACGGTTTATTTTACAAACATTTTGAGCATCTTTCAAATTCACTGAACTTTCCCCTATATTGTAACAAATTTCTTCTGTCAACTATCAGAAACGAAGCATTTCTGTCAGTCTGATCATCTCGCTGAAATTTCTCTGAATAATTATTGAATTATGTTATGAGAATATGTATTCAATATAAACGAAACCATATAATACAGCTGAACTCGTCACTTCGAGAATTCGTGCTACAATATGTTGCCTCATGTAACTTACGTTTCAATAATACTATTACAATTGTGCAAACAGTACATGCAGTTTTAGGCTCTGGCCTGTTTGCAACCCAGTTTCAGATAAATCAACATTATTATCAAGTATACGCTCAAACTCCCGAAAGTCCAATTAGTATCTAGTGCCTATGAAAACAATGAATGATACCAGAGAGGACCGACCGACTCATTGGGTTACCGAAAAAAAAAATGAGTACATTCTTGTAAAACCAGTAAAGTTGGTGTCGCGAGATTACGAGAGGAAAAAAAGTGCGAACCGAGCTGACTAAATCCTCTCGAGCCCGCAGCAGGACATTGCCGGCGGTAACGATCCAGCAAGTCCATCCATTCGGCCTGATTATCGCGAGGAGCACACATGAGTGGAGAGTTGCAGATTCAGCAGACACCGGCAGGCCAGAGTCAGCCTTTACACGATAAAGTACGGCCGTAACTCATTTGGTGACACGTCGCACCTTCGAATATCTGACCTGTATATTACCGCAGATAAAATATATTCGGCGGAAATCCACCGTTTTTTCAACATAGGCATACAGGGTGCCTGTTTTTCGAGCTCTACCTACCATGAGCATCTCAGTTATTATCGTCGTCGGTTAAATTAGGGCAAACTTGCGCTTTTCCATCTGAAAGAAAATTTCAACATAACGTTTTTGTTTTTAACTATGACATTTTTGAAGCACTTTTTCGCGAGGAATCTAAATCTGTCATCATTTATTTTCATGGTGTAGTTGATGCCAGAGTAACGAAACACAGTTGCTTTTTTGAACAGTGTTTTTTATACTGATAACACCGATATAATCGAGTACCATTTATGAAAATTTCAAAAAATTATTGTCATCGTAGTCGTAGTTCATCGCTGAATATGCGGTTTGTCCCAGAAGATACCCCAGTGTTCGCTTTGACAATACTGCAGAATTTTATCAATTGTATGAGATCTCAACAGAAAGGGACCAATGGTTTAAATTATGAAAAAAAAACATGATGTAACGAACGGTTGATATAAATATAAAAGTAATCGAGCTAAATGGAACAATTATAGCAATAAGGACCGAGCACTATTCAAGCACAGCTTTACCCATCATGACGAACGTAGAACGGTCCTCTGGTACAGTTCGAAAAGGGAAGACGTGGTTGAGCAACAGTTTGAAATGGTATGATGTTTGATCAGAACATATCTGATCCATAGGATGAATAAGAATTTTTATTGGTCGAGAGAACAAGATTTCGAAGAATTTTCGGAAAACCCATAAAATTCAATATTATCTTATAAGTCCCTGAACCCGTCAAAATTATAAAATTCCTAAGGAACTGGAGCTTGAAGAGATGCTATAACGATCAAACTTTGAAATAAGCAGAAGCATCAGCTGTCACCAGTAAGTCATCGAAGTAGTATTTCCAGTAGATTTCCAAAATCATAGACAAAAAAGGATCCCTGGTAATAATTCATAGTTCTAGACATGGAAAATAGAATTTTCTGAAAATGAAAATTGTCTCCTGCAAATCCATGCTAAAATAAACCTTATAATCTTTTCTACAGCAAAAAATTAACCAATAAAAAGTTTGGAGATATTTGATACTCTCTGCAAGCGAAGTGGAAATATCAAGCGAATTATAATTATATTCACAATATATATAAAATTTCGAGGTCCAGATAAAAATATTATACACTACATCAATACACCTATTCAACCCTTATCGAATACACTGAGTGATTTTTAGTTTGTAATGTTCGAAAAATAATTTCCATCCCTGATTTTTCGAATTGTTCTTCCATCATCTACTCAATCTCATTTCAAAACCTATTCAGCCTCCACCAGATATACCAAGTGATTATCAAAATGTTTCTCATTCTCCTAAAAAGATTTTTTTTTTGGTTTTGTCAATTTCGGAAGATGCGATTTTAAAAAAGTAAAAATCACTCACTCATATTGGAAAAATCAATAAGAATTAGAAATATAATCATTGTTATATATAATATGTTTCTCAAAATATTTAAATATATTGACATTTCATCTTAGAATCTCTAATGCATCACCGCTGGAAGAATATATATATAAATTCAGTAAAAACAGTACTTTCTTCATGCGTTACAATTTCTATATTCCATACAAATCATATAAGTGACGAGATAAGAGAATATTAACGAATTGCATACATAAAATATACCCACTGCTCGAATACCTTATGTCTGCGAACTGGTTGACCACTGCTATGCCCCATACCAGAAATTACTGAAATACTCGAATGCTACAGAAGTCTGAATTCATACCATACCGACTTCATACAGTCAGTAATCTAACTAAAAAAACTGCAACAAAACTATAGCCGTGTCACCTTGGCATCATAAATTATCATGCGTAGGTACCTTTGGAACTTGTTATTCAAGCGTTTGCTAATAATATCTACCTGCGACTCTCTTTTGTGTGGCCGTAAAAGTTGTAAACTTCTATTGACCCAATTTCTCACCCAGTTTCACGTAATCCCATATCAAGAGTTGAGTGACAAGTTCTTTCAAACAACTATAAGGAAGACCACAGAGTTTCTAAAGAAATTAGAAAGTTTCGGAATTTTGCTCTTATCCTCTTGATACCGGTGGAATCGGCGAGGAAAGAGATACTCATGTGGTTCGTTCCAAAAATCCATTCCTCGAGTTTCACTTTTCTTATACTTTGGCAGTGGTGCTGTCCCGCTTCATCATTAGCAATCCAGAAGTGATCTGTATTTTGTGAAGTAATATTTCTTAATTTCATTTCATAATTAAAATCTATTATCTAACCTAGGACAAGTAATTGTTCAACACCACATTCGGTAATGTCATAGGTATATTCAATTTCATACGCACAATGGTGATGCATCTTTCACAGCCATTTGGAATACTTTCCTTATAGCAATCCACTCAATTTAGATTGATAAATGGTTAGTTTATCATGATTTCACCATGCAGATAGGCCCTTATAATATACATATACATAAAAGATTCGCTATATGCTCCCCTCCTGTCCAATTTTTAATATGAAGTCAATTTGGTTTGTGAATGTTCATCAAAATGAATTATTTATTTATCTAGACTCGCCAACATGAGAAAGAATTCATAAATGAAGTTATTAAATATACATCAACACAGAAGTTAATGCTCTAAAATCATTGTATCTTTTCCGGTAGGTCTAGTTTACAGTTAACGCTCTTAATGGGCCATCAGAAGTACCTTCATTTGTCAATGTCGAGTAGATTATAATCATCAACTGAACTGTTATACGGTAGATACTTACATCTATATTATGTTCATAACAGAGTTGTTGTAACTGATGATGTCGTGATTCAGATACATTTTTGTATAAATTGTGTTCCTTCGTTTTGTTGTTATTAAAACTGTTAGCAACTGATTACTCATTCTCAACGATTGAAAATAAATAGATTCATCTTGGAATCATTACCATATTGTGGGAGTTTTGGCACAGATACTAGGAAAACCAAGATTTGTTATGAATTTAAATATTGTTTTATATGTGTGTCACGACAAGAATGACCGCATACATACATAATGTATAAAATTGTTTCATGATTGTTGCTGGGGAATTTCCAGCGCATTAGTGGCTCTCCAATTTTTCTAGCTTTTTCCGACAGCTACCGCTTTCTTAACAATTTATGGCTGACCACAGAGGAATATCAATAGATATTCATAAAGTTTGTACTGGGTACACCATCAGTTCGATACGTGAATATAATCATGTCAAGGTATTGTTTGAGGAATGTCCACCATGTAACATCGTGAATGAGTTAATATAAGTAGAAAGTGATTGTCTAAATGGAAAATGACAGATACATTAAATATTACTTATTACAGGTCACAGCATTTGGTTTCATTTCAAAAACATATTCGATAGTTAAATGTGATATCATTTCGCATTATTGCGGAAACTATAAATATGCCGAACAAAATTTATCCGAAAGGAAGGGTGTTTTTTAGTTGAACGATTCTGTAGTAAATCATCACTATGATTTAGGTCCCGGAAGAAATAAATTCTGCTTAGCGCGAAGGTCTAGGGTGGAGATTAATAAATGAAGTTTGTCGAAGACCAGAAGTGGAAAATTCTACTGTATACTATATACACAGAGTATAATTAAAACATATCACTTCTTATTGAAGATGTTCTCTGGATAACATGAGAAATGATCCATCTCCAAATATATATACAATACATTGAGAGTTCTTCAATAGAACACCTTATAAAAGAAATAATTATAAGCACATTTCACATACGAAATTAAACGATTTCAGTGTCCATAGGGTTATGAACACTGTGAATGTTCCATACAGAAGATGAGTTTTATACACGCCTAATACTGTTCTGTCTAAATGCAAGTAATTTCGAGAATGTGTGTGAAATTCAATTCAAAATTTCTGATGCTTCTTCTTCTTTTGTGCTACTTGGTCTTTCCTTAAATAGGTTTGTTTCGATCAACAGCTAATATTATATGATCAAACATGCTTTCTTCCTGCTGAATATGTATAGCTGGAAATAATCTGTTGATAAATGAAGTATAATTTGAATGAAATAATACGATCGCAGGTCGAGAACACGATAAGTATATTATTACATTCTGGACTGTTGCTGCTGGTTACAGTATGAGGTCATTTATTATAATCGATACTCTTTGGACACCTTCCTTCGCATATAAAATTACTGTAATTTTGTATGGATATTGAAGGAGAGTTCTTTCCAACATCCGTAACTGATAGGATAGA
This sequence comes from Gastrophysa polygoni, assembly GCA_963576655.1. Taxonomy (NCBI): domain Eukaryota; kingdom Metazoa; phylum Arthropoda; class Insecta; order Coleoptera; family Chrysomelidae; genus Gastrophysa; species Gastrophysa polygoni. The sequence continues at coordinate 9,452,705 of OY755089.1, read as the reverse complement.
TATTATGCAGGTTTCGGAATATACATATAGTATCAAATAAATTAGAATGACTGATAATAGAAACTTTTTTTCAAATTACAAATATTGTTATTGCAGGTGAGACAAATAAGATTGCAGAGCAAGTCAGCAGACATGAAGAAGAAAAGGCTATTCGAGTAGATTATTTGTTATAAGTTTAACATTGAACAAATCTACTAACACCAATAAAATCAAACCAGGCTCTTCTTTCAGTTTTGCAGTATATTAACTCATAAAGGAATGCATCTGGGGTAAAACCAACCATCTCTTCGTCGAACTTATCCAAAAAGGTAAATTTTCTGCTCTATATAAAAAACATTCATGTATGTTGTTATTATTTCAAAAGTTTTGGTGAAACTGTTCAGAGTACGTGGTGTAATGATCAAAAATAATTACATCACTGAAATATCGCTTCTCTATATCTGTGAAATACGATCAATTTCAATTTATGCAATATATAATATAGATCATAAGGTATTTATCCGTATATGATTATACCATGTTCACTACAAACTTTGAGATTCTCTTCATGGCGATATTAGTATTTAGGTCAGTACTAGATATTATAATTGAATCAGTGTTCAAAATGAATGTGATTGAGGAGTATGAAAATTCCAAATTGTTTTTGAAAATCAAGGAAGCATAAGTATTTCAAAATCTGTAGATTGCCAGTTTTTACTTCAGGTGTCTCGAATATGAGTTTTAGGGCTCAAAATCAATTCACCATATTCACACCAATGATTCTACTAAGTACTAGAGAATGTGTGAATATCTCACCACACTCAGAAAATTATCCGTGCAGAATTAACAGGAACCCTCTTATAATAAACAGATTAGAGTCAGGATTTTGTTGTGATAACATGATATCTGTCCGATCCTGAGAATATATCATACATACTACATTTAATTTTCTAGTAATACTAACAGTTTATGTTATTCATGGAACATATGAGTTCCTATTGCGAGTACAGAACTTTATCGTACTTAATGTATTTTTTTATTGCCAGAATATGAAACTCATATCAAACATTGATATGCATTGGATTGATTTAACAGAATACCATTGATATACTCGATAGTAACACATTAGATATAATAGATACAGTGTTGGTTCCATAGAGTGAAAGTTGTTGCCCCTATACAGGTATACTATAATTCAAACAATGTATCATAATTTCGAAGAAACATCACCGTCAAAGTTATAAACTTCAGAATGATGATACTGACTGTTGTGCTTACAACATCACTCCTCTACATTCAATCTCAATAATATCTTTTATATCATACCATCTCATATCCAATAAAACCACTGTTCAATCAACAATTCCACTGTAAGCGGGAGGAGCCGAATTGTACCGAAACAGAGTATTTATATGCTACCCTGGCAGCGTGCGCGTTCATTCCTGTTGCGAAATGATTGGGAAGGCTAAAAAACTGAAAATCAGAAAGATTATAGGATATAACAAGCTGAAAACATTATTCAAAACAAACGGAATTCTGCAAGTGAGACGATTAGCAAAGAAATGCATTGGTAAGTGCCTACACACTTATATTTCAATAATGCTGAACATACTGAGAATACTCACATACTGTGACAGGGTTGTGATATTTGAATCTATATTCATTATTGAATTATATTTCATGAAGTCCAGTCAAGATTTATATTGCAAATAATCAGAATATCTTATACATACTGAATACTGAATCATCTTTACAGGTAACCAGTTCACGTTCGAAACATTTGTGTTGCTGAATTCGAAAATGTGAAGAACCACAGGTTTGTTGGAGGGATAGATGATATTTGACGACTTTGTGAGAATCATTCAAACGTTAGTGGAACTAAGGTACTATATGTAATGTACCTATAGAAAATTCCTAGTTGAAGATGAATCTAAATCAGTGAATATTCTGACGGATATTCTGACGGAATGTCATATGTTTAAGCAGCGGAGAGAATTCGAATAATATCTATTTTAATTGGATTAAAAAACATCATTCTCTCGAACGATGGAAGTTTTGCTCTACCAATTACAGATTTTTTTAATTTTCCAAATTCTAGTGATTTCCACATTCTGTATGTGACAAATATCTATTCTGTTCTATATTTCAGAGGGAAAATATGCTGCCATTGTTTCGTGCCAACATCGAAGAAGACAGTGAAAATTGGCTAATGAAAAGTGCATCTGAAATTCACTATCACTGATTCCCAGGATTCGTGCATGATAATTGGAAGAAGCATGAATAAAGTTGAAATCGAAACTTTTGTATTCCACCTTGAATGATTATGTATTTCTCTTTCAAAGAATTCTGTTGTCAGGATGAAGTAATTCCAAAATGTGAGTATATTCCTGGAAGAGGGCGATGAACACAGTTGTCGCTTTGTTGATTTTTTGTTCTATTTTTGGAAAGAATTATTTTGTTTAGGGACAAAAATGTTAATGAGAATGCTTATTTTCAATATCTTGATAATTCACCAAACTAAATATTTTGCTGATTATCAATTTCACAATGTGTGAATTAAAAATTATCACAGTCGCATCATCTCATCATCATCTGAATGTGCCTATGTATTATACAAGCGAAATAAATTATTTTATCGACTTTTTGGCCTTTTAATTGATTACCAACATCCCTCAAAATCAAAAAGCCTATAGTAAATATGAATATATATGTACATAACATGGTCAAATAAAATATACTACTACATACTACTACTACTGTTACTAAAATATACTACTATATATATGTTATATGTGTTACATTTAACATATATATACATAGTACATAGAAAACATCAAAGCCTGTGATTATAACATACTCACTGTTAAGTGGTCGCAACGTATTGTTAACTCAACAGTAACTCATTCATTATCAAGACAGAATATCTGAAGCTTTAAACTGTCATAACAATAACCTATTATAAAACCTCCAGTAGGATTGTTATATGTGCATCACAACTGTCCTGGAGACAGTACAAGTCATGTTGATGAAGAGAGGTTGCAATCAACCAGTTGTAGGCTTAACAGTAACCTTGTGTTAACACTAAACTGTGAATATTCTATACCTGACAGTATATGTCGTCATCAAAATAATTATATAAATATTGATAATATCATGTCGATAACAACTATAACTGTAACATTCACAAATATCTACGATTAAACATATCAATGGTCATTCTGTAATTCCAATAAAAAAATCATTGTATCTATAGGATACTTTCAACTTACAGTAGGTTTACTGTTATATTTACAAAATTTAAGATCTACCAAATAGGGATCTTATGATTGTTATCTGTACATACTTTTTTCATTAATTCTACTATTGAAATTCTCTGAGTGCAGATATGTGATAATAAACCACCCTCTATAAATTGTATATTTGTTACTCGAACTACAGATCCAAGCTTAGATATTATGTTCTCGATTCTGTACGAAAGAGAAAGATGAATTGGGCCTGCAATAAATCAAGGGATAATTAGGAAATCTGGCATGACCCTTCTTACACCACTTGATATTGCACATGGAGCATTCATATATCTATGCATGTCTCATTATACTGAGGAGTCTGAAGCTTCATGTTCAATCCGGTTTGATTCCCTTCCATATAATAAATCATTTCCTGTGAGCTGGCCTCCATTATATCGTTCTGTCGGCAGACGGGCATCTATTTGAATAGTGTGGAAATAATATATCCGAAACTATTCTTCCATTCTTTTTTATTTTCACAATTGGTTTTCCGCTTTCCTCAATTTCACCAACATTCGGTAGTATCAAAAGGTATTTCATTCTTTGTTATCAATAAAACGATACAGAATTAAAACTTGGCCGTGTCTATATATTTGCATCTTGCATACCAGAAATATTGAATGGCATATGTTTCATAGTTTCTGCTTCGTGATTCCTGGATTGATCTACTATATAGTCTAAATACATCATTCTTTCGAGATATTTCATTACGACTCGAGTTTCGACTTATTTCATTGAATATCATTACATGTTCATGTATCAACATTGTTTCTTTCCGAAGGATAGGGATATATCAAGCCATTGTTTGTGTCGAAGAAAAATTCCCAAAACGTCTTGATTTCAGCTGAACGTTGTATCAACATCGGATTCTCAACGCATCATAAACGAATTCTTCTGATCTGGAGATAATACCACCAAATCTGATATCGTTAAATTCCTTGTGATATAGGGTGGTTCATAGCTTTACACATGATAACGTTTTGAACCTAGAGAACCGTGCCCATCATGACATTATTATACACGTGTGAGAATTGCAATATAGGAGCGGCCACTTTAGGAAAGAAACATCTGCCTCACTCGAAAACAAAACAGGATGCTAAGCAATGGATCGCTGGTTGTAAGAATAACGGGGATTTGAAAGTAGTCAATTGAACGATTTCCTGAAGAAGTTAATGGTTCACAATCAGCCTCTTAGACAGAACCGAATCAAAATATGAAAAAGTTAGAAAGGAGAATGAGGAAAATCGACATGATAATTGAATGCAGACGTTTTTAGGAGTGTATAGAATGGCATCAAAAAGGTGTATGAGGAATCAATAGAAATATGAGTAGTGAGTGATGAGAAATCTATATGTTATGGTAGAAATCGAGGTAAAAATGATCAGTTATATGAATCTATGTGTCAAGTTTCCATGATGTATCTAATCACGAACATGTCAGTAGCCTGATTTCACAAAAACAAAACATCAACGACTGACGCTGCATAAAGGATTAATTGCCCAGGCGTATCACTTACCCTCGATGAAATATCACCAGAATTGATTGGCATTCATGTTCTTGGCAACTACAAGACCTTTGCTATCGAAGCCCTTTCATCATCCCTTCCATTCTACCATGTATAGCAGAAGACAAGTCCGCCTCATACTGGTAACGGCATTTCAACATGCAAACCAAGTCATCACGGCGAAAGACAAGGAGAAAGATATAAGAAGAGGAAAAAATAAATTGCTGCATGGCCCAATCTACTGATGATATTAACTTCGAAAGATAATTCAATTTCACCTTTTATAGAAGCTGATTGAATCTGAGGGTTATAATTTACTTTGAAAATTTTTTATAGGTAGGTATATGATTGAGGAGCATTGCAACTGTTGAGCTAATAGTTTGCAAAATTTGCAATTTATTAATTTCTTTATGGGATACCAACCGATGTCGAAACGATAGAATTCATATGTGATCAGCTGATATCTGCGAATTATTTATTTTTTGAACAATAACTGTGATTATGTGATTCCGATGATACGTTTGTAATTTGCGGAAAAAATGTGAGACCCAAGGCCAAGTTCAGCAAAGGTAATTTACTACAGGAACTGATGGAACTCTCTTATTTTGCATTGAAGTCTATGTAATTTCAATCATGAATTGAATTGAAAAATGATGGCTCGAGATAACTGTTGTGTCTTGACTGCTGGTGAAGCATGAGTTTTCGACTGAGAATATTTATGAACGAGAAGATACAAAGATTATCACAAAAACGAACCAAGCTATTCACTCAATCGTAGATCAGTTAGGCACTGATGGAGAAAATTTCACTATTTTAGTGCCTAATAATGCAAAAATCATAAATTGAGCGCAGTTGTCCAATATGTTCTTCAGAGAAATACATCAATGCCAACAAATTGTTTCATGACATCCCAAATAACGTATTTGCCAATTCATTTGAAGACAGTGTTCAGCGTTAGTGCTTCAGTCGTAATATTCCTTCGGCAGTCTCGGTTTCCCAAAAGTGAGTCCACTACGGATATACCTGTCCCGTTCTACTTAGCCTGCACCAGTTTTGACTTATTGGACGTTGGATTACAACGTTCTAATAGAGATAACGAATACAAAACATATGGCATATCACAGTTCAGCGAAGTTCGAATATACATATCAAGGTGCAATCAAAGTATTTGACAATGGATACAAGATTGAGTTTACGGCACCAGCCAAACTGAATACTGTTTTGAAGGAGCAGGAGTAGATATCGATATGTTTCCTTGAAACCCGCAGGATATTCCATACAGGCTACTATGTTATCTGGATAAACTGGTCGTCCTGATTTTTGGCTCCCTTGATGATACGCGTTATGGGCCATTCCCAGGACTCCAGAAAGTTCCAGTTCGTGAGAGGAACGCATCATAGCTGGAACGATGCAAATGGCCGTAATTTACTGATCATTGCGTCTACTCAAGGCTTAAGGGCCTCGTCTCAAAGATCACTAACCTCACTGTGAGTGGTCAGACTTTGCGATGTGTCGGTAACCGCAATCACAAGTCGTTCAAATGAATTATCGAGTCAATTATAATTGAGCAACTAGAACTGTCGATTATGTTCGTATCCAAATTATAATGAAATACACAATATACCTCCACAAACATTTCCAGGTACATGCTACCATAAAGTTTGGCAACATCTCAATTCGAAGTATATATCACGCAATGAACTTCATAACCAATCATTATTTTCTGATGTTATTCACACAAGATCATTACGGGCAGATTGAATCTGCTAGGATATCATTATGCAGTAAAGAATGAAGATGATCGCTAGGTATTGAGAATGCTGAGAAGTTGCAATTGCCATAGTGTATGTTACCTCAATGTGTGATATCATTCTCGAATATATTTTCAGTTCAAAACATCATGCAAACTTTTCTAGTTCACATTTAGAAACTAAAAGTTTCAAGTTTTCGCATGTGGGGAAAATTTTCATGAAGGTGTTGATGCCATTTTCCTTCTGAGCTCCCATTAATTTATGGATAAATTCACTCTTCTCGTTCTGACACTGAGTAAATTAGATAATATAATTATATTAACCTATTATCATGTGATGAATTTGAGACTGGAGTTATGAAAAGTGGCGACCAAGCTGTTAGCATCTACACCAGCTTCATCAACTCTTGCATTTCAATATTTTCATGCTGAAAAACATCACGAATCAAATCCCAACTTCCACAATTATGAGAAAACTAATAATCAGGACTCAGTAGGTTCTCCATAGTTTCAGTTTATATGAAATTGTTGCATTTTGTCCCCTTTATCAGTCATACATTCATACCTGTTATAAAAGGAAAATTCGTATACAACGAATTTTTATGTAATATGTTGACAAGATAATGCATCTGCTGTTTCGCCAGTAATACATCAGAATGTTTGTGTTGGGAAAATGGATATATTTCATCTCATAATGTGGTACGTATATGAAATAAAAGAGCAAACAATAGAGAACTCTTCATATATTACATTTCTGTTAATGTTGCTGTACAAACTACAGCAAACATAAAAGGTCCATATAACACAAAATGTCCTAGCAGCGAAAGCTGAAATTGATAAATTGACTGGACTCCTGTGTGCTCAAAAAAAAAACGCGACTGAGCCACACAATCTCGAATTGATGATATCATTTGTTCCAGTATATATATGCGATGTTTCAGTTGAATGACATATGTTTCAACTGAAATGAGAACAACGATTTTGGGTGGAAGGTGTCAACCAAAGAGTGAATATATGTTTTCTCCATGATACTGAGTGAATACTAAGTCAAAAATATTATCCATCAAACAGAGAATTTTCGGACTCATTCTGTTTCAATGAATACCTATCTTCCTGTATTCCAAACGGGAGAATTTTCAAATGTTTGCTTGTTGGTGGTAATTAATCCACTAAAACTTTCATGAACGTGTCATTAAATGCCATGCAGGTTTCATGTTTGGTCCAAATAAGATAAATGAAATAAAAAATGATTCAATAAAGGAATATAGATATGAAATTGAAATTAATCGAAATCCAAACTATTGAATGAATGATGAATCGTTACCCATAGCTGAGCAGTATGAAAAGAGTGGAAATAATTATTGGCCTGTATCTTGTCCTCCATATAAAAATTTCAACGTATTTATAACAGTAGAACATTATAGATTGGTTTCATTAGCGTGATGACAGTATTATCTTTATACATGTCGACTAAAACTGAAAAATTATCAAGTCCGAGATTACATATCAGCCCTGATTTAGTAGGTACCATTATGAAATTGTCATTTGCATATCCGAAATTTATGCTAGCCGATAACCATTTCTCAAAGATTTATCGCAATATTCACTCCAACTAGCATAATATTCAGAATTTTTCATTAGCTAACAGATAATAGCTAACAATATGAAAAAAATGAATTAATGCATTGATTATGATTATTTTTTACATATATAAATAATGAAATGACTGGAAATGCTTCATTTAGATGATTATATAAACCAGATTATATATGAACCATATTATTCCTAACATTTTGACATTCATTGCACCGATAATACAAATACTGAGACAAATGCATCATGAAGAAATACTCTGGAGATATTGGACGAAAAGCATTGTGAAAGGCCAAAAGTTCTCTACAAAATAGGGAATTATATACATCTGGCAATTGCTTGCCAAAACTGGAAATCGTAATGGAAGTCGAATCAGATCCCTCGAAACTCTATTGACGAACCGGCTTGAGAACATTACAGTCCAGGACGAATCTGTGTCATCAACAACCAGAGATTAATTAGCTACAATTAGGCAGAATACATTATCAATTGTCATTATCAGCATGTAAAACAGTCGGTGCTGTTTGTAACTTTTCAAAGGACATTTGTAATCAATTCGTTAAGGTCCTACTACCGGTGACAAAAACATAGAGCAGTTTCTGCACGGGTTGTTAATCACAGTAGCGCAACGAGAGCGAATAATTTTGGAAACATCCCCCATGAAAATTAGGATGATTGGTAATTAGTGAATACTCTGTCAGACTAGGCTAGGATACGACAAACCAACTTCAAGAAAGAACAAATATGTACGACATGAGGAATTAGGATCATATGAAGATTTGTTACCATTTCGGTGAAGACGTATTTCGGCCCATGTATAAGATATATCTTGATATATAGCTCAACATTTTGTTGAAAGTTCTCATTACACATAATTATACACTCCACATAATATAACCTACGATTACGATGGAAAGTAATCTCTTTTCTTTCGATGGAAATTAGAACACAATATTTAGATGCGATAGAGAGTTTTGCAGGAGGCTTTTATACCTAAATAGCTGTGAAGTTCAGACAGAGCATAGTGGTATACCTTTAGTTGGAGGCCCCAATCGTGTCTTCAAATACTCTCGCCTATGCAGATTTCGTTTTATTACGATTTCCTCCTCATCATGCTTCGTCAAAACCTAGATAGGTTAATTGAACCTGAAATGCTTCTGCCATTCTCATAAATGTCAAATTCTAGTGATGAATATCGTGATAAACTAACACAGATATTTCTTGAGACAGTGAGTCTCTTGCTGTCTTCTTAAATTGCCACCTGGCAATCAAAATATGAATTTATTCACCTCACCTTGTGCGATTATGGAGTACATGCTTTTATATGTTCTTCTTCTCACAATCTTATGACTTAAGACCTCGTTCATTGTATAAGAATCGAGATAAGAACATATTCACAGGATATTTATACCGATCTTAGTGAGAGGCTTGAGGAGATTCTCGTCTGTGACTACCTATTACAACTTTCAAATTCTCTTGAATTCCTACAAATTGAAATAATACATGGGGAGTATGACATCTCATGGTATTTCCATGATGAAGTAGATCCCTAGCTCTCCATATTCTTAGCTCAATATAGTCTCATGGATAATGACTGTATGGATACTTGCTTTTCATAAACTCCAATTCGCACCAATTCGACTCAAGTAAGTTTCCTTTGAATGCCTTCGAGTTCTTATATATCTTGCTATAGCCTATTTGCTGATTTCCAAATTATCGATGCTTTCATGGTCCTAATGGCGGGTTGCTCAGACTTTCTCCACTTTATAGAAACGGTATTCGAATTCTATCATCTAGTAGACGATATCTACGGATTGGGTCAATCCCGAACTTCATCAATTCCAGTGAACTTTGTTGTGTCAAAGCTATTTGATGGCCTGTGTTATGGTCTGTTATGATACTCAAGATTTTGTAGGTGAAACTTCCTAGGTAATTAGTATAGGGTTCACCTACATATTGAATATACTATTATTCAACTCTGTCATTACCAAGCTATTTCCTTCCAGATTAGACATATGTAGGCAGTGGCGGGGTAATTCTAACGGATAACTAGTTATATTGGCACTCTCGCCTCATCAAGAATATTGAACTCATCTCGAATATAATTGACCAAGCCTTTTTCAATAGTTCAAATATTTTCAACGGGTGTGAATTAAACTTGAGAAAGTTTATGAACAAATAGAGGACTACGAAAATACAAATTCTCGACTAATAACAAATAACAGTTAGCAAACAGATTCTCCAACACCCTAATAAACCAAATTCAGCGAAACAGATTTCAACTTGGATGTAACCGAAATAGAAGATTTTGTGGGAAATGTTTCTGAGGTATTGCTTCAGAATATTGACGATATAAAACATATTGTCTCAATTATACTCAAATATTCCGTCTTATATTTGGTCAAGAAACACTTTTGAAGGTGGATGTACGATGTACGATTATAATTGTCTAACACTCGGTCTAACATGAAAATGGATCGTCCAAATCTTCCGGACTTCCCTCAGGACTGATGAAG